>JASVEL010006449.1:0-129731 GCA_032618575.1 Nicotiana noctiflora
CGAAGTTACATTTTATCTACTAAGGCCAACGTAGACGAATGTCGACCAAGCTCGACGGTGACAAACAATGTTTCAACAAAGAACAACACAAAAGAATTGCGATAAAAGTATGATCTTTTCAATATGACAAAAACTATATACATTTAGTCCCATGAAGGGCTCCCATTACATTCCGAACAAAAAAAAGAAGGCAAAACCTATACGAGTCCTAAGGAGCCTCGCCATTTTTACCATCACCATCCGCTTGCTTGCCTTCTCGACCATCGCCACCAAGGCGGTAAGTCTCATTAAACCATGGGTCAGACTCGAGTTGGTTGACATCCTCCAAAGTGTAGCCTTCTCGATCAGGAGAGTCGATGTTGTACCCGCAGGCTGCTCAGGCAGCATGAGCCTCGCGCAACTGATCATAAACTTCCTCCTCAAAGGCACGTTCCGCAACAAGAAGCTTTTTATATACGTCCAACTTGGCCTCTACATATACCCACATATCGTGAGCATCTCGAGCCACGTCCCCCGACTGTGGTGGGGTGGTATACTTGAGGACGTCGAGCTCAGATGATAGAGCCGCCACCCTACGATGGAAATCGGCTACCTCTGCAACTACTCCACGGCTGAGCTCCAACTCCTCTTCCCTCAGTTTGAGAAGTGAGTCCAGCTCGCTATTACGAGCCACATCTTTCACTAGCTCCTGATTCATTTTCTCCAGCTCCGCCGCCCTGCGGCTCAATTGTGCCTCCTTCTGTTCGAGACCTGGAATTTTGGATCCTGCCGAAAATGATTCGCGGCCACTTGATGTTTGGAGCGATACGGTTTGTACTTCTTCACAATTTTATCAAAATCGGTCGCTTTCTTCTCCACATGGCACCTTTTCTCCACTTCCAAAACCAGGGTCTAAAAAATATACATATATACACATGCATGTGAGTTAGTACGCATGAAAATCAATTTCACGACATACGGAAGGACAGAGAAGCTACATGTAATTCCATACCAGCGACCCTTCGAGACAACTCCACATCACTGATAGCGCTCAACATCTCGCGCTCGGGGGCAGCACATAGTAGAGTCATCTCTAGCGTAGCCCACTCGCTGCGCTGTAACAAATTGTGAGCCCCCGAAATTGCGATGCGACGGCCAAATCCATCAGCTGTCATCTCCATGTGAGCAGGACCTTCCGCCATCTCGCCCACACCCCCGTGGACGGCCTTAATAGTCGATCCCTTAGTAGCACCGCCAACTAAAGGTGATGAACCACCCTCGGTGAAATGAGCCGAGCTGGTACCGACATTAGCACTTATTTGGTTGGACGACCTCCCCGAACGGATGGCGTCGACCATAAAGACAGGTCTGATTGTTTGGCAAGGCGCATCACTCTCTTTATCCCCAGTTTCCAATGCCTTACCCATTACGAGCCTCTGCCTTTTTCTCTCCTAAGGCTTCTCGCCTTCGGAAGGCTCCTACTGGCTGCGGAGACGATGTCGATGACCTCGCCTCACTCATAACCACCTCTACAGGAGCAACCTCATGTAAAGAGGCTACATTTAACTCTTTCCTGACAGATGCATAAAGTGTCTTCTGCGTATTCTGACCAATATCTGATCCGGCGGAGGTATACGTCGTCACTTTCCTCTTAGGATCACTTCGACATGTTAATGAAAATAACTTAGCTAACGAAGTTTATGGAAGCGAATAATTAAAGTCGAAGAAATACCTGAAAGGCCTGCGGGACCGTAACGTTCAAGGAACTCAGCCCACATACGGTTTCTTCCGCAAGGGGAAACAAACCAGCTACCCACTGCTTAATATAAGTTATGAACCAGGGAGCGTGAGTTATTGCTCCAAAATAAATAATTGAAAAATCACAAGGATGGTATAATCGAAACCACTAAGGTTGTATATGACAAATGACTCGACGAATAGGAATACTTATGTTTCGTGTTCCACCTCTAAGAGAATCCGATGGGGTTAGACACCAGATGATCCGTCTTGATAATGAAGTATCTATGCCAATAGCCCCGGTTAGCACAATCGTCGGTTTGTACAACCAACCCCTTCGAGCCGTGATTCTTTAGATGTAACATGGTACCCCTCATGTAGCTGGCGTTGAATAGCTGCAATAGGTAATGGACAGAGACCTCCAACCCAACCAGCTCCACGTACGTAGACATTATCTGACATACCTTTAGATTATACGGAGTGAGTTGGGTGGGACACATGTTGTAAAAACAGTAGAGCTCTTCCACAATAAAAAAATGGGGAGGCCATAGCAGATCAAAAAAGGATATTCGTAAAATGCATAGTACCCCCCTGTGGGTGTCCGCGAAGTCCGCTCCAGCTAAAACCATCTCCACGTGAACGGTTATATTGTACAACACTCGAAGAGTATCTAAATTAGCCTATGTTAACTCAGATTTTTCCCAAGGTTGTTCTGGAGAACCCCGTTGAAAGTCCTTCCTAACAAGGAGTTGCTTCGGAAGTACGTTAGCCACTATAAGAGGGGTGAGATCCTCACCTTTCTCTCCCTTATCACCGTCGGACGGAGGCGGCATGTCAGGTGATTTGTTATTATGATACCCCGGAGTGCTATCCCATTTAGGTTTTGTCATGGTTTCCGATTGAGGAGCGATGTACTACACACCCATGTGCGTACTTTCAGGGAAGCAGTGAGTTTTTTGTAAAAAGGAAGCGTTTTCTCAAAATAGCCTAAAAATGTTTGCAGATGATCTAAAGTTGGATTAAACCTTATCCCTATTTATAGGGTTAGGTAGCGTCAAAATCAAAGAGGCAAGGCCCAAGCATGCATGGGAAACCAAGCGTCAAAACACCTTTTGCACTTCCTCAGGAACACACGTAATAATGATGCATGCATATGGTGATGTCATTCTAAGGAAGGGATTGCGCGCCAATATATCAACAGATTCAAATGATCATCTCTCCACATCGTCATCTCCTAACATGGTCAAAATTTTCCCAGAACAAGGTTCACGGTTCCGTCCATCGGTGACGCACTTCATTACGTCACCAACAAATAGAGGAACTAACTGTATGAGGTCAATTTCTGCCCACTATGGTGGCAACGACACACGGCTAAGCAGTAGACGAAACGAGGGTACGACATGAAAATGTCGGGGTGAATACGTACCCTCAAGCCTCGTCGTCTCCTCGAAGGCACGTGACTAATCTCTGTATTATTTTATTATTTCAAGAGGAGTCCTCCTGTTATATAAAGGAGGATCCCAATGTTGTAAAGGGGATCGGTCTCTTGGAATACAAGCTTTCTCTCTCTCTTTCTCCCTCTGTTTCTTCCTCTCTCGAATCTTCAATCTATCAAAATCAATAAAATACATAACTACATTTGTAGGTCTCATTATCTCCGATTACGATTTACCTTTGATTTGTTTTTATTGTATTCGCTTGTAAAGTATTTGTTATCTTTTGAGTCAAACAGATAGGACAAAGGCCTTCTCTTTCCGTCCGCTCTTCCCGAAGTGAGCGAATTGTATGTAGAGATCCGTATGGGCTTATAGTTTAATTGGTTAAAACGTACCGCTCATAACAATGGTATTGTAGGTTCGAGCCCTACTAAGCCTACCATCTCCCTTATCTTTACCTGATACGAGGTAGTCGAAGTACCAGTCACCCTGCAGATCGAAGTATTATACTGCGTTTTAGTTAGAAATGTAATTTTTTTTAAAAACTGTATAAACGTATTTTGTGCCAAAAAAGGCATCATTTCAGTTTCGGACTCAAAACAACATAACCTCGCTCCTCTCCTGAGTCGGATTTAAGATTTCTAGTATATGGTGCACTATTTCAAAAAATATATATATTAAATAGAAATTAATCTCTATTCCTCTTGATAAATAACTCAACATTCAACCAAGTGCACTATTCAGCATTCGTAGAGCATGAGGGCCAACGATTAATATTATACCAATTTTAAAATATATATATATAAGATATTTAATTTTATGAAAAATATTATTTTGTGTCTCATACAATGTCTCACAATTTTGTAACCTAGAAGTGTAAAATTGGAGTCTATAAATTTGTAAGATAAAAAGAGTCTCATTCAACTAGATGAGATACAAAATAAAACGTTGTCGTATTTTATGGAGATGTTATGAGTTCACTTGGCCCATAATTCTCTTTGTAAATCCGCCTCTCTTCCTCTCTGCCAATTGCTTTAGTTTGCCCCCAGTTTTCTTGTATTAAAGTCTCACACAGATTTAAGTCAAGTTGGTCACTTTTCCATTTGTGAGAAACAAATAACCAGTGGGCTGCAACTTTTCTTTATATTATTCAACTACATTTCTTGCTTATAAATTGGTTTTCTGTCTACACAAATATATCTTCTATTCATTACCTCTAGTTCTGAACAAAAAATATATTCTGAACACAAACATTCAGCCAGAAAATCAAATATTTAAGTTGAATATCAATGGCTTCTCTAGTTCTTCTCTTATCCGAGCTTCTTAAACATGAAAATACAGATTATCTAACCTCATTTTCAGCTTCTTCTTCAACTTCAGCTGTCAATTCTTGTGCTATTATGGCTACAAAAGGAGTTCAATCAATTTTCAGCAAAAGGGTTTTAACAAGTTTTGACAATTATTTTGGTAAGGAAGAGGAATTTGAAGAACCTCAAAAGATTTGTGTTGATATGGTTTGGCCTTAGAACATTTTTTTTCTTGTGTAATTTGTGTCGTTAAACTATGTAGTACGACAAGTTTCTCGTTAGGAAACAAAACCCGAATTTTTGTCTTTTTTTTTTCTTTTCCATTTTTGTGATTTTTGTATTTTCATCTTTTTTATTGAATAAATAAACTATACAAATTTACAATTAATCCACAACATACATATAAAATTGTGGGAAAAACTCAGAAATAGTCTAATATAAATTTGGTAATTGAAAAATAGCCATAATTTTAAAAGTAATTAAAATTTAGATACGTTTTCATGTAAATATAAAATCTGAATAAAAAATACCATTCAAAATTCGCAAAATATTTTAGCATAATATGCTGGAGTTTGAATTTTTTACATATGACATTCAAGCATAATAAACTAAATTTTATAATGCGTTGGACTTTCAACATAATATGCCGAAAATTTATACGCCATAGCTCCAATATCCAACATATTATGCTTGAACATTTTGTGTTTCAACTAAAATAATACTATCTATTTTTTAATAATTTTGTAAATACTAAACTTTTTTTCAATATCACTCCATACTAATTATCAATTTTCAATTATTCTCCAAAATTGACCAACCCATATTATTTTCCGTGTAAAATTTCTAGCTAGCTATAAGCATATAAGCTCGGTAGAAATTTAAAAATAGCCAAATTTATAACTGGTTATTCAAAAATAGCTCAGTTTCAAAAGTAATCGAAATTTAGCCACTTTTTATGTAAAGATAAATCTGAACGAAAATACTGTTTAAAATCCGGAAAATACGTCCGCATATTATACGGGAGTTCCAGCATAAGTATGTTTGAACTCTCGCGTATTATACGGGAGTTCCAGGATAACTATGTTGGAACTCCCGTATAATATGCAGGAGTTAAAGTATAATTATGCTGGAACCCCCACATAATATACGGGAGTTCCAGCAAGTATAAATGTCCAGTATAATATACTGGAGTTTTGAGCATCCGTGCTCCAGTCTCCCGTATATTATACAGGAGTCAGGAAAGTATACCGGTCCAACATAATATGCTGAGTACGTACATAAATGCACCAAACTCTCGTATATTATACGGGACCAGTCTCTGTTGCGGTAAAATAGTGGTTATTTTTTATTAATTTGATAAATAGTAACTATTTTTAATTGATCAGTGCGAAAACTGGCTATACCTTGCTATTTTTACTATAAGTTCACATATGCTGATATGAGGCCACCCATTTCGTTATCCTTTTTAAGCCTTTCTTCTTCAACCCATTCAAAACACGACCAAGGTCTCTTTACGTCAAATCAAATAATTTAATTAATTATTTAAGATTAACGTGATAATACATACTGTTATTTTCATGAATAACCATTAAAAGGGTGCATGAATTCACTTCCTACACTCTATTGTCCTGTTCCCTTTCTTGTTTATGTCGACCATAGTCATTATTTTTTATTCTACATATAAGAAGAAAAAATGCTGGTATGTTGCTTTCTATATATAAGTAAAAATGACTTAAAATATGTTAGTAATTTGTATTTGTAACCTATTTGTTTGACTCGAAAGTTATCAAACATTTTATGAATACAAAACAATATACATGAGTTACCGGTTAATCATAGCAAATCGTAATAATCCATGAACCATGTGAAAGAAATAATAATAAATACTCAAGATTAGGATAAGAAGTATTGACAACTTTTATTGATGATATTGATTTGGTCTACCTCTCCATGAAGAGGTTCAGAGCCTTACAATGATGTTTTATCTTCCCATGAGATGGTATTTCTTGTTTGTCTCTCTCTCTCTCTTTCTTTCTTTGGAAAATAGTCAAGAAGAAGAAGCCCCCTTTTCGTGGGTTCATTCTTCTAATATTTATAGTTGTGAGCTTCATGAGTAGGAAATGAGTGATCGTGACCACGTTGGGATTTCGTCCCCATGGGGAGGCGGATAGGCCGTACCTTTTTCCCCCTAACTGAATGAGAATAGAATCATGTTATAAGTTAGTGGTCATGCTTCTTATCAATTATGGATTAGTTCAAGATACGATTATCTTCATTAATTGTCGTGGAGTTAGATTCTGACCCATACAGTTAGTCCCTCCGTTTATCGAGATCGTGTTTCGGCCGAACTTGATGAACTGACTTTGTCAATTATGGTTTGAAAAACATAGATAAGGGAGGGCGGCCGTTGCTCTGGCCGATACTGCGTTCTTTTTGGAAACGGCCTGAATATTGTAGAATTTACGGTGTCATATCATCATATTATCGAGGCATCGTGTGAGCAGGATAGAGCACCTCTTCTCGGTGAAGACGTATGATATTTTTAACACAATTCGAGCGAGACCGAATTTGGTTACGTTCTATTCCTTGCATTTGTTTGGGTTCGTAGTTGCCGTCGATGATGGGAGACGGGTCGTATGCAACGTGGACAAGGGAAATAAACGTGCACGCGGTACGTTTTTCATAGCGTTTAGAGTTTTGAGGACATACGGTGTATTCTTCCAGTATCAACAGGGCGTTTCGATTGTTTCAACGACAAGGCGTCACCAGAAGGCCGATGGGGCACTTTGTGGTACTCATCATAATGGCACACATCTCGGTATAACTGAACTATTTGATGGTTGGTCATGCAGTTAATGGTGTCTATTGGGTTTTGCGAAAGCCATTTATGTTGCCTATAAAGGTGGGTTGAGGCATTCGTTTCTCATTACTTCATTATTCATCTAAGAATGATTCTGAGGAATCTTTTTCATTCTCCAAATTCACCTTCTCCTTTCTTTTCTTGATTGTGATAACCTTCATCTTGCCCACTAAATTCTGTTCCTTTCTCTTCAAACAAATTAGTAATGGTAGGTAGTTCTTCGCGCGATGCTCCTCTATAGATGTTCTGGTCAATTCTCCAGCGATCGAAGGGCCACTTCCGGCAATGGGAGATGCTGAGCAGGCAGAGACTGGAGGAACTTCGCCAGTTGACGAGATACTTCCCCGGACCGGAGGTCCGGCGATTGATTTTATAGCTAATTATGGAGAGGACCTGGTGGATGAAGCCCTACTAATGGAGGAGATTGGAATGGCCCAATTATGGGAGTAGAGGGTCATTCCGACCTATGCAGACATTGTTTTTTCCAGAAGCGATGAGAGGGTCCACACCGACCGTAGGGGATACTGTGTCTTTTACGCGTATCCCTTCAGGTTGGAGTTCAGGATTCCACTCACCATGTTAGTGGCGGATTTTTATCGTCACTACGGGATGTGCCCGGGTCAGCTCCTTCTCTCTACAAGTTACTAGCGATGTTCCTGAAGTACGGTGAACTAGCCGGTAGGGTGGCCACGCTACAGCATGTGCTTACCCTTTACGCTACCCAGCGAGTCTGTGGCACCATGCTTCGAGCGTGCCCTCGTGTGTCAAGGGGCCTGACTGCGGCGCTGGACGATGAGGTCGACCCCCGCCCTTTCGAGCACTTCTTTTATATCATGACCAAGCATTTAGTGGCGTGCCACACAGGTTCCGGGAGGCTTGGAACCGTGCACGTGAGTTATTCTATTGATGTAATCTTTTTTCTTCCTTTTCCTTTTTTCTATGTCTCGCATTTGTGAGTGTTGACTCATTGTCACTTTTGTAGCCAAAAGGTCGCCACCGGCTCCGTTAGCAAGGATACACGGGTGGGTTGAAGTCGTGCTCCCTCGTACCGAAGGAATTCGTACATGGGCATCTTTCTGGGAGAGACATGGTCGTAATCCTGCTATAGGTGAGAAATTGATTTCTACCTTCGCTTTGTTTTTATTCGGCTTTGTTTACCGGCCTTGCTTTTCTGTGATAGGGAGGGTGAGTCGTGGCAATGCTCTTCAGTTGGCCTTCCGGTGGCCGGGTGCAGTCGCTTGGCTTCTTGCAGCACCAGTGCCGCAACGCGTACCGAGGGCGGCATCTGTTGAGTCTTTAGCGGCTCCTTCTCCGCCACAGGCCACATTTCGGGATGAGGGTCATCGGGGACCGTACGCCCTAGGGATGAATCGTCCTCGGGCGAGGAGGAGGAGAGGCCATTGATCAGGCGCATGGTCATGTTCACACCGGCTCCTCCCGTAGTAAACATGTCGGCTCCGCGTATGGTGATTAATGTGGACTCCCCTCCAGTGGATGCAGAGGAGGGTAACGGCTGCGGCGCCTATCCTCGAGGGCAAACAAATAGTGGAGGTTGCTCTAGCTGGCTTAGGCCATGAAGATAGTGCCGCTTTGGCGACTCAGTTAGTGACTTCCGTAGTTGAGATGGGGGGAAGTTTTTCAGCAGTTGATGAGGCCGGTGGACCAAGAACCCCATTGGTGGTTGTGTCGGGGGGAGGAGGAGATGCTGCAGGAGAAGGGTTCGGATCTAAATCAGATTTGAACCCCGAGGACGTCCGCATGTTCCGAGAAGGCTTCACAAATTCGATCATGCGCGCAGAGGGGAGGTCATGCCTCATCGAGGTCCCCATGGATTTAAATTTGTTGCTCCAAGGCTTGAGTTTGGTGCCATAATTTGGACTATTGTGCTCGAAAACTGAGAACGCATTGCTGAATGACGTCACAGACATCGGATTAAGGAACGAGGTGGTCGTGATGGGCTTGAGGATACGTAATCGGATGTTGGTTTGTTTCTTCTCTGTCTTGTTTTATTTTCTATTTTAACCGTTTCCTTTGTTTTGAAGTCCTACTTGCTGAAGGTGGATAGAATCCGCTGAGCTAACGTCCGCTCGGCGGTGTTTTTGCGGGTGTTGGAGAAGTACCGTCGCTACCAAGACAGATGCCAGGAGATGAGCATGCGCTTGAGAAATGATCCCCTTAGTCGTCCCTGGTTGAGGAATTGGCGAGGCGGGAGCTCTAAATACAGCAAACACTTAGCCGGATGCGTGCCCTTGTGGAGCAGCTCCATTGGAAGGACGAGGAGCTCGAGGCCGGGAGAAGGGCCATAGCCGAGTGCAAATGTCAGGGCCTGGCCAAGGTAGCGAAAACTACATCAGAGTTAAACGGGAAGGTGACTGCACTAGAGGGAGAAGTTGCGGCCTTGAATCATCAGGTGAATGACGCCTCGTCAAGGGCTAAAACGTTATAGGAGGTGCCGTGCCGGCGAGTCCCAGCTGTCGCTGGTGAGGGCTACTGCCACTTTCAAGGAGGCGATCCTCAAGGGGCATATAGGTACTTTCAAGCGGGATACTCAGGCTATGGCGGAGCAGTTACGCCCTGGAGGAAGAAAACCAACGTCTATGGGACCAGGCCACTTCCTCTGGCCATGCTCATGAACTTTGGGTTTATGCTGAGGCCCAACAGGACATGTATAAAAGTCTGTGGGAGGCCGGCATCGTGACCGAAGCTACTTTCGAGGGGGCGCGCCAAAAGGCCCGTATGGATTGTGGTTTTGATGCAGCGACGCCAGGGGCTGACGATGGCGTAGATGGGGACGCGGATGGCGCCGAGTAAAAAGAAGTGTTTTCTCTTTTTCCTTCTCTTTTTTTAATTAACCGACCTTGGCCGGGTGTAAGCGGGGATGTCCCGCAATCATTTTTATGAATAAACAAAATCTTCTTTCCGTTATTTGCATTGTATCTATTTTGTGCCTCCCCCTTTTCCTCTTTTGGGGTTTTTTTTTGCATGTGTCTGAAGGGGCGATCTGCCTTTGAGTTTGACCTCAGTAGGCAAGTTATTTTTTGATTATTGGTGACATTTCTTTTTCGACTCGGGATGATCGAGTCAAAACTGTTGCTTGGTGGTAGTGGCCCTTAGCCTTAGTCCCAGTTTAGGCGCGACTGGACTACTGGCCGTGATGATACAGAGTGTGGCCTTGTAGTCCATCCAGGGCCTAACTTTATATCCATTTAATCTTAGTTCGAGTTAAGCGTACTTACTTGAACGGCGGGGGTACTGACCCCGCGCCTTAATTCGTTGGAGATTGAGTTTTTGCCAAGTTCAGTGGTGAAATAGCTCCATCTGAGTTCTAGTTCAGCTATGGTTGAACTTGTTAAATTTGAGGGTGAGAACGCCTGGCTTTATGGTACGAGCGAGGTCAAAATCACTGGATTTGATGGAGAAGGTGCGTAACCTGGGCCTTGGTTCGACCATAGTAGAATTTTTTGGAAAATGCATGTAGCCTAAGTCCCAGTTGAACTTATTGGCGAAGGCGTATAGCCTGAGTCTTTGTTCAACCATAGTTGAACTTTGTCAATTTTGGAGGTGAAGGCATGTAGCTTGAGTCCCAGTTCAACTGTTGTTGAACTTATTGGCGAAGGCGCATAGCCCGAGTCTTTGTTCAACCGTGGTTGAACTTTGTCAATTTTGGAGGCGAAGGCGCGTAGCCTGAGTCCCAGTTCAACTATTGTTGAACTTATTGGTGAAGCGCATAGCTTGAGTCTTTGTTCAACGATAGTTGAAATTTGTTAATTTTGGAAGCGAAGGCGTGTAGCCTGAGTATTTGTTCAATCGTATTTGAACTTTGTCAATTTTGGAGACGAAGGCGCATAGCCTGAGTCCCAGTTCAACTGTTGTTGAACTTATTGGCGAAGGCGCATAGCCTGAGTCTTTGTTCAACCGTAGTTGGACTTTGTTAATTTTGGAGGTGACAGCGTGTAGCCTGAGTCCTTGTTCAACCATAGTTGAACTTATTTGCGAAGGCGCATAGCCTGAGTCTTTGTTCAACTGTAGTTGAACTTTGTCAATTTTGGAGGTGAAGGCGCATAGCCTCAGTCCTAGTTCAATTGTTGTTGAACTTATTGGCGAAGGCGCATAGCCTGAGTCTTTTTCAACCGTAGTTGAACTTCGTAGATTTTGGAGGCGAAGGCGCGTAGCCTGAGTCTTGGTTCAACCGTAGTTGAACTTATTGGCGAAGGCGCATAGCCTGAGTCTTTGTTCAATCGTAGTTGAACTTTGTCAATTTTGGAGGTGAAGGCACGTAGCCTGAGTCCCAGTTCAACTATTGTTGAACTTGTTGGCGAAGGTGCATAGCCTAAGTCTTTATTCAATCGTAGTTGAACTTTGTCAATTTTGGAGGCGAAGGCGCGTAGCTTGAGTCTTTGTTCAACCGTTGTTGAACTTATTGGCGAAGGTGCATATCCTGAGTCTTTGTTCAACCGTAGTTGAACTTTGTCAATTTTGGAGGTGAAGGCGCGTAGCCTGAGTCCTAGTTCAACTGTTGTTGAACTTATTGGCGAAGGCGCATAGCCTAAGTCTTTGTTCAACCGTAGTTGAACTTTGTCAATTTTGGAGTCGAACACGTGTAGACTGAGTCTTTGTTCAACCGTAGTTGAACTTATTGGTGAAGGCGCATAGCTTGAGTCTTTGTTCAATTGTAGTTGAACTTTGTCAATTTTGGAGGTGAAGGCGCGTAGCCTGAGTCCCAGTTCAACTGTTGTTGAACTTGTTGGCGAAGGCGCATAGCCTAAGTCTTTGTTCAACCGTAGTTGAACTTTGTCAATTTTGGAGGCGAAGGCGCGTATACTGAGTCTTTGTTCAATAGTAGTTGAACTTATTTGCGAAAGCGCATAGCCTAAGTCTTTGTTCAACCGTAGTTAAACTTTGTCAATTTTGGAGGTGAATGCGCGTAGCTTGAGTCAAAGTTCAATTATTATTGAACTTATTGGTGAAGGTGCATAACATGAATCTTTGTTCAACCGTAGTTGAACTGTGTCAATTTTGGAGATGAAGGCGCGTAGCCTGAGTGCCAGTTCAACTATTGTTGAACTTATTAGCGAAGGCGCATAGCCTGAGTCTTTGTTCAACCATAGTTGAACTTTGTCAATTTTGGAGGCAAAGGCGCGTAGCCTGAGTCCCAGTTCAACTGTTGTTGAACTTATTGGCGAAGGCGCATAGACTGAGTCTTTATTCAACCATAGTTGAACTTTGTCAATTTTGGAGGCGAAGGCGTGTAGCCTGAGTCCCAGTTCAACTGTTGTTGAACTTGTTGGTGAAGGCGCATAGCCTGAGTCATTGTTCAACCGTAGGTGAACCTTGTCATTTTGGAGGTGAAGGTGCATAGCCCGATTCCTAGTTCAACTATTGTTGAACTTTTTGTTAAAGGCGCATAGCCCGAGTCTTTGTTCAACCGTAGTCGAACTTTGTCAATTTTGGAGGCGAAGGCACTTAGCCTGAGTCCTACTTCAACTGTTGTTGAACTTATTAGCGAAGGCGCGTAGCCTGAGTCTTTGTTAAACCGTAGGTTAACTTGTTGGCGAAGGCGCATAGCCTAAGTCTTTCCGTTGCTTAGTTTTGATTTGAGACCTTGAGCAGTTTGTGAACTGTCCTGCTGATCGAGGCATGTGGTCTATTTTGAGGTGGCTCTCGGTTCGAGATAGTTCTGTGTCTGTTCCCCGTCGGGGCCCGAATTGGGGGTATGGGGGTGCCTCATAGGGATCCTCCCTTAGGGGGGGGCTTCTTCTTTTTGTTTGCACTATCGAGGATCGGAGAGAGAGAGGGGACTTGAATCTTGATTTGAGATTTTTGATTTCCCCTTGTTTGAGATGCTCTTTTGGCTTGCTCGATCGGGGTTGTTCTTCTCCTTTTTTTTTTGCTTCCTTCCTTTTGGTCCTGGGAAAAACTACGCGGTTTTGCTAGGAAATCCCCACAAACGGCGCCAAATTGTTTGACTCAAAAGTTATCATACACTTTATGAATACAAAATAATATACATGAGTTACGGGTCAATCATAGCAACTCATAATAATCCATGAACCATGTAAAAGAAATAATAATAAATATTTAAGATTAGGATAAGAAGTATTGTCAACTTTTATTGATGATATTGATTTGGTCTGCCTCTCCATGAATAGGTTCAAAGCCTTACAATGGTGTTTTATCTTCCCATGAGATGGGTATTTCTTGTCTGCTCTCTCTCTCTTTCTTTCTTTGGAGAATAGTCAAGAAGAAGAAGCCCCCTTTTCGTGGGTTCATTCTTCTAATATTTATAGTTGTGAGCTCCACGAGTAGGAAATGAGTGGCTGTGATCACGTTGAGATTTCGTCCCCACGGGGAGGCGGGTAGGCCGTACCTTTCCCCCCTTACTGAATGAGAATAGAATCATGTTATAAGTTAGTGGTTATGCTTCTTATCAATATGGATTAGTTCAAGATACGGTTATCTTTATTAATTGTCGTGGGTCACATTCTGACCCATACACTAATTATGAAAAAACTTGAATAACATATAAATAGAAAATGTAAAGAAACAAGAGTTAATTCGAGTTCACTGAATTCACAGTGTTTCCTTAAGGAATTTAATCCCCTCATAGTACCCAAGGTTATGGATTGTTTCCTCCCATAATAGAATAAATTACACACTGGTGTAGTGGTACTTCAAACCCCAGTGTTAGAGCGAACACAAAGTTCGGTAGCAAATCACACTTACTGTTGCTTTGTTTGATGTTAAAAGTATACAGAAGAAGGAAGAGAAACTAATAAAATCGTATGGGAATGCTGAGAGAATAGACTTGTATTTATAGCCAAAGTTGGGCTGAAATCTGAAGAGGTGCAACTCTTCAGAATGGTTGTTTATGCAAAACGGCTAACATAAATGACTATTTACTCAACAATAAAGTGCCATAACAAATATTTATTAATATTTTACTACAAACAAATAAATTTGGTCCAAAAAATTAATAAATCAATCGATCATTTGACCAAATTCGAATAGGAATCCGAAGCCGAAGTCGAGCCGAGTGACGACGACGACGACGCGAGGCTTGCCTTCTTCTCAACTCTTTAAGAGCTAGGAGAAGAGCAATTATTTATATACCTATAAAAAATATCTTCCTCTTGCAATACGGGACAAATGGTCCTTCATCAAGGGGAGAATCTTAAAATTTCACTTAAAAATTTCATTTCCCTTCATTTCTCATTCATCCTCTTTTAAGAATTTAATATACTTAAAACCCTAACATTTCCCCACATGAATGGGGAATGTCTATATCACGGAAGTATGTATGAAAAATTATGTCATTTGCAAGCAATAATTAATTAATTGCATTCGGATAAGTAGGTTCCCTTTGAACTTTTTTGTAGTGAACTTATGTCGTATATAATCGGTCAATTGGTAGGTTTGATATCTTTGAACCGTCAAACTTTGGTATACACCTAGACAACTATAAGTCACACAACCAACCGTTAATCGTCTTCGGTTCTCATTGTTGTGTTCATTTCAGCCATGAACACCGCCTGGTTTCATAAGTGTGTAGAGAACTGGCCTTACAAAGTTCTCTTTGAAGCGGCTCACACTTCACACTTACATAAGTGATTCATAAACGTGTCATCCCATAGATTCACTATTTGATATACCTCCGTATCAAATTTAGAAATTATTAAAAAGCCTTAATGTTTTATCATTGGTACTGAACATTGTCTCATCACGAGAATGGACCAAAAGTTTAGATGACAATGTTGAACCATCAGAAATGACACTTGTTCGATCTACTTGAACCCAGATCTTGGGATCTCAAATCTTCTAGGTAGAGTTACCGCTACTATGACTTGTTCTCGGCCATAGTTTCTTTCCCCTTGATGATTTCTCAACTACCTCTCTAATTAAACCTTTTGTAAGTGAATCCGACAAATTATTATTTGACTTTACATAGTCAATCGTGATAACTCCTCTATAGAATAATTGTTTAACGATTTTATGTCTTCGTCGTATACAAAGAGATTTACCGTTATACATAACGCTCCCAGTCCTTCCAAATGCCGCTTGACTATCACAATATATGCATATTGGTGCCAACGGTTTGGGCCAAAATGGAATGTCTTCCAAGAAATTTCGAAGCCATTCAATTCTTGACCGATTTTATCTAAGGCTATGGATCAACTTCTACTGTAGAGCGGGCAGTAAAGTTTGCTTGGACGACTTTTAAGATACAATTCCTCCACCAATAGTGAATGCATATCCACCTGTGGACTTAGAATTAGTTGAACCGGTGAACCAATTTGCATCATATTTTCCCTCAATCACCACAGGATATTTACTATAGTGCACAGCAAAGCCTTGTGTATGTTCTAAAGTTCCCAAAACTCGTTTCATTTCCATCCAATAAGATTGAAGCCGAAGCCGAATCCGAGTGAGCGACAACGACGACACAGGGCTTGCCTTCTTCTTAACTCTTCAAGAGAGCTAGAAGAAACACAATTGCTTATATACTCATAAAAACCTCTTCCTCTTCCAATATGGGACAATGTTCCTTCATCAATAGGAAAAACTTAAATTTTCACTTAAAATTTTTATTTTCCTCCATTTTCGATTCACCCTCTTTTAAGCATTTGATATACTTAAAACCCTAACGAAATATATAATAACAACTTACTCGGTATAATCTCGCACAGTGGAATTTGAAAAGAATATTATGTATGAAGAATTAATCCTCACTCTTATGATAGTAAAGAGACTGTATCCCGCTCAAGACAAATGTAAACACAATAAAAGAAAAAGAAAAAGAAAGTCACCTTAAATATGATAGTGAAAAATAATCGTATATAATAGAGTTTGGTGTTGCATCATTATAGTTACACTTCAATCTGGTACCCTCTAAAAACAAAATTAATTAAATCCCGTATTTAAATGGTGAAGCGTACAAATCTGTAAAATTGTGTGGGGTAGCCCCTTTTTAAAGTGGTATTTCTTTTTTATCCAGTATTTTTAATGCTGAGCAAAAGTAGTCACTAGCCTATTAAAATTAATATGAAAAGGCACTATTACCCTTTCCTTCCCAAACAGAAATATGCCCATTTCAGACCATTCCTTACAGCTCCCATTCTCCTTATGCAATCATTCTGGGTCCGTATGATTATTTCCATTATTTTCATATATGAAATCCAATTTTGAACAGAAGAATGAAATGCATTAATCATATAAATTTTATAAGCCTCTCATTTTCTTTTGTGTCTGTTTTCATGAGTTGAATTGCTTGGTTTCACTCGTAATAATCACGGACGTGGGAGGACGTGACTTTTGATTTTCTAAAAGAAGTGACTTATAGATTTTCTTAAAGAACAGTTAAGTAGGAAAACATGGTAAAAGGCCAAAAAGTTGAGGACAAAGATAATTATGTTAAGGACATGTAGTCCTAAAGTCCTAAAGTTAAATTCAAAAGTAAAAAGGACATTGTCCTAAACTTAGAGTTTCAAGTTCAAAAGTTAAGGAATTGTAGTCCTGAAGTCCTAACGTTAAGGACACAAGTTCAAAAGTTAAGGATAGACAGCCCTTAACTTACAATTACAAGTTCTAAAGTTAAGGACATGCAGTCCTTACCTTATAGTTACAAGTTCAAAAGTTAAGGACAGACAACCCTTAACTTACACTTACAAGTTCAAAAGTTAAGGACAACAGGTCATTAACTTCGACTTCCAAGTTTAAAAGTTAAGGACAAACAGTTAACTTATAGTTACACGTTCAAAAGTTAAGGACAAGCAGTCCTTAACTTACACTTACAAGCTCAAAAGTTAAGGACATGTAGCCTTGAAGTCCTCAACTTAGAGTTACAAGTTCAAAAGTTAAGGACACGTAGTCCTGAAGTTAAGTACAAAAGTTAAGGACATGAGCAGAAGGGTATTTTTGTCCAGATAGTTAAAGTTTATTAAATCAGTGGCTAAAGACTAAAGACATTTTAAATGGTGGCTTAAAAGTAAATACATGTGTTAATAGTGGGCAACCATGCCCCCTACAAATCTCACCCTAATAGCAGTACTTCGGCTCCATTGTCCATACTTTATTTTTTTATTTTATAAAATGTGTGTTCATGAAATTTTATAAATTTTTACTAATTTTTTTTTTTTGAAAATGAGCTTTTCCCTTGCGGCGCCTTTGCAATCAGGGATATTCAAAGTATGATGTTGCTTGAACGTAGCATTGAGAGGTTTTACTCTACCAAAAGGGTAAGGGGATGCTTTTCAATCTAGCTACGGTAGTGGCTTCGCGCGCCTTGTTCAATCCGGCGCCAATCCCCTCCATAACTAGTATAGTCGAGGTTTTACTTTATAACGCACAAGGTTGTAATATTTTTTCAAGCACTTTTGGCCATAAATTGAAGTGTTTGGCCAAGCTTTTGGAAGGAAAAAAGTGCTTTTGAGAATAAGCAGAAACAATTTTGGAGAAGCAGAAAAAAGTAGTTTCTCTCCAAAAACACTTTTTTGAGAAGTACTTTTGAGAAAAATACACTTAGAAGCATTTTTTAACAGCTTGGTCAAATATTGCTGCTCAGAAGTACTTTTTAAACTAATTAGCCAAACACAAACGCTTCTCACCAAAAGTACTTTTGAAAAAGAGTGCTTCTCAAAATAAGTTAATTTTTGCAGTTTGGCCAAACACACTATTCACCTTGGTATTCACAAAAAACCCCCTAATTTCTTTTTTTTTTTTTGGGTGTGTGGTTAAAGTAATTATTAGGCTGTAATAGTGATGGCCACTGTCCAAACACACCCTAATAATTTTCAGAAAATTACTTTTTCAATTCAAGCAACCAACTAGGGAAGGTAATTAGCCAAATTCTATTGACTCGGGTCGGAGCCTCCCGTCAATTTCCCAAAATCTCCCCTATTTGTTTTCTCTTTTTAAATCAAATTGTCGAGTCACAAAAATGGAGCCAAAACAATCAAGCAGAGAAGAGTTTCCGTTGCGCTTTCATTGTTCTAATCTTCGTACTTCTTAAGCAGGTATGACTTAGCTTTTGTTGAACAAAATACTCTGTTTTTCCCCTTCATGTTAATTCTTTCTGTTGGTGGATAATGTTTCTTTTCTCAAAATGTGGGATTTTTGGCTGAAAAATTCTATTAGTTTGTAGTTTTTGTCAGAATTCGAAAAAGATGCAAAATATATTAAATGCGATTTATATACGTCTTAAATGACGGATCATCTAGGAGATAAAGTTTGCTTAAATAGAATTTTTTAAATGCAACTAATAAATCACATTTCTGAAGTGCAATTTATAAATTGCAATATTGGAAATGCCATTTGTAAATTGTATGTCAGAAATACAATTTATAATATGCAATTAGTATTCGCTTTATGCCTTTTGATGTGATGAATAGTCAATAATCATCTAGGAAATGCACTAATTATTCCATGTACTCCCGCCGCTCTACTGTGATACTATTTCCTTATCAGTATATATTTTAATATTTGGAAACTGTTGATTTACACTTTCCATTTAACCGTTAATGAGAAGTTTCTTATAGGTCTATAGATGTTATGATATGCCTAAGGCCACAGGTTTTTAAAGTTTTATAACCTACAAATATTAGACATGTTTAAAACCATAAAATTCAAAAGTATTCTTTTCTTTCTTAAATTCTGTGCCGCTTCAAATTATAAATTCAAGAGTACTCTTTTTAAAAGTAATCTGTTTTTCTTGAATTCAAAAGTATTCTTTTCTTTCGTAAATTCTGCGCCGCTTCAAATTCAAGACCGTAAAAGGGGTATGTGTGATGCTATTTTTGAAATTCACAAAATAAGGTCATAACAAATGGTTAAATGTGATTTGTATGTTTCATTTCATAAATGCAAATTATAAATTGCACTAGTGAATTAACTCGCGCTTCGCGCGAGAGAATATTAAAATATTTTTGCTAACATTTATTAAAAGAAATTTATCTTTATTAAATTGGTAAATGGCCTTTATAAAACATGTAAGATACCATATCATATAAATCTTCTTTTACACTTTAACAATTGATATGTTAAGATGTGATCTTTAAACACTTAGAAGTGTAAGCCAAAACTTCAAGGACCTATAGCTTCCTCTAAATGCAAAGCTCCTACATCTAATGAAATCAATACAAGTATTATTTAGCAAATAATAAATTTAACCCGTCAAATTGAAGTTATGTAAATTACTTTTTTATTCATTAGATTATTAAATGCTTGCAGGAAAGCCAAAATTTCAAATATAGGACATATAGCTTCATCTAAACATAACGCTCCTCCATCTTAATGAAACCAATACAAGTATCTATCGAGCAAATAACAACACTATCAAAATTGAATTTATATAGATATACTCCTTTATCCTGAAAAGTAAAATAATACATATAATATACAATAGTAATATTTAAGAAATAAAAAAAAAACATGTAAGCAGTTTAAAAAAATTACACATATAGTACACCCTATAGCTTTGAGGATTCTCTGCTTCAGTTATTATTTTTTTCTCCTTCACCATTTCAGTTATGCTACTTTTTCACATCAAAATTCAGTAGCAACCACAACTCCCATCTTTTCACCATAGTAACTACACAAAGGAAGAGTAGCACTATCCACACAGTGGAAATTCCAAAAGAATCTGGTGCAAGAGAAGCATTATCAGATATCAGGACAAATAGATTATGACAACTTAGAACGTAACGCATGACTAACCTTGATAAAAAAATTGACCTGATACAATTTTGGCATTACGATTGACTGAAGTGAAATTTCCATTGTATTAGGAGCTAAAGATATCAAAGCTTCAGGTCGTTTGGTACGTTGACTACATTATCTCGGGATTATAATCTCAGGATTAATTTATACCATATGGGAGGTGGAATAAAATACCCAAGTTTGATGGAAAGATAAATTTATACCTCCAACTAAACACGGTATAAATTTAATCCCACATCTTATCCCTTGTACCAAATGATCCCTTAGAGTATCATATACTAATATTTTCTCCTACTACAATTTCGTATGGAGCCAACAATACATCCAAGTCAACGATTCAGTAGATAATAAAGACGCTATCTTCACATGATCAAATTTTTTAAAAATATTGCTTCATTCAAAACACATTCACACTACGCACAAGAACGGTGTACCACGCTCCCAAATTTATATGCTTTCATCAGTAGTTATGAAATTGGGGAAAACAAATTAAATTTCAGTTAACATTTCGAATAGAAATTACTGAAATTTATACTCTCATAGTCAACATTTCTTGAAAAATTCAGCATTTCATAGTCCATTTGCGAGGTTGAACGCCTTGGAGTAAGCTAGCCTGTTTCCTGAAAAACAAAAAACATAACTCCAATAAAGTTGAGGCCAATCGATTTCGTTAACAACTCATGATTTTCTAAATTGCAAGTGAAGAATAAAGAGATGAAGAAATTCATGTAACCAATTAATTAAGTTTTAAGTTGTCAAAATGTATAACCACCAAACTGAATCATTACAATCGTGCATGATTAATTAAGAAATAGGAGTATATCCTTACTGCTAATTATATTCTAACTATCAGGTAGATTCATTTTTTCCTGGCAATAGGTGCAAATCTGGGTTGAAAGTTATCCAGGACCATCTTCATCGTTATAAGTTGAAACGCCGGTAGTGTCTATTGCTCCTCATTTTCAAACTCTCTCATAAAATTGTATCTTAAGAGCCTTTCACCACTTTTAAGTGTATTTGCAAAATGAATACCATTAAAACTGCTAGAAATCCAACAATAACAAACTCCTGAAAAAAGTGCTAACAAAGAGTAACCTCCAATTGTCTCCTTTTTTGGGGTGTAGATGAAAATTCTAGTGCATTTTGTTGTCAGTATTTAATAGTTCGTATAGTCTGAGAAGACAAAAATATTGTCTTGACCTCACTATATATTCATGAAAATTTGATTGGAACATTCAATTAAGAAAACTCATACCCATGAGTCATAGTCATTGCAAACACAGAGATCTGAATTAATCTTGTACCTGGTTATTTTTTCAAAAAGTATTCCAGAGTGTACAGGATATCTCTAGATGTAAATTACTCGTATGGCAAGCCTTGTAAGTTGCATTCCAGGATGGATATAGAAGTGATCCATCAAAAACTATAATTGAAAACTAAAAGCAAATGCAATGCATAATTACCTGTGCGTGATCGCGAAATCTCAAAAGTGAATATATGTAACCGTAAGAAGACACACACAAAATTCAAAAGCTAAAAATAATCAAGAAATATTTAGTTCTCACAAAATTAAGGGATATTCCTACAACCATGCAAGAATGGAATTTATGTATAGTTCATAAAAGTTGTCTAAAACCATGTAAGAATGGTTAATTGACTTGTCTGCGGAAGTGGGGCAACGTCATAGCGTAAAGATGCGCAGTCGGTTGATACAATGAAATTCGAGAATTTCTGATATAGAGATAGATGAGATACCAATCAATTAACCATGTAAGAGAACAAAAAAATAATATCATTTCAAAGACAAAAAAGAAAGATATACCTGAGGGGATTGGAAGAAAGAAGAAGATGGAATGTGAAAAAAGTGAAACAGAATAAGTGTAAGTGAAGAGTTTTGCTGGAGAATTTTGGACTCTCAAGTAACGCTTATGGCTTTTATTGGTAACTGTTGGACTCTTCAATAACAATTATTTCTCTTTTGATTAAAGGTGTGCCTTTTTGTAAAATTGAACCCTAAAATAAAAAGAAAAGCTTAAAATTTTGAGATAATAGATAAATATGATTGCTGTGCAATGACATATGCCACGTCACATTTCAAAAGCCCTGCTTTATAATTATATATAGATTGTTAAAATGAGATTCATATTTCATAAGTTGTATACTAAATGTAATTTAAGCTTACAACAACTCTCATACCGTCTATTATCTCAATTAACTTAGGTAGCAATGTAAATTGCATTTACATGTGTGTTTTGCATATATTTGGAATTCTCACAAAAATTAACACTAATGAAATTTTCAGGCCGCAACTGCACATTTTGGGGGAAAAACATTATTTCCCCCCTATATTATTGAGTATGGGAATGAAAATTCAAGCATACCTATTGAGAAGGAAATTTTGTTTTCGCAAATAGCCCCTTTTCCGCCCTTGTAATTGAAAATTAGCTAGTGCACTGGTGTTTCACCTTCTACAAGTGAGAGGTGAAACTCTGGTATACTTTTATGTAGTTTCACTTGTAGAAGTTGAAACTTCAGGATTGTGGTTATTTTTCAATATTGAAAAGTGGCTAGCCTGCGCCATTACTACCATTAAGAATTTATATAGCTGACTCAAACTTGTTGGACCAAGTTAGCCCAAAGACTCACTTTATATGGTATACATTGTTATCAAAGGTGTGCCCTGAACCAAGGCTCATGTTGAGCACTTCGCCTCGCTTAACGGACGTTTTGGTGTTGCTATCAAGGCTCTAAGACATACTTTTCCTTGCTAATGAGCGTAATCCGTAAGAGGCGACACTAAACAATTGAATTTTCACTTTATTTAAATTTTTTTTTAATTTCTTTGCCCATATATTTGGTGTTTATGCTTTTAGATATTAGTCTTGGACTACACATACATATTTGTAATTTTTCTCCATTTGCGCATTTCTTCATTGAAGCCCACGCTTTATTTTCACTTTACGCTTAAAGCCCCAACATACCTTAGAACTTTTTGCGCTTTTCGCCTTTGATAACACTGATGGTATAGAAATCCGATTTTCGGTCAAGCCTTCATTGTTTTCCAAAAGGCACTACACTTATATCTAGCTTCTATTTTTGTTCAACTTCAAAGTTCAAAAGTGGAACTTTGTTTGCACCTCTCCAAATTTCCCTATCGATCTAAAAACTGCATAACTCACACTAGTATTGATGGGCCCCTCGAACTCAATATCCAGAGATATGTTCCACCGATATTTTCCAAGTATTTTATGGGCAAAGCCCACCATCAAGATTGGTTGGCTTCTCTTTTGTTTTTATTTCCAACGGACATGGAACACAAGTCCGCTCCACACCATCACTCCACCATATCTAAACTTGTCCAAAAAATTGGCTCTTACACTAGTTTGTTGTGCTAAACCAGCCCAACGATTCACTTAACATCTTATCATCTGTCCGCTTTTGGCTAAACCCGCATGGCTTTCTAGAACAACCTTATACAATTGATAGTATTTTATTCGATTACTGATGTGGAGCTTTGTTCGGACCCTAACACAACTCATTGAGGTGTAATTGTTGTTGTATAGAATATGTGAATGTATGGGAAAATGTTATGTGGCGTTCTCGTGGTTTATGCTTGGATAGTTGGATTAATCAACTGGGTTCTAAAGATATTGAAATCTTAGGAGATCTTACTAAATTTCCATTGCAAATCTTCTATCGGCAGTACCATGAGGAGGAGCTGAAAGAATGTAAATTTTCTTGATTAGATGACTTGTGAACGGTTTTCTTGCTTAACTGCTTTAGATTGAATGTGAGATGCATTAGAACTAAGTATGAATAATTTCGACGAGTCTTCTTTTGCTGCTAGATGCAGAGGCATAAGTAACTTTTTTAGTTCTATGTACAGATCAAAAGAGTAAGTTGAGGAGTAATGATGACAAAGTAAATATATGTTACCTATCTTGGCCTTGTTGGTAGTTACGGATTGGTTTCATGTTTTGATTTTGCCTCCTTACAGTAGATCTATGTCAAATGGAGAAAACATTTAGAGATTTTACGTGAGTTATTGGATAGGGGAGCACTGTAGTGGGACAAAAAAAAGAAGTTTAGCATAAGAGAACCAAATAAAAAGGAGCAACATTGGCTGGTGACTAAATATGTTGTTTGACTGCTAATTGGTCCTAATGTCCGCAGAGTCATTGTTCACTACGTCTACAGGGGTGTGATCTAAAGTTTTGGTGTGTGTAGTAGGCAAAAAGGTGATTGCTATAAATCTCTAATACTTGTATCTTCATAGAAAATTAACCAGTCATTCAAATATTCTTCTCATGTGCAAATTCATAAATTGACAATATCATTACGAGGTGTTCAACTGCTAATGTCCCCTTTTCTTCACTTGTCACAAAAAAAAATCCCATATTTTCAAACATTTAGTAATTTGACGAGGTGGTAATTTATTTCATGGCTGTTCCCTCAACATCACTAATTGACCGCAGGGACCTTAATGAAAAACTTCATCATACATTGGTCATGAGCTCCAATTGTGGAAGTGTTTGCTTATGAGTTAGGATACCTTTATCACATTCTACTTTCTAACTGTTGTTTAGGCAGCACTAGATAGATCTTACATGAATGGATCAAATCATACAATTTTTCTGCTGAACCTCCTTAATAATTTTCAGAAAATTTCTTTTTCATTTCAATCAATGAACTAGGAGAGCCAAATTCTATTGACTCGGATCAGTGCCTCCCATCAATTTTCCAAAAGTCTTGCCTATTTGTCTTCTCTTTTTTTCTTTCCACGTCTGATCGGTTCTTCCTCATATTGGAGTTTTGAATCAAATTGCACCACTGAAGAGTCTCAGGAATGGAGCCAAAAGAATCAAGCAGAGAAGAATTATCATCAGCAGAAGCGGTTATTCTTGGAGTTTTGGCATGACGGGTTGTTCCAACCGCTGAGTTTGCCTATAAAACCGATGTGAATCGACCTATGTTAAGTAAGGGGCCATTCAAAGTGTAGTAAGACTAACTATAGGGGGGAACGCAGCGATCAAAGCTTTGGTTTGGGGTCAACTTGGTTTAAACGAAAGAAGAGATCTTTCATTTTGCTGCTATTTGGGGATTGGCTTTCTCCTCCTGTGCCTATAAGTTGGCTCTCCATGTTACTCTCATTGTTTTAATCACTGGAGGCGTCCTCTTACTCCTTAGCAGGTATGGCTCAGCTTTTGTTGAACACATAACTCTGTTGTTTTTCGTGTCTATCCCTTCTATTGGTGGATAATTATTTCCCCCTATATAATTTTATGTAGCTTGAGCCAGTAGAAAACATCACTCTAAATATATATACTAGAGAGTGTTTTGTGTGTCGTTAAAAAGTATTGCCTATTTGTTGAAAGCATACCTGACTTACCTTAAATTTCAAAATATGTCACACTATGAAATGCAATAATTTTAAGGTTGTCAACAAATTCAAAGAAAGAATTTGTCACTCCGTACTTCTATTTGATCCCAAGACTTCCTTAAATTAGTCTTCAAACACCTAAATCTAAACAGGTAATTTTCCAACTAACTGAGGAACTTTAATGAAATTCTTTTAGTGTTAAATTTTGTTCATTAGATCTTTATGGTTAAGTTCTTTAAGTGTTTGGTGAAAAAAGCAGAAATATTGTATTAATCTTACTTTATCTCTAGAAATGCTTGCTAATATACCATTTTCATCTAAGCTCACCAAAATTTGTTTAGTTAAGAAATTTGTATTGGAACAACTGTTTTTTTTTTTTGAAAAAACTATTAAAACATTTCATTTTGATTACTAGCATAATTAATTATGCCAATTTTAAGAAGCAATCTAGTAATTAAAAAGACGAAATCAATGTAGTTGTTGTCTAAATTTTTTTCTAAATATGATCCTTTCAACAAGCTGTATTGTCTATGATCATATAATGAAGTATCATAATGTTGAGCTTAAAGCTCAATTCATGACTTCAGGGAATTGATATAAAAGGGAAAAATTAGATTCATATCTAATTTAGATCATCCATTTATGATTTGTTCTTCGTTGAGTTGTCACAGAATCTCTAATGGTTTAAATTTATCTAATATCCTTACACAGTTATACTTAGGGGTGTTCATAAAAATCCGAAACCCGAACCAAACCGAAAACCAAACCAAACCGACCAAAAAACCGATACTTTTTGGTTTGGTTTGGTTTTGAAATTTAAAAACCGATCAAATTTGGTTTGGTTTTGGTTTTAATTAAAAAAAATAGAACCAAACCGAATATAGGAGTAGCTATTTTAAATTTATTATTACACCTATATATATGTATACTTTTATACAAAATTTTAATTTTTTTTATAATAAATATTAATCGTTTGCACTTTTAGTACATTTCCTTACCTTTACATTCAGTTTAATTGGTAGTTTACTTTTGTTAAGTGTAAGAATCTATTTCATGTTAAACATAATATATTTTTAATTAAGCCCATAAATTATTCATCACTATTTGATGCAATTATCATCAATATATCTTGGTAAATAATAGATTTCTCAAAGGGCAATTGATTTGATAGTGTTACGTTGAAAAAGTGGTCGCCAAAATATGTGTTTGGTAGTGTATGTCTTATATTTAAGAAAAAACCGACAAATTACTGAAAAAATCGAAAAACCGACATAAATCTAATCGAGAAAAAACCGACTTAATTGGTTTGGTTTAGTTCTAATATTTGAAAAACCGACTTAGTTGGTTTGGTTTCTTTTTAGGGAAATACCGATCTAAATCGAACCATGAACACCCCTAGTTATACTTGACTGAAATGTCTGATAACTCCATTCATATAAAAATAAGGAGGGTTGTTTTTGGTGAGGAGTTTATAATTTACACTCAAAATATTTATGAAGTGATGACTTGCTGATGTCTTAGCATGGAATTCAGTGCAAAAAATATATGGTGAAATTTGTCAATCACTGAAAGGGGATGAACACAAAATTAATGGGGTTATTATCTTGGGCAAAAGTCTCACAATTGGATTACCACATATTTAATAGGTTCACCTTCTCTTTTGGTTTGAGCGGGGTCTTTCAATGAAAAGTGTTGTCTTTTGTCAACAAAAACTCATATTTGGACAAGAATTCATGCATTGCATTGTTCCCTTTTGCTTGTAAGAATTGGCTTCTCATGTTGTTTGACTTTGCTCTACGACAAAAATATTACGCCTCAATGCTAAGCAAGTTGGAATTAATAATTGTATATTAATTATCAGTGTCCCCAGACCCCACTTTGTGGGAACATACTGGGTAGTTGTTGTTGTTGTAATTATCAGTGTCCATGTCGCTCCATTTAAGCCCGTCTCTTTTCAATATTTTAGTTATTAGTTTCTCTAACACTAGATATTCTCCACATTTCGGTAAATATATAAGTCTCCGCTAATACTAAAGACTCCTAGCAGGCATTGGACCTAGCATTAACAGAGTTGCGTAACCAAAATTTAATCTCAACTAATTGGTATCAGTGACATAGATCTATTTTCCCCGATTATATAAGGGCTTGTAGGTCTTCCGGGACAACTTCTTTACCTTGCCCCTTTTAACACCTTCAATCACCATGATTTTTTTTGACTTTGGTCTTTCGTTATACTGCCCCTGTTTAGAAAAACAAATAACCTATTTAACTAGGCATGGAGTTTAAGCAAGGAAAAATTTTGAAACTTGTGGTCTAAACCAATATATGGATATTTTGTGACTCTAAATCATCTCACTAAGGGTAAAATGAGAAGTTCAAAGTTACGTTATTTCAAAATTTAGAAATTGGTTTGAAATAGACTAAAAAGGAAATAGGTTTATTCTTTTTGAAATAGGGGGACTATTAATTTTTCCCCTCATGAGTTAAGAAATAAAAGAAATTTCTATGAATTAATTGAAGTTTGTGGCCCTGCAAGATCCTCTAATTTCCTTTAGAAACTTCTTTGAAAATGTTTGTTTGTAAACACATATAAATTTTTTTTTTTAAATTGAGATACTTTTAAACAAACCAATTTCCTGAAAAATAAAATTACCCAAACACCTTAGCTGTCAACACTTTTTCCTGGAAGCTTTTAAAATTGTCCAATGGCTTCAGGAAATTGAAGGCATAAGAGGTAAAAGGTATATAAGGAAAAATTTCAAAGAGAAAAATAAAGAGGAAAAAAGTGTAATGTGAATTGGCTGAAAAAGAAAGTTCTTTGATTTTTAAGGAAAATCTTATTTGTGAAGACAAAACAAGAATACTTTTTATCAGTTTGAATGCTCTACCTAAAGTAATGCCCTGTACAAAAGGTAGTGCATTTGGTGTTTATTTTATTTACATGTCATATGTTTGTTTACATAAACTTTATTATGATATTTTTTCCATTTTAACTTTGAAAATATAGATCTCCCCATTTTTTCATTGTTTTCACCGATATATATATTGTCAGCTTTTCTCTTTTGTGCCTTTTGTCTCTAACTCTCTTCTCAAGTCAATACAATATTTTGTTTGTTTGTGCCTTCTCTTCCATTTGCTTTTTGCATGGCATTGTCACATAACTTCTCTACAAACTAATATACCCCCTTCTATTTCACCACCCCCACCCCTCACTCTCATTTTCTCCTCTTTCTCTCTTTTTTCTGTGTTCCCTTCTCTGGTCTTTCTTTCTTTCCTTTGTTGAAGTGAAGCTTGTTTTTGGGATCATGGACTCATGGGATGCTCAGAAGATGTGAGTTTTTAAGTGTACATTTTTATGATGTTCTTTTCTCCTTTTCTGTTCTCATAATTTTTAGGCATACTTTATTTCATGTCTTCGATCCAGAGGGATCCTTTCTTGTCAAAGAATCTGTAAAAGAGGCTTTGTCTTGGAAAATAGTTTTTTGGAGATTTTATCATTTTAAAGTATTAAAATTGAAAAAAAAATGCATGACTATTGATTGAAGCAAGTGATATGAAATGAGCATAAAATAAAAGAAAATGATTTTTATTAAGTGTTAAAAGAGCGGGTTGGGCTATATATATATATATATATATATATATACGGGTCGAATAAATAAATGAGTTGGCTTATAACCCGTCCAATTTTTGCTTGGATCAGAACTTGGCGGGTCAATTAGGACTAAACAATGGGCCATGACTCAATTCGTTTTTTTATTATAATTGTTTAATTACCAAATCAAACTAATACCTTTTCTTTTATTTATTTTGACTAATCAAACAAAAAAACTTATATTTCTATGTTTTCATAAGTTTCTTATGGTCAATTCGCGCTATGAAAACTTACGATAATTTTTTTTATAGATTATAGATGTAGCTCAAATTGGCCCAATCTTTTAGATGACTAACTTGGGTCTTGTTCTTTTTAATCCGCCAATGAATATAAATCCAATCCAATCTGCCCAAATCTAGGCTGATTAGACAGATCACATTTTCATGATCTATATTTGACACCATAATTTTCACCCACAAGTGACAAAAGGCATTTTCTTCTCTTGCACCCCCCCCCCCCCTTTTTTTCTTTGTTAAAAAGAAATATTTTCACATTTTCAGATAACTAAATATTCGAACACGGCTTCATCAAGAAAATAGTTTAGGGAAAACAGCTTACATCATACCAAACAAAATTAGATGACTCACTTTTCCTTTTCTTCTTGATGTGTGGGCAATTTTCAGGCTTGATGTCTACATCCATGATTACTTGGTTAAGAAGGGCATGAATACGTCAGCTGATGCATTGGCCAGGGAAGCTAATGTTAATCCGGGACAAGCTGGTAAATGTTTTTTTATTTTATTTTATTTATGTTACGGAGAAATTCCCGAGGACCAATGGTGCAAGGTTTGTAAGTCGGTGGATAATGGACCTCTCTATCTTTCTCCATTTAAATACCAGGTAGTAGGGTTGAAACTTATTTTTATTGGTGCTTTAATAGTGAGCATAATTCATTGAAGGTTCTCAATGCTTATGCTTAATTTGGAATGTGAACCCATGATTGATGACCGTGTTACTCTTAAGAAAAAGAGTAGTATATAAAATAGAAAATGGAGGTAATAATAGACTAATTCAATTGTTTATGGTAAGACGCTTTTCATGTTTCTAAAACTGTATTAATTGCTTGTTTATTTTAGAGAAATATTGCACAACAAAGTGACTGATCATTTTATTTAATGTATCATTATTTTATTGTGGGATATGTTTCAGCTGTCAATTGTCCTGGGGGATTTCTAGCGGAGTGGTGGGATGTATTCTATGATATATTCAACTCTAATCAGGCCGAGCAGGCCCAAGAACCCAATGCTGAGGTGTTAGCTAAACTTTTCTAAGTTGAATTCATTTTTTCTGTGACAATTATAATCTGAATGCATGATTTTTTAAATTTTCAGGTTCCACAGACTATGGACAATGCGGTACCTTATATCCCTTCTGTATGCCATCATTTTCTCCTAACTTTGCAATCTTTTGGTCCTAATTTTATGGATTCTAATATCTCCATTGTGATGCCACCATTTTATCCTAACTATATGACACCTAATATATCTCTTGCGATGCAGGGCTTTAATCCTGACTCTAAGATAAAAATACAAGAGCAAGGCAACCTTGTGTTGCCTGATGAAGAAGTGACGTCCAAGTTACGAATTCTTGAGGTGGACGATGCGAGTCACAGGGTACCATCTGCAGCCGCTTCTAGGTAACATTTTTTGTTTATTCCTAATTCGGATTAACTTTTCTGCACTTAATTTATTTTACAGTGTTTGCCTTATTCACTTAAATGTGCATGGAAAGAGCTTGGGGCCATGTTGTATCTGTTCTGCTTCTTTGTGAATTTTTTTTAGTTACTAAGGGAATGGAATGAGAGGATTGGGCAAAATTATGCCCCCGTTGGGTTTTGCAACGAGGTTATGAGTTATGACCGTTACATTGGATGTATCCAAATCTCCGTGTTTCTTGCAAGAGGCTGCTGTTGTTACATGCCCTTCAGTCTAGTAGCTTGAGATCAATTGCTTAGTAGCGAACGTGATATAGCCTTTCTACGATAACTAATTATTGCTAAGAAGTTGTGTGGCGAAAGTATCATTTTAGTTGTTGAAGTTGGCGAATCAGAAGATTTCTAATTCCTTTGATGTACATTGATGTCATACAGCCCCCTGGTGCAGCAAATGCCAAATACGCCTCAACAGTGGGAGGCCAGAGTATGTTTACATTCCCTAACAACAGTGAACTTTTTCAATAAAGTTGTGACGTAACTGACAAGATTTCATTTCTGATAGGATGAGACAAGTGGTATTTACTTTGGAAGAACCAAGCAGATGGATCCAAATCCCTGTGGCCCTACAAAAGCTTTGCTTCCTACAACTGGATCTTCTGATGCTGGTTTGTCTATATCTGGTTTCAAATATTTCGTATTCAGATATTAAAATGTTAAGGAAGTTTTCTGTTTTAGTGGAAACTCTTACCAGATCCTCTGCTGCTCTCCTATCAGGCTCTTCCACCGGCTCCTGCTCCTAGATGCAGCAAGCTCCTTAATCAAATCAAGATCTCGCGATTTTCTGATCTTCCTCTTGGCATTGCGTGAAGAAGGTGATCACTTCAGAAAGCTTATAATTCATTAGCTATTATAGAGTACATGTAGGCTTTATCTATGAGAAGAGACAGATGAATTTCGTTACTTCTTTGTCATGTTAAGCATTTGACTTTTCTTGTTATCCAAGTTTTACTCTTGAGTACTCGGTCATGGGTGGAATAAGTTCTGATACAAATATTACATGTTGTTTCTTTCTCCCAATTACCAAATAGCTGTTGCATGCTACTAGTTAATCAACACAAAAATTTGGGAGAAATAGTTCTTCAAGAAGCATTTTGAAACTTTTTCTACAAATAGGAAAAATGACACTATGCATTTTGTTAATTAACACAGAGATTTAAGGTGCAGTGTCTTGATGGTTAACGTTAAGCTGCTAATACATTTTGAGGTAGCAAAGAGGGTTTAGGTTTTGACAGTGAAGAAATCTTAACATCAATGACTTCAGGCATGAGTGATTCAGATAAGGTCACTGGCAACTGTGTTACATCTAGAACAATGTAATATAGAATGCTGAGTTGGTGATGGTGATAATACAATGTTATATACAACACTACAGTTGGTCCTAGGTTTGTTGTATCACAAGTTTCCTTGATCTCCTATGTTGACGTAGAAGTGCGAGTGTCCACTGAGAATGGTCTGTATGAGGTGATAATGGTTCTATTAGGGAATTCTCTTACATTGACCAATAGCAAAGAGTTGATAAAATGCATGATCAATGACTTAGTTAAGCTTTTGAGGATTATATTTGGTATTCATATTAGCAACCTTATCGTTGATGCTTGAAGTAACATTATACTTATGATAGTTAAGCTTTTGAGGATAAGACTCCAAATAATATTAATGAACTTGATCATCGATACTTGAAAGAACATTATGTTCATGGTACTTGTGTTCAAGTCTATTTTTTAGGCTTACATAAAAGATTGCGTTCCGGTAAAGATTCTCTAATAATAGAAATGTTTTTATCATTGCTGTTAAAATGATAAAAACAGAACAGCATTCTGTTCTCTTTTCCTGTAAAGATATGCAGCTAAAACAACAACAACAACCCAGTAAAATCCCACTAGTGGGGTCTGGGGAGGGTAGTATGTACACAGACCTTACCTCTACCTCGAAGGAGTAGAGAGGCTGTTTCTGAAAGACCCTTGGCTAAAAGATATGCTATAACAAATATCGTTATGACAAGAAGATCTTGAATAGAGAGCTCTACCCGGGGACATGGTTCTTCTAACAACTCCAGACTAAAGTTGTTCACGGGCAAACCTAAGTCCAAACGATCCAGATAATTCAAGGTGGTGAATGTCCACCCCTTTGGTTCTATAGAATTATGAGTTATTGACGGAGTAGAACATTTAAAGTCAATGGCCAAAGAGTCATGCATTATTTGAGCCACGTGGATGAAGGAAGATTGGTATTGGAGATTGAGTTGGGGGACCACAATTGGTACCTGAAAGGTGTGTTATGTCGTTCCACGAAGTTAAATATGACGCTTTTGTTTCTGTTTGTTCTGTTGAGACTGCCGTAAGAGTAGAGTGCATAGATTCAGGAAAGTTTCTGCATTGCGATATTCAGGGGAATACATCCTCCCGGTGCATCATTTGGTGAATAGGGGGTAGGGTAAAAGAGGAAGGGGATCCCTGAGTTGGTAAAGGGAAAACGAATGGTAGTTCAATTGCTTTTGAATTCCATAACACCTACTAGTCTATCCCCTTTTAAGCTCGGAAAAGAAAGACCAAATACTTAAGTTTTGTATTATCAAGTATTAGGAATTTACTTCACTACCTTTTCTCATTGGATGATCAAAGAGAAAAGGAAGAAATCCACTTAAAGAGGAACCTTGAGTGTCCTTCAAGAATTATTTCAGATTCGTCATTCGTCGAGTCAGGACTTAGCTCGATGCCCTTTAATCTTGAAGCCTTCCATATGAAAACACCAATCAGATTGGCCCACTTTCATCACTGTTCAAGTAGTGATCTCACTGTCAATCAAGCTTAAACCATGAGGCTCTAGTGCTTTTAAAATTGAAAAGCACAAAAAAGCAATAAGTTTGATGAGGTTTGAAGCGAAAAGCGAGAAGTAATGCGCATGCTTCTTTGAAGTAAAGTGCACTAGTTACAGAAAACTAAAAAAATACCAAACATGTATAAATTAGTACTATAATAATGTTGATATTAATCGAACTCCTCATAGTTGAGTCAAAAAATGGACCGCATCTCGTTACAATGATTTCGCGCATCATTATTTGAAGTGCACACTTTTGTGAAGCGCATGGCTTCACCCACGAAGCGATAACTCCTCGCTTTGCACTATTTCGTTGTTCTAAGTGGCGAAGCGATGACTTTTTATAATACTATTGAGACTCAGCTGATCTTGCCATCATAACATAACATGTTTGAAAGCCCTCTTTCTTTACCTTGATCGACTTCTATATTCTTCAAGTTGCTTCCTAAAGCTAACATATTTTAAACTACTCGTTGTCTTTGCAAGTAGACCAAACCTAAGTTGCTCGGACTCAGGTGCGGGTGTCCAATATGGGTGCGGATCTAGAGGTCGGATCCTTCATGATCTAAACTATAAGAAATGGGGAGTACAAATCCAGGTACGGATACGGGTGTGTGGATTTGGCTAAAATAATTCACATATCTAAAAATAGAACTATAAAGATATATCTAAATTGTGAGACATTATGTCAAAAACTTAAAAGGTATTATAAGAAGGAAAAAAACTTGGTCAAGAGGAGTATCCGAGGAGGAGATAAAAGGAAAATGACTGATATGAAAATTTCTACATACAAAGTATTTTGTTTTCTTAAATTTCACCCTAACTTTTGTTTTGATTTCAAAAATCATTGCATATGTCCCGAATTTCTTAGTCGATTTTAATTAAAGTACTCAAAATCGATTGACCAGATCTGGTAGAGACACAAACCCACACCTGCGCCCATACCCACGTAGTGTCGACACGGGTGCGCCACTGTAAGTGAAGAGCCCGAGCAACTTAGGTCCAAAACCCTTCTATCTAGGTCATTCCAATTTCAGCAAGTTATGACTAGAGGGCGTCCGACCCATTACAAGTAGCATCAGAGGAAGTCATAATTAAATAAGTATATTCCATTTGTGACTTCCTTTGTCTTTCTCTAATAACTGTCATAAGATAGAGCATTAAAGTAAAGATATACATTGTGAAGTTGAACTTTTTTCATCCCAATTCTTCAAGTCGTCATAAATACTTAGACAATAAAGACTCCAATTTCATTCTATTTTTTATTGAATGAGTGTTTAGTGTGCAAGGTTTATGAAGATTTGGTGTTAATAGCAAGCATGACTTTCCATGACTGTCATGAAGTTTCCTAATCCTGCTTTCTTGATTATATTTGCGAATCCTATAAGAAATAATACATTCACACATTAATGATTTATTAGTTTGGACTAAACGAAAAGGAAAGTATTCATGACATTAGTTTTGATTAGTGAGATTGAGACCGTAGTGTTAGAAGTTTGGGGCTAAAAGAATTTTTTCATTGGTCAAATGATCTTACTAAGCATGTCTCTCATAAAAAGATAATTTATGACATCTAGAAGAACTAAAGCTTCTCCTGCTCTTTAAGGTTAAAATGCATGAATTTCCGAGTTACTACATTATAATATTTCCTAGAAGTAATTATATTAATTTTTTAAAATTTATAAACTTGGTGTCCGAAGGCTTGCGCACACTTCGACTAAATCCTTGTGGTGCTTACTAGCTCCCACCAACACAAGTATCGAATAATTCTATCCATCAAGGCTTGGGGATGCAAAGAAATCACCTAGTATTTTTGCCTCTATTAAAATTTGAACTTGAGACCTCATGGTTCGTAAACCACTTCGTTGGCCACCAGGCCACACCCTTGGATGCTGAAGATATTAAATATTTAGATCTATTATATGAAAATCAAGCAACATTATGCTTTTGTAATTTCTGCACCTAAGGGTATGGCCAGCGGTCTATATAGTGTGGTGAAAATCATTGAAGACCAGTATTCAAACTCCAAAAAGTGCAGCCCGGTGCACTAAGCTTCCGCTACGCGTGGAGTTCAGGGAAGGGCCAGACCACAACGGTCTATTGTACGGAGCTTTACCCTGCTTCTGCAAGACGATGTTTCCACAGCTAGAATTCAAATTCCGACGGAGACAAAAAAGATGCTAGGTGATTTTTCTCGACTGAAGTCTTAGTGATGTTGGTGGGAGATAGTTGGTTCCCAGTGGATTAGGCAAGGTGTCACAAGCTGACCTGTACACCAACATTATAAAATAGGATAATCTTCTCATAATAGTTACGACGTATTATGTTGTCGTGTTTATGTGATAAACTTGTAAGTGTGTCTCACCATGATAAATGTATTTGGGTATGGTAAAAACCGTCTTCTATCATTGTTTCTAGGACCTCCCTAAGTTGCATAATTGAGTTTCTTAAACTGTGGTTAACATAGTTGGTAGAGACTATAGGCCCTTAACAGCTAGCATGGTGTCGACTTTGGTTATCTGAGGAAGTGTTCCAGGGAAGCGGTTTGTCAATTGTCACTATTTAGGATCACATGGCAAGCAATTAGGATTGTAGGTTCACATGGGCGCGCTGTGGTCATTGCATACTTGTAAATGTATCACTTAGTCTCATAAACTTAGCTGCTGCATTATGAACGGCTCCTGTGTTATAATTTGTGATGTTCATAAGTCGTGAAATCAAGTTGTAAAATCTTAGACCAACATATTAGGACTAAGAGACCACCTGCACAAAATGGATATCCTGTTTGTTGACTTTATGGAAATTCATACAAATTATATACCAGATCATCTATTTTCTTAGTAAGTGCTATTCATTTATTAGGAAGAGAGAAAGTCAAACAAGAATTAGCTAATAAAAAAGAGATGTGTTCTGCCCTTTGCTCTTCTAGTCAAGTGAGATAGTCCTCTCCAGGAGCTTAACCTTGTGTGGCCAAAAATGGATAGATGACAGCCGGGATCCCGTTAGGCACAAATTCCAGTTTGACTTAAGAAGCAAAAGTAGAAACTGTAACTAATCTTCCTACTGATAGATTTGCCCATGAAGGACAAGAATTTGTTGTAGATTTAAGTATGAGCTTAACATGTAAAAGAGTTTACTCTTTAAGTCCATGAATCATGAATGACTTAAAAACTTTCTGGTTGACATGACTTAATCAAACTTGTGCAATTGAAACCTCTTGGAGTTGTGTGGTAATGTTTCCATGCGTATCTTGTGGTCTGCTTACCCCTTGCCACCACAGGGTGGATTTTTTTTCATAAAAAATTTTCTACTGCATCCTACCAGGGAAAAAAAATTTCTTCCATATTTGTTATTAAATTTATATCACGTATAAAATCTTAAATGAACTGGAAATGACCTGTTTCCGTGCTGGCTGTGTAATTCTTCATAAAAATCCTTCAGTTATACTGAGAATTCTAATAAGCTTCTTTTCATTTTTGATAGGTGCTAGCAAATGTTATATAATTCACTGTTGTCAAATCATTATACAAGTGGCATCCTGGGAAAAAAGAACGATACAATATGGATTTCATCTTAGAAATCCACAAAATGTATACAACTGTTCAGGTAAATGCCTCAGCACCAGAAGAAGAAAAAGAGAGAGCGAGCAATCCATTTGTATATATGCCTTTCTGTATGTTTAAATTGGCAATTGCTTCAACTTTGAGACAATATCTGGTCTAATAATAGAATACCACTTACTTTATTATCTTATGAGTGAAGAACTGTGGTTATTAGAAGCTGAAAATCGGTCTCTCCTCTGTCCCCTCTGCATCTCTTTATCCTTTGATTCTGAAGTTGATACTTAGAATATGCACATATTTTCCACTGGCTTGCTTATGGAGCTGCGAATCACCTTCCATTTCTATATATTGTCTACAGTTTCATTTTGAAGATTTTTCTCATCAATTAGCATCACAAGAGCTGCCATTAAATTTCCTTGCAATGATCACACATATGATAAATTTCTTAAGGTCTAGATCATACAACTGATGAATTTGAACCAGCAGTTCAGTAGATTCATGCTACTTTATTTAGTTAAATATTGGTGGAGGCATTTATGTGTTCTTTATGATTTCTTATTTATTTCTTGTTGTACTTCCTATTGATTTGTCCTTCCGTTGTGCCTCCAGGGAAACAACAAAGCTGCCCAACAAGTATCTAATCAAGTTTTGCTGTCAGCGGTAAGTGCTCTGAATTTTTCACATCAAAGGAAAAAGTTAACATTATGTGCATGTTTACTTTTTTGGTGAATGAAGGTGTTAAAACTTAAAACGGGACGAGAATCACATGGAAGGAAATTGTCTCGAGAACCTACAAATTTTTGGAATAATTTCTGACTTAGCTAAAGATAGGACACAGTGGAATAAAAAGATTCAATATAGGTGATATCTACTAGTTGGGAATAGGTTTTAGTCATCTTAGTATGTTGATTTTGAACCAATCAGTTTTTCCTAGGAGTATTTCGACCTTATCATAGATGTATATGCTAGTAAAAATATAGAGAACTTTCATTATTATTCACTATTACTGAACCTATTGGTTTTTCCTAGGAGTATTTTGACCTTATCATCGATTGTATGCCAGTAAAAATATGGAGAGCTTTCTGTTTCTGATGTCATTGACTGTCAATTGTCTAGTACCAAATAAATAGAACAACTGTCAAATACTGAATCCTACAGGATATTTTACCTAAAGAGGAAGCTCAAATAATGGATATGCATATATCTCATTACGATTTAAGTGGAAAAGATGCAGGAGTTTGAATGCTTATTAGCAATCAGTTTGTTCCTGGTGATCGACTTATCGTATCAAAAAAGCTCTTATTTTAGTTTTGACATGGAGCATGAATTCATTTTTAGAAAATTCTGGTCTTTGAGATTTTCTGCAACTTTGTGAATGAATCGTCGCTATTTAAGTAAGAAATTAAGTCTACAACTTTAATTAAAAAAAATGTTAGAGAGCCTTATGCAGGAAAAAAGTAAAATTCATCAAAGTAAAGATTTGCATAAGATTTCAGCATTAACAGCTTTAAACCTCTAGTGATTGGCAGACTAAAAATAATGATTTCCACCTTAAGATACTAATCCGAATACCTATATCGAGATTTTCAAATCTGACAATATCTTATCTTTGATTCTATACATGCCAGCTCATGAATTAGTATCGGGTTTTGATTTCCAAAAAATCCCAAATGTGTCAGAACTTCCCATTTTTGGAAAAGTTACGGAATCTACATCAATAAGATCGTTTCTTATTCCACGTCTTTAGATGAGATTCCCTTCTCCCTCTTTCTTCTTTCTAATTATAAAGAAGGAAGAAAAAGGGAGAATCGAATTTTGATAATTTTATTGACAAAGCGGCAAGCAGCCCATTGTCTTAATTGCATCATGTGACTTGTCTTGTCCATTTAAAAAAAATTGTAAATTGGATGTCACGTCTTACGCATTTGTGATAAGATTTCCTTGCGCTTGCATTCTCTTAGATAATTTAATTCAGCTTGCTACCTGAATTAAATTGTTTGGTAGAGAGAATTCGATGGCAAAGCTACCTCATGATACGTGAAGAAGAAGTGACATCCAATTCACTTTTTCTTGAGATGGATGAGTCATATAGTACCATCAGCCAATACACTTCCTCTCTGTCCAAAGCATATATAATTCATAGGAGGAATGAGTTTCGGGCTTCAAAAATAATGCAAACTTGCAAAGTACTTTGGAACTGTAAGACAAAGGAGGCCTGTCGGAAGAACAGGCTTTTGGTAGGACATAAAGCACAACAGTATGATTACTGGAGAGGTTTCAGATTTGGAGATCTCAGGTTTTTTCTTGCAATTGGATTTTGATGGGTATGTTGTAGCCAAGCCAGGAACAATAGAGACTAGCTCATGGACGTTTGTGCTGTTAGGTATATTCAAGACAAGAAGTACATGCAAGCCACTATAGCTGCGGGCTCCAGTTAGTGATCTCAATTTTACTTTAATTTTTGCTTTTTGTTGATTTGCTTGGTTGGCCATGCCTATTGCTATCTTTACTAAACCACTAAGAAAGTATCACATATTGTTTTATTAAGAATTAGAATCCTATCATATGCTTGTCTTAAGCATGATATTCTATCAAATGATTTGCTTCATATCAGAAAAAATTATGCTTCAATTCTTATTCTTTTTGTAGGTATCTCTTTGATTGGTTATCCACATTCTACTAAAAGCAAGCTCCTCCGTTTCTTCTTTCATCACAATAGACGTGTGTTGGTTGATGTTGCATGAGAGGAAGTTCCTACGTGTTGTCAAATGGCATCATGTGACTCGTCTTGTCCATTTAAAAAAAATTGTAAATTGGATGTTATTTCTTACGCAGGTGTAATAAGGTTGCCTTGCTCTTGCATTCTGTAAGAAAATCTAATTCAGCTTGCTACCTGAATTAAATTTTTTTGTAGACAGAATTCGAGAGCAACGCTACCTCGTGATGTGTGCAGAACAAGTAACATCCAATTCACTTTTTCTAGAGATGGACGAGTCATATGGTACCATCAGCCAATACACTTCCTCTCCATCCAAAGCATATATAATTCATAGGAGGAATAAGTTTAGGGCTTCGTATATAATGCAAAGTACTTTGGAACTGTATGACCGAGGAGGCCTGTCGGAAGAACACACTTTTGGTAGGACATAAAGTGAAAGTTATGATTACGGGAGAGGTTTCAGATTTGGAGATCTCGGGTTTTTTCTTGCAATTTGATTTTGACGGGTGTGTTGTAGCCAAGCCAGAAATAATATAGACTAGCGCATGGACGTTTGTGCTGCTAGGTATATTCTGGACAAGAATTACAAGCAAGCCACCGCAACTGCTGGCTCAGGTAGTCAGGTTAGTGATATGAATTTTACTTTAATATTTGCTTTTTTGTTGGTATGCTTGGTTGGCCATCACTATTGCTATCTTTACTAAAACCATTAAGAAAGTACCAAATATTTCTTTATTAATAATTAGAATTCTATATTATCTACTGGTCTCAAGCATGATATTCCATTAGGTGATTTGCTTCATTTTAGAAAAAATTATGGTTCAATTCTTATTCTTTTGCAGGTATCTCTTTGACTGGTTATCCACATTATACTAAAAACAAACTCCTCTGTTTCTTCTTTCATCACAATAGACGTGTGTTGGTTGATGTTGCATTAGAGGAAGTTCCTCTATGTTGTCTAATGGCATCATGTGACTCGTCTTGTCCATTTTTAAAAAAATTGTAAATTGGATGTTACTTCTTACGCAGGTGTGATAAGGTTGCCTTGCTCTTGTATTCTCTTAGATAATTTGATTCAGTTTGCCACTTGAATTAAATTTTTTGGTAGAGTGAATTCGAGAGTAAGGGTACCTCATGATGCGTGCAGAATAAGTAACATCCAATTCACTTTTTCTAGAGATGGATGAGTCATATGGTACCATCAGCAAATACACTTCCTCTCCATCCAAAGCATATATAATTCATAGGAGGAATAAGTTTAGGGCTTTGTAAATAATGCAAAGTACTTTGGAACTGTATGACAGACGAAGCCTGTCGGAAGAACATGCTTTTGGTAGGACATAAAGTGAAAATTATGATTACTGGAGAGGTTTCAAATTTGGAGATGTTGGGCTTTTTCTTGCAATTGAATTATGACGGGTATGTTGTAGCCAAGCTAGAAACAATAGAGACTAGCGCATGGACGTTTGTGCTGCTAGGTATATTCTAGACAAGAAGTACAAGCAAACTACTACAGCTGCTGGCTCTGGTTAGTGAGCTGAATTGTATTTTAATTTTTGCTGTTTGTTGGTTTGCTTGGTGTTGGCCATGACTATTGCTATCTTTATTAAAACCATTAAGAAAGTATCACATATTGTTGCTTATTAAGAATTAGAATCGTATATTATATTCTGGTCTCAAGCATGATATTCCATTAGATGATTTGCTTCATATCAGAAAAATTATGCTTCAATTCTTATTCTTTTGCAGGTATCTCTTTGATAGGTTATCCACATTCTACTAAAAGCAAATTCCTCTATTTCTTCTTTCATCACAATAGACGTGTGTTGGTTGATGTTGCATGAGAGGAAGTTCCTCTGTGTTGTCTAATGGCATAGTGTGACTCGTCTTGTCCATTTTAAAAAAATTGTAAATTGGATGTTACTTCTTAAGCAGGTGTAATAAGGTTGCCTTGCTCTTGCATTCTCTAAGAAAATCTGATTCAGCTTGCTACCGGAATTCAATTCACTTTCCACTTCACTTTTTAATACACTTCCTCTCCATCCAAAACATATATAATTCATAGGAGGATTAAGTTTAGGGTTTCGTATATAATGCAAAGTACTTTGGAACTGTATGACCAAGGAGGCTTGTCGGAAGAACACGCTTTTGGTAGGACATAAAGTGAAAATTATGATTACGGGAGAGGCTTCAGATTTGGAGATCTTGGTTTTTTTTTTTTTGCAATTTGATTTTGACGGGTATGTTGTTGTCAAGCACGGAACAATAGAGACTAGCGCATGGATGGTTTGTGCTGCTAGGTATATTCTAGACAAGAAGTACACGCAAGCCACTAGAGCTGGTAGCTCAGGTTAGTGATCCGAATTTTACTTTAATTTTTGCTTTTTGTTGGTTTGCTTGGTTGGCCATGACTATGCTATCTTTACAAAAACCATTAAGAAAGTATCAGTTATTGCTTTATTAATAATTAGAATTGTATATTATATGCTAGTCTCAAGCATGATATTCGATCAACTGATTTGCTTCATATCATAAAAAATTATGCTACATTTCCTATTCCTTTTGCAGGCATCTCTTTGCTTGGTTATCCACATTCTAATAAAAGCAAGCTCTTCTCTTTCTTCTTTCTTCATATCAGAAGTGCGTTGGTTGGTGTTGCATGAGAGGAAGTTCCTCTGTGTTGTCTAATGCTATCATGTGACTTGTGTCGCCCATTTTAAGAAAATTGTTAATTGAATATTACTTCTTACGGAGGTGTGATGAGGTTGCCTTGCTATTGCATTCTCTTAAGATAGTTTGGTTCAACTTGTTATCTCAAATAAAATTTTTGGTAGAGAGAATTCGAGAGCAAGCTACCTCATGATACGTGTAGAAGAAGTAACATCCAATTCACTTTATCTTGAGATGGATGAGTCATATGGTACCATTAACCAATACACTTCTCTCCGTCCAAAGCATATTTAATTCATAGGAGGAATACGTGTAGGCTTCGAAAATAATGCAAAGTACTTTGGAATTGTACGACAGAGGAGGCCTGTCGGAAGAATAGGCTTTTGGTAGGACTTAAAGTGAAAATTATGATTACCAGAGAGGTTTCAGATTTGGAGATCTCGGGTTTTCTTGGAATTGGATTTTGATGGGGTAGCCGAGCCGGGAACAATAGAGACTAGCTCATGGACGTTTGTGCTGATAGGTATATTTAAGACAAAAAGTACAGGCAGGCAACTACAACTGCTGGCTCAGGTTAGTGATATGCAAGCAACTACAACTGCTGGCTCAGGTTAGTGATATGAATTTTACTTTAATTTTTGCTTTTTGTTGGTTTGCTTGGTTGGCCATTTCTATTGCTCTCTTTACTAAAACCATTAAGAAAGTATCACATATTGCTTTAATAAGAATTAGAATTGTATATCATATGCTGGTCTCAAGCGTGATATTCCATCATATGATTAGCTTTATATCGGAAAAATTATTTTTAAGTTCTTATTCCTTTTGCAGGCATCTTTTTGATTGGCTATCCACATTCTACCAAAAGCAAGCTCCTCAGTTTCTTTTTTCATCACAACAGAAGTGTGTAGGTTGATGTTGCATGAGAGGAAGTTCCTCTGTGTTGTCTAATGGCATCATGTGACTCTTCTTGTCCATTTTAAAAATATTGTAAATTGGATGTCACTTCTTATGCAGGTGTGATAAGGTTGCCTTGCTCTTTTATTCTCTTAGATAATTTGATTCAGTTTACTACCTGAATTAAATTTTTTGGTAGAGTGAACTCGAGAGCAACAGTACCTCATGATACGTGCAGAAGAAGTAACATCCAATTCACTTTTTCTAGAGATGGATGAGTCATATGGTACCATCAACCAGTACACTTCCTCTCCATCCAAAGCATATATAATTCGTAGGAGGAATAAGTTTAAAGCTTCGAAAATTATGCAAAGTACTTCCGAACTATATGACTAAGGAAGCCTGTCGGAAGAACTTGCTTTTGGTATGTCATAAAGTGAAAATTATGATTATTGGAGAGGTTTCAGATTTGGATATCTTGGGTTTCTTCTTGCAATTGGATTTTGATGGGTATGTTGTAGCCGAGCCAGGAACAATAGAGACTAGCTCATGGATATTTGTGCTGCTAGGTATATTCAAGACAAGAAGTACATGCAAACCACTACAACTGCTGGCTTAGGTTAGTGATCTGAATTTTATTTTAATTTTTGCTTTTTGTTGGTTTGCTTGATTGGCCATGGCTATTGCTATCTTTACTAAACCATTAAGAAAGTATCACATATTGCTTTATTAAGAATTAGAATCGTATATCATATACTGGTCTCAAGCATGATATTCCATTAGATGATTTGCTTCGTAACAGAAATAATTAAGAGTCAATTCGTATTCCTTTTGCAGGTATCTCTTTGATTGGTTATCCACATTCTACTAAAAGCAAACTCCTATGTTTCTTCTTGCATTACAATAGACGTGTGTTGGTTAATGATGCATGCAAGGAAGTTCCTATGTGTTGTCTAATGGCATCATGTGACTCGTCTTGTCCATTTTAACAAAATTGTAAATTAGATGTCACTTCTTATGCATGTGTGATAAGGTTGCCTTGCTCTTGCATTCTCTTAGATAATTTGATTCAGCTTGCTAACTGAATTAAATTTTTTGTTAGTGTGGATTCGAGAGCAATGGTACCTCATGATACGTGCAGAAGAAATAACATCCAATTCACTTTTTCTAGAGATGGATTAGTGATATGGTACCATAAGCCAGTACACTTCTTCTCGATCCAAAGCATATATAATTCATAGGAGGAATAGATGCAGGGCTTTGAATATAATAAAAAGTACTTCGGAACTGTATGACAAAGGAGGCCTGTAGGAAGAACATGCTTTTTGGTAGGACATAAAATGAAAATTATGATTATCGGAGAGCTTTCAGATTTGGAGATCTCGCGTTTTTTCTTGCAATTGGATTTTAACGGGTATGTTGTAGCAGAGCTAGGAACAATAGAGACTAGCGCATGGACGTTTGTGCTGCTTGGTGTATTCTAGAGTATAAGCACAAGCAATCCACTACAACTGTTGATTCAGGTTAGTGATCTAAATTTTACTTTAATTTTTGCTTTTTGTTGGTTTGCTTGGTTGGCCGTGGCTATTGCTATCTTTACTAAAACCATTAAGAAAGTATCACATATTGCTTTATTAAGAATTAGAATCGTATCATATGCTGATCTCAAGCATGATATTCCATTAGATGATTTGCTTCATATCAGAAAAAATTATGATTCAATTCTTATTCCTTTTGCAGGTATCTCTTTGATTGGTTACCATATTCTACTAAATGCAAGCTTCTCCCCTGTTTCTTCTTGCATCACAATAGACGTGTGTTGGTTAATGTTGCATGAGAGGAAGTTCCTATGTGTTGTCTAATGGCATCATGTGACTCGTCTTGTCCATTTTAAAAACAAATTGTAAATTGGATGTCACTTCTTACGCAGGTGTGATAAGGTTGCCTTGCTCTTGCATTCTCTTAGATAATTTGATTCAGCTTGCTATCTGAATTAAAAAATTTTGGTAGAGAGAATTCGAGAGCAGGGGTACCTCATGATACGTGCAGGAGATGTAACATCCAATTCACTTTTTCTAGAGATGGATGAGTCATATGGTACCATCAGCCAATTCACTTTCTCTCCATCCAAAGCATATATAATTCATAGAAGGAATTAGTTTTGGGCTTCGAAAATAATGCAAAGTACTTTGTAACTGTATGACTGAGAAGGCCTGTCGGAAGATTATGCTTTTGGTAGGATGTAAAGTGAAAATTATGATTACCTAAGCGATTTCACATTTGGAGATATCGGGTTTTTTCTTGCAATTGGATTTTGACGGGTATGTCGTAGCCAAGCAAGGAACAATAAAGACTAGCTCATGGATATCTGTGCTGCTAGGTATATTCAAGACAAGTACATGCAAACCACTACAGCTGCTGGCTTAGGTTAGTGATATGAATTTTACTTTAATTTTTGCTTTTTGTTGGTTTGCTTGGTTGGCCATGGCTATTGCTATCTTTACTAAAATCATTAAGAAAGTATCACATATTGCTTTATTAAGAATTAAAATCGTATATCATATGTTGGTCTCTAGCAAGATATTCCATTACATGATTTGCTTCATATCTGAAAAAAGTATGGTTCAATTCTTATTCCTTTTGCAAGTATTTCTTTGATTGGTTATCCACATTCTACTAAAAGCAAGCTCCTCTGTTTCTTCTTGCATCACAATAGACGTGTGTTGGTTATTGTTGCCTGAGAGGAAGTTCCTATGTGTTGTCTAATGGCATCATGTGACTCGTCTTGTCCATTTTAAAAAAAATTTGTAAATTTGATGTCACTTCTTACGCAGGTGTGATAAGGTTGCCTTGCTCTTGCATTCTCTTAGATAATCTGATTCAGCTTGCTACCTGAATTAAATTTTTTGGTAGAGAGTATTCGAGAGCAAGGGTACCTCACGATATGTGCAGAAGAAGTAACATCCAATTCACTTTTTCTAGAGATGGATGATTCATATGGTACCATCGGCCAATACACTTCCTCTCCATCCAAAGCATATATAATTCATAGGAGGAATGAGATCAGGGCTTCGAATATAATGCAAAGTAGTTTGGAATTGTATGACAGAGGAGGCCTGTAGGAAGAACATGCTTTTGGTAGGACATAAAAAGTGAAAATTATGATTACTGGAGAGGTTTCAAATTTGGAGATCTCTGGTTTTTTCTTGCAATTGGATATTGACGGGTATGTTGTAGCCAAGCCAGGAACAATAGTGACTAGCGCATGGACGTTTGTGATACTAAACAAGAAGTACAAGCCACTACAGCTGCTGGCTCAGGTTAGTGATCTTAATTTTACTTTGCTTTTTGCTTTTTGTTGGTTTTCTTGGTTGGCCATGGCTATTGCTTTCTTTACTAAAACCATTAATAAAGTATCACATATTGCTTTATTAAGAATTAGAATCGTATATCATATGCTGGTCTCAAGCATGATTCCATTAGATGATTTGCTTCATATCAGAAAAATTATGATTAAATTCTTATTGCTTTTGTAGGTATCTCTTTGTTTGGTTATCCACATTCTACTAAAAGCAAGCTCCTCTGTTTCTTCTTGCATCACAATAGACGTGTGGATGTTAATGTTACATGAGAGGAAGTTCCTATGTTTTGTCTAATGGCATTATGTGACTCGTCTTGTCCATTTTAAAAAAATTGTAAATTGGTTGTCACTTCTTACGCAGGTGTGATAAGGTTGCCTTGCTCTTGCATTCTCTTAGATAATTTGATCCACTTAGCTACCTGAATTAAATTTTTTGGTAGAGTGAATTCGAGAGCAGGGGTACCTAATGATACCTGCAGAAGAAGTAACATCCAATTCGCTTTTTCTAGAGATGGATGAGTCATATGGTACCATCAGCCAATACACTTCCTCTCCATCCAAAGCATATGTAATTCATAGGAGGAATTGGTTCAGCGCTTCGAAAATAATGCAAAGTGCTTTGGAGCTGTATGACAGAGGAGGCCTGTCGGAAGAACATGCTTTTGGTAGGACGTAAAATGAAAATTATGAATATCGGAGAGGTTTCAGATTTGGATATCTCGGGTTTTTTCTTGCAATTGGATTTTGACGGGTATGTTGTAGCCAAGCCAGGAACAATAGAGGCTAGCTCATGGACGTTTGTGCTGCTAGGTATATTCAAAGACAAGAAGAACATGCAAGCCACTACAGCTCCTGACTCAGGTTAGTGATATGAAGTTTACTTCAATATTTGCGTTTTGTTGGTTTGCTTGGTTGGCCATGGATATTGCTATCTTTACTAAAACCATTAAGAAAGTATCACATATTGCTTTATTAAGAATTAGAATCGTATATCGTATGCTGGTCTCAAGCATGATATTCCATTAGATGATTTGCTTCATATCAGAAAAAATATGATGCAATTCTTATTCCTTTTGCAGGTATCTCTTTGATTGGTTATCCATATTCTACTAAAAGCAAGCTCCTCTGTTTCTTGCATCACAATAGACGTGTGTTGGTTAATGTTGCATGAGAGGAAGTTCCTATGTGTTGTCTAATGGCATCGTGTGACTCGTCTTGTGCATTTTAAAAAAATTGTAAATTGGATGTCACTTCTTACGCAGGTGTGATAAGGTTGCCTTCTCTTACATTCTCTTAGATAATTTAATTCAGCTTGCTACCTGAACTAAATTGTTTGCTAGAGAGAATTTGATGGCAGAGGTACCTCATGATACGTGAAGAAGAAGTGACATCCAATTCACTTTTTATAGAGATGGATGAGTCATATGGTACCATCAGCCAATACACTTCCTCTCTGTCCAAAGCATATATACTTCATCGGAGGAATGAGTTTAGGGCTTCGAAAATAATGCAAAGTACTTTGGTACTATAAGACAAAGGAGGCTTGTCGGAAGAATAGGCTTTTGGTAGGACATAAAGCACAAAACTATGATTACTGGAGAGGTTTCAGATTTGGAGATCTAAGGTTTTTCTTGCAATTGGATTTTGATGGGTATGTTGTAGCCAAGCCAGGAACAATAGAGACAAGCTCATGGACGTTTGTGCTGTTAGGTATATTCAAGACAAGAAGTACAGGTAAGCCACTACAGCTGCTGGCTCAGGTTAGTGATCTGAATTTTACTTTAATTTTTGCTTTTTGTTGATTTGCTTGGTTGGCCATGGCTATTGCTATCTTTACTAAAACCATTAAGAAAGTATCTCATATTGTTTTATTAAGAATTAGAATCCTATCATATGCTTGTCTTAAGCATGATATTCCATCAGATGATTTGCTTCGTATCAGAAAAAATTATGCTTCAATTCTTATTCATTTTGTAGGTATCTCTTTGATTGGTTATCCTACTAAAAGCAAGCTTCTCTGTTTCTTCTTTCATCACAATAGACGTGTGTTGGTTGATGTTACATGAGAGGAAGTTCCTGCGTGTTGTCTAATGGCATCATGTGACTCGTCTTGTACATTTTAAAAAAATTGTAAATTGGATGTTACTTTTTACGCAAGTGTAATAAGGTTACCTTGCTCTTGCATTCTCTAAGAAAATCTGATTCAGCTTGCTACCTGAATTAAATTTTTTGGTAGAGAGAATTCGAGAGCAAGGCTACCTCATGATACGTGCAGAACAAGTAACATCCAATTCACTTTTTCTAGAGATGGATTATTCATATGGTACCATCAGCCAATACACTTCCTCTCCATCCAAAGCATATATAATTCATAGGAGGAATGAGTTCAGGGCTTCGAATATAATGCAAAGTACTTTGGAACTGTATGACAGAGGTGGCCTGTCGGAAGAACATGCTTTTGGTAGGACATAAAGTGAAATTATGATAGCTGGAGAGGTTTCAAATTTGGAGATCTTGGATTTTTTCTTGCAATTGGTTTTTGACGGGTATGTTGTAGCCAAGCCAGGAACAATAGAGACTAGCTCATGGACGTTTGTGCTGCTAGGTATATTCAAGACAAGAAGTACAAGTAAGCCACTACATCTGCTGGCTCAGGTTAGTGATTTGAATTTTACTTTAATTTTTGCTTTTTGTTGGTTTGCTTGGTTGGCCGTGACTATTGTTATTTTTACTAAAACCATTAAGAAAGTATCACATATTGATTTATCAAGAATTAGAATTGTATATCTTATACTGATTTCAAGCGTGATATTTGATCAGATGATTTGCTTCATATCAGAAAGAATTAAGCTACATTTCTTATTCCTTTTGCAGGCATCTCTTTGATTGGTTATCCACATTCTACTAAAAGCAAGCTCCTAACTTTCTTCTTTTATCACTTCAGAAGTGTGATGGTTGTTGCATGAGAGGAAGTTCCCCTGTGTTGTCTAATGGCATCATGTGACTCGTCTTGTCCATTATAAGAAAATTGTTAATTGAATGTTACTTCTTACGCAGGTGTGATGAGGTTGCCTTGCTCTTGCATTTTCTTAGATAATTTGGTTCAACTTGCTATCTGTCTTAAATTTTTTGGTGGAGAGAATTCGAGAGCAAGCTACCATCCAATGCACTTTTTCTAGAGATGGATGAGTCATATGGTACCACTAGCCAATACACTTCCTCTCCGTCCAAAACATATGTAATTCATAGGAGGAATAAGTTTAGGGCTTCGAAAATAATGCAAAGTACTTTGGAATTGTATGACAGAGGAGGCTTGTCGGAAGAACAGGCTTTTGGTAGGACTTAAAGTGTAAAGTATGATTACTGGAGAGGTTTGAGATTTGGAGATCTCGGGTTTTTCTTGGAATTGGATTTTGACGGGTATGTTTTTGCCGAGCCAGGGACAATAGAGACCAGCTCATGGACGTTTGTGCTGCTAGGTATATTTAAGACAAGAAGTACAGGCAAGCAACTACAACTGCTGGCTCATGTTAGTGATTTGAATTTTACTTTAATTTTTGCTTTTTGGTGGTTTGCTTGGTTGGCTATTTCTATTGCTCTCTTTACTAAAACCATTAAGAAAGTATCACATATTGCTTTATTAAGAATTCGAATTTATATCATATGCTGGTTTCAAGCATGATATTCCATCAGATGATTAGCTTTATATCAGAAAAATTATTCTTAAATTCTCATTCCTTTTGCAGGCATCTTTTTGATTGGCTTCCCACATTCTACCAAAAGCATGCTCCTCAGTTTCTTCTTTCATCACAACAGAAGTGTGTGGGTTGATGTTGCATGAGAGGAAGTTCCTCTGTGTTGTCTAATGGCATCATGTGACTCTTCTTGTCCATTTGAAAATAATTGTAAATTGGATGTAACTTCTTACGCAGGTGTGATAAGGTTGCCTTGCTCTTGCATTCTCTTAGATAATTTGATTCAGCTTGCTTCCTGAATTAATTTTTTTGGTAGAGAATTCGAGAGCAAGGCTACCTCATGATATGTGCAGAAGAAGTAACATCCAATTCACTTTTTCTAGAGATGGGTGAGTCATATGGTACCATCAGCCAATACACTTCCTCTCCATCCAAAGCGTATATATAATTCTCAGGATGAATAAGTTTAGGGCTTCGAAAATAATGCAAATTATTTTGGAACTGCATGACAGATGAGGCCTGTCGGAAGAACATGCTTTTGGTAAGACCTAAAGCGAAAATTATGATTACTGGAGAGGTTTTAGATTTGGAGATCTCGGGTTTTTCTTGCAATTGGATTTTGACGGGTATGTTGTAGCCGAGCTAGGAACAATAGAGACTAGCTCATGGACATTTGTGTTGCTAGGTATATTCAAGACAGGAAGTGAAGGCAAGCCACAACAGCTGATGGCTCAGGTTAGTGATCTGAATTTTACTTTAATTTTTGCTTTTGTTGGTTTGCTTGGTTGACCATGGCTATTGCTTCTCTATTAGTTGTATTTCACAAGCTTCTATTATGACAATTCCTGTGCTAGGGAGATCAAAACATGGTCTGTAACGATGGTTTTTGCACTTCTAATATAACTTATATATCTAGTCTAGATATATGTATGTGTAGGAATGGTAATAAGGCGGGTCGGGTCAGATACGGTTCGGGTCGAAAAGGGGTAGTGAAATGACTGATAAATTATCCGGCCTGACTCATTTAATACGTAAAAAACGGGTTAACTGGCAAATAATGTGGGTAACCATATTATCCATGACTTCTTGCATATGATCACTTTTGGAGAATTCCTAGTTTCCCGAACTTGAGGAGCCCCCAATTTGACGCTTTACAAATGTAAATGTTAGAACCATTGGTTATCCATTATCCAACCTATTTTTTAGTGGATAATATGGGTGGTTAACTGTTTTCTTTTAACCATTTGCCACCCCTATGTATGTGCATATGCATATGGACCATACTTTATAAAATTATCTGGTGATTTTCTAACTGGTGTTGTAATATAAGTTTCCTCTTAATGATGATCTTGCTGCATTTGCAAAGAGTCAAAGTTCTTTTGAAAAAATTTCCTCTTAATTTTAGATGTGGTGGTAAATCATTATAAACAGAATTAATAGCTAAAAGAAATTCTGCCAAGTTCAACGCAAGATCTTGAAGTATGTGTGGGTTTAATCTTTTTGCTGTTTGGAGAACTTTCTGGTGTACTGCATCTATGTGCAAATTCAATTTTCATATTTGGCACATCCTTGAAAAGGAATCACTTGCAGAAGAATGATCGAATTGGGAAGGGTTCACGATCAAATCAATGAATTAACTATGCTCCAATCCTATGTGCGCGGACTCTCCGAAATGATGTCGCACCCGTGTTGGATCCTCCAAATATACACTATTTTTGGAGGATTCGACATGCACCCGGCAACATTTTCGGAGAGTTCGAGCAACATAGCTCCAATCCCAAGTTAGTTGAGGGTCAGCTATAATCCGTTGTCAATTTCTAAGCCCATTTTGTGCTAATACTAAATAATTAGGTACAATGTCCATTTAGGAGTCAGTTACTCTGGTTAAGGAATTGTATGTTGTGTATGAACAAGTGTGAGATTAAGGGAACCTTGTGAAGATAAATAATGATTAAAAAAAAAAAATCTTGCGAAGGAAATATGTTATGTACTCAATGTGCATATTATTCTGTTTGGCATCCTTCTCTTTGCTATTGTATCTTTTTCTGATGCCACTAACAAAATAGAAGATAAATTCTTTTTTTCCAGATTCCTACTTCTCAAGTCTTTCATTATCATCTTTCCGCAATTTGTATCAATGATATCTCAACGCCACCATTGTACATTTGTCAGCACTAAGAAAGGGAGGCTTTGCCTCAGGAAATCATAGACTATTCTCTATTTACTTGTTTTTGAAGTCTTAAGTCATTCAAAATTAATCAAATTCCATGCATGCATAACTTACAAATTAAAAGAATTGCAACAGCATGAAGACTTCGGCCAAAATATAGAACTGCAATAAAGCTGATACTAGCCATTGCATCCATCAATTTCATCTACAAGGGGCCTAAGCCTTGCGGCAACCTTTAACATTCTCTCGACAGCGAAATTCATGGCCACAACGATCTCTTTGAACAAACGATCGAACCTAAAAAAGCTATGTTCTAAAAATATTACAGCATAAATTCATTCAAATTCAACATAACCCATGTGATTAATTACTCTTACCTTCTTCATTGTCAAGTTCTTGCAAGTAATGCATAATCACCCTACACAAATATGAAGTTGAAAAGAAGACGCAGCTTAGAATCATAGTTCTGTTTCGCCAAAATTAGGCTATTAGTTATCCTGAGAGAAAAGTGAAAAACCAAGCTTCAAATGATTCCACATTGAAGACCAAAATGACCACCATAGACGGGCGGACCTATGCTATACTGAGAGGGGTTACCGGCACCTTAAGCTCAGTAAAACTCCACATATACATGTATACAGTTTTGAATAACTTTACAAATAGTGGCACCCTATATACAACGCAAATTTTAGTTAAATCCAAGTGCATCCCCAAACTTCAAATTCTGGGTTCGCCTTTATGATAATAGGTGAATTTTACTATATTTATACCCTAAATAATCACACTTTAATGTTGTTTTGATAATATATATGATGACAAAATGCTCTTCTAAGTGTTTTTCATGTGTTATGGGTACACAGTAGTTGAAGAAGGCTAAAGAGCAATTTTGGAGTCAAAAAGAGATGAAAAAGGCCATTTGTGTAAAAATCATAGAAATCACGCTTGAACAACCCTGAAGATTCAGAACTACTGTTTGACCGCGGTTCTACCGCGATCGCGGCATAACCGCGGTGGATGAGGTCTGCTGAAGTTTTCGAGATTCAGAAGAGTGATTTGTCCCCGGTTCTACTGCGACTGCGGCAGAACCGCGGCGGAAGGTGTAAAAGTAGGGGACATATTTTGGACACAAATTCAACCTAAGGAGGCAAGAACACATTGGGAGCACGACGGAGAATTCTTCTACAAGCTTTTCCTTCCTCTTCCTATTTTTTATTGTTGGTTATGACTTGTAGTATTGTAGTTTTACAGACTATTATGAATAGCTAATTTGTTATCTAGAGTTTTGGTAGCACCTTTTGTAGGATAATTTCTTGTTATGTTTTTATATAATTGAGCCATAGCTTTTCTCTATTTGTTCAACTACGTTTATATTCTAGTTGATTGAAGAGCTCTCAATTAGCTGTGCCTATTTAGTATGCTTAACTCGGGAGAGAGTGCATATTTAGGTAATTGTTGAACAACACCAGTCCCAAAGTATATGAGGGATCAATAACCGAGAGTTTAAAGGTAGGATTAGGGATAACGAAGCCCTGAGTGCAATATAAAGTGAGCTGTATTAAAAGCCACCTAGCGAAGCTCGGGAGAGTGCGTCTAGTAAATTGTCGTAATTACTCGGGAGAGATTTATGGTAATAAGAGTGCTCATGATTTGTAGAGAATACTTAGGCAAAATTATAGAAGACATAGCGGGAAGGATTCCGACAATTGGAGAAATCATAACTATAGACCTCCTTAATCTTGTCTCTAACCCTTAGTATATTTAGTTGTTAATTTAATAGTTTAATTTATTAGTTAATTACTTAAACACAAGAATCTAAATATCTATAAATTAGGAATTGTTCAAGCTCGTCTTCTTGGTGATAGTGAACAGCTGTAGCTAAACCTTTAGTTCTCTGTGGGATTCGACTCCGGACTTGTAAACCAGATTATATTTGCAACGACCGCATTGTCCTTTTATAAGGCATAGTTGGGCATGATCAAATTTTGGCGCCGTTGCCTGGGAGTTAACGGAATTATCAATTGCCATTGACAGAATTACGAGATTCTTGTTGTAGTTAGATTTCTCTCTACATACTTTTGATTGAAAATTTTGATGATTGTTGATTGGTTGCTCATGTGCATGCCTAGAAAATCTACAAGGACTGGAGAACTACTTGAAGGACTCTCAGACCCAGAGCAAATATTCCGGGCACTAAACCGGGCAAACAAACAATATCAACAATCTCAACAGACGTTGAAACTAGACATTGACATGGGAGACGTAAATGATCCTAACCAGGAAGCTGGGTTAAATGTTAGGGAAGAGGCGCATGAGGCGCCTGAGGGTACACTTTTTGACTGGGCAAAACCAATTGCTGACAACTTGGCTACTGCCATTATTGTGCCCGCCATTCAAGCTGAATCGTTCCAGATCACAAATAATATGCTACATTTGTTGCAAAATAAGGGACTCTTTTCTGGGACACAGGTTGAAGACCCTCAGCAGCATCTGAAGAATTTCCTCTCAATATGCAAAACGCAGAGACAACCCAATGTGACACCGGAAGCAATCAGACTATTGTTGTTTCCATTCTCAGCTACATGAGCTGCTCAGGTATGACTCAACTTACTCCCTATCAACTCTATAGAAACATGGAATGAGTTAGCCAAACAATTCCACAATAAGTTCCATCCAACTAACAAAACAGCTCAACAAATTGATGAGATTGTAAGCTTCAAGCAAAAACCAATAGAGACATTACGTGAGACTTGGGGCAGATTTAAGGGTATGCTAGTCATGTGTCCTCACCATGGGGTTCCAGAATAGATGTTGGGTCAAAGGTTTTATATGGGGCTCTCGGATAGCATGAAGAATATAGTTGATGGCTCAGCAAGTGGGGCTTTTCTGAGCAAGACCTGGATAGAAGGCCAGAATTTGCTAGACAAGATGGCTCAAAATTTAGGATAGACAACCAGGAATGCTCCTATCACTCCAGTGGTACACTCTGTGCCCCTCGACCCTTCCAACACTATGGCGGAAAACATGGCTACTCTTTTGACACAGATGAGCATCCTGACAAAAAAGGTGGAAGAATCTGGAGTTAAGTAGCAGGTACATATTGTAGATACTACTAACGGGGGTTTATGCATATCTTGCATTAGCCAACCCATAGATAACCCATGGACTACAAAACATGAACATCACCATCAGTATGGAGACATGAATTATGTGGCTAATTTTGGAGGTCAACGACAGGGAAATCAAAATTGGGTCAGCAGGCTCCACACCAATACATGCCCACTCAGCCTCAATACAATGCAGCAGGTATGAGGCCACCCAACAATATGGCTCCATATCCTAGACCTCAGGTTTCCAACAATTAGCAACAAGGGTATCATCCACCTCCACAACAATGAAGATGGGTTCACAAGGCTAAAAGCTATGATGCAGCAGGTTACTGGGTTCAATGCAAAAATCAATGAAAGAGTAGATGCACACAATGCAGCTATCAAAAATATCGAGGTGTAAGTGGGCCAGATTGCTATGACACTGAACAATTGTCCTCAAGGGACATTACCTACAGACACTCAAACCAACAGAAAAGATCAAGTCACAAAGCAGCTGATGGCAGTAAGTCTGAGAAATAGTAGAGATCTTGATGCTGAACAAGAGAGAAATAGAGACAATTTGCAGGTTGAGACACTCATTCCAGTACCTATTGAACTGGATGAGTCTACAGGATTTACAGAAGTTACAGTCCAGCCAGCAACTGAAAATATTAATGTGCAGCAGGAAACTGAGAAAGCAGCTGAACAGGTAGAACAGCCGGTTGTGGAACAAGTAGAAGAGAAGGAAAAATCCCAAGTGATTCGGAAGAAGAGGCCTCCAGCCCCATTCCCTCAAAGGTTGGCCAAGCACCATAAGGAGGAACAATACAAGTTCTTTGAAATGCTCAAGCATGTAAACATTCCCTTAATTGAAACTTTGAAAGAGATGCATGGGTATGCTAAAATGATGCAAGACTTGATGTCGCAAAAGTTTGATTTTCAAGACTTGGCCATAGTTACTCTTACTCAGACGTGTAGTGCAGTGGTATCCAGACCTATAGCTAAAATGTTATCTGATCCAGGTAGCTTTACTATTCCTTGCACTATAAGGAACTTTGCCTTTACTAAGGAATTATATGATTTGGGGGCTAGTATAAATCTTATGCCCTTGATGATCTATAAGAGGCTGGGCATTGGGAGAGCCAGGACTACTTCAGTGTTACTATAACTAGCTGACAGGACTGTAAAACGGCCATTCAGGATATTAGATGATGTGCTCATTCAGGTGGGGAAGTTTGTGTTTCCTGCCGACTTTGTGATTCTAGACTGCAAGGTGGATGGGGAGATTCTTATAATCTTAGGAAGACCATTCTTAGCCACGGGGAGAGCATCGATCGATTGTGAGACTAGGGAGCTCAAGATGAGACTAAACAATAAAGAGATCATATTCAATGTATAGAAATCTATGAGGCGCCCGAGTGAGTTCGTAAATTGCTCCCTTATTGATGCAGTAGATGTTATAGCGGAGACAGACGATGTAGCATTAACAACTGAGGATCCACTAACAACATGCCTAATGAACTTAAAGGAGGTAAATGGTGAAAGTCTGGCGGAATGGGTGTTAGCACTGGAAGGTAAGGGGTTTTGGGATAGAAATTTGGAGTTTAAACCTCTAGACCTAGAAAATAGAGAGACTCCTCCAGCAAAACCATCCATTGAGGAAACACCCAAGCTGGAACTCAAGCCATTACCAGCTCACCTCAGGTATGATTTTCTGGGCCCTAACTCCACTTTACCTGTTATTATCTCATCTGGTTTGCTAGATGTGTAGGCTCAACAGCTTATACAAATACTCAAGGAATGCAAAACTACCATCGGTTGGACCATGGTAGACATAAAGGGGATCAACCCCGCCTATTGCATGCATAAGATTCTCCTGGAAGAGGGACACAAACCTTCCAGGGAACATCAGAGAAGACTGAACCCAAACATGAAGGAAGTGGTGAATAAGGAGGTGATAAAGTGGTTAGATGCGGGAATTATTTTCACAATCTCTGATAGTAGCTGGGTTAGACCAGTTCAATGTGTACCTAAAAAGGGTGGTATGATGGTTGTGAAGAATGAAAACAATGAGTTAATTTCAACAAGAACCATCATCGGCTAGAGGATCCGCATGGACTACATGAAATTGAATCTAGCCACCCGAAAGGACCACTTCCCATTTCCCTTCATTGACCAGATGCTCGACAGGTTGGTAGGAGGGAGGTCACACTTTTATTTCTTAGATGGGTACTCAGCGTACAATCAGATCTATATTGCCCATGAGGATAGAGAAAAGACCTCATTCACATGTCCATATGGCACTTTTGCCTTCAGGAGGATGCCATTTGGCGTATGCAATGCACCTGCCACATTCCAAAGGTGCATGATGGCCATATTTACTGACATGGTGGAAGATATTATGGAGGTGTTCATGGATGACTTCTCAGTGGTAGGTGTGAACACCTAATTTTTGACCACACCCCAAATCCTATACTACTTTAGTGTAAATATTTCTTTTAGATCTAATCTTAATATTTTAAATTTTTATCTTACTCTTAATAAGTTTTATTTAAGAAAATTAAAAACTACAAAATAATATTTACATTCTTAGAATATAAGATTTGTTTCTATGTTTAAATAGAAGAAAAATTGTATATATATAAACTTGGTTTCTTCTAATTTAAATGTAAGTTATAAACTTTAGTGTAAATATTGAGTTTTCTAATTTATATAGTTTCTATAAGTGTAAAAGTAAGTTGATATATATATATATATGTGTGTGTGTGTGTTTATCTTCTTTTATTTAATTAAAAAAAGGTTTAAGAAGAGTTAAATAAAAAAAATTAAAAAATAAAATAAAATAACACCCAACTTACCCACTTTCCCACTTCTTCTCACGCACTCTCCCACCTTTCACACCTTTCTCTCACAAACACACACAACACAATGCATCCTCACTAATCACGTCCTCAATTTCAAATGAGGAAAAAAAAAAAAACAAACTGTCAATTTTTATACCTATAAAAAAAGAAAAGAACGAAAACAAAAGGGGGACGGAAGAAAAACAAAAAGACGCAAAAGAAAGAAACGAAAAAGTTGACAAAGAAAAGGAAAAAAGCAAAACAGGACAAAAAGTAAAACAAAAGAAGTAGTAAGATAGAAAGGAGAGAAAAGGAAGGGAAAAAAAACAGAAGCAAGGAAAGAATAACGAATCTTGATCCCTGCTGTGTATTTAAAATACTATTCCTTGAATCTTGAGTATGTAAGTTTTTTTTTTAATTTACTGTTTTGGCTAAAACATTGGGTGTGTTTGGTATGAAGGAAAATGTTTTCTATGGAAAATATTTTCCTAGAAAATGTTTTCATGGAAAATGAGTGATTTTATCATTTATTTTCTCTTGTTTGGTTGGTAAGTGGAAAACATTTTCCGGAAAATATTTTCTATGTTTGGTTAGAGAGTAAAAAATACTTTTTTTAGAAAAATACTTTTTTTTATTAAGAAGAAGTACTAAACCTAAAGATCAAGTCCATCACGAGTTCTTATTTTAAGTTTATTAATTTGCGGTAATACTACTTCTAAAATTTCTTTTTTACTTCCCTTCAAGAGTTCATGTAAAATTTTTGTAGCCTGTTTTGGGTTTGGAGTTTATTTGAAAATTTTCTTTTATGTTTTATTTTGAATTTTTAATTTTTTTAATTTTTTGCATAAGAACTCACGTCACATATTTTAATGGAAGGTGTTTCATTGATTAGTTTTTTTAGTTTTACGTAGATCTCTTTTACAATGTGACTAATAGCGAATATTTTATTTAGTTCAATTTGTAATGCAATTTCCTTTTTTTTTTTATTCTTCTCGTTTACTTATTCTTTTATTGTATCATCTTAGATTCTATGTGTTATGATATGATGCGAGCAGGTGTACCGCAGGTTCAGGTATAAATTATGATAATATGATTCGTATAGTATTGAGATTTAATGTTGTTGAAATACATTGTGATGTCTTGTTGAGTTGTGGATGTATTGTTAGAATGGTTTGGTGATTCTCTGGCGGGTGGATAGGCCAATTTACAAAGGAAACTCTGCCGAAATTTTTGAAAATTTTGTGACCTAGAAAAGATTTCTGTCACCTAAAGAGAGTAGGCTTAACTGTGGTGTGTGTATAAATGCAAGAATTGCAGAAGGGTTAAGGTCTCTAATGATTCGAGTCTTTGTCAAGCTTGTAAATGACTTGAGTTTAATCTCACCATAACATTGTGGCATCATTTGAGTAAAGAATGCTATGAGCGGCTAAAAGTGCTTTGGTGTATGGCTCCGAGCCAAGTTGCGGAGGTTGTTATTGATTAACTGATTGCACTGTTGGGTGCTATGTTGGTTCTGTCTCTAAGTATGTTAGGAAATTCTGATAAAGGTTATGGTGCTTCATAGATATGAAGAAATAATAGAATGGTTTGAACTGCTGGCTGGTAAGAATGTTTGGTGTATAGGAAGGAAAGATAGCTAAATGCATTTGTATGTAATCATGTTCTGCGGTGCCAGAGTTCTAACAGGGCACGAGTGGTCCTGTCCAATAAGACAATTGAATTATAATTGAATAAGCGTGAATGACGCCCGAGAATGGCCTTGCGGTGTTCAAGACTTTGCTTGTAACGGTAAGGTGTCTTAAGATTGTGTATATGGCTAAAGACGGTGGTTTCGTTAGAAGGAATCAAGACTTGTGTATGTTATGTGAATTTGGGGATTCTATGTATCTGTGTTGAGGAGTAATGATAACGAATTCAAAATCGCAGGAAGTTCTTCAAAACAAAGTATTGTAGAATGTTGTACTTCTGGGAAACATTGAGAGAGTATTCAGCGACCTGTGAGCCTTAGACCGTGTAATCTTGTGTATGAGTCTCGTGTGGTAACATGAGTTGATATTGTGTCACGACCCAAAAATCCATCCGAAGGAGCCTTGATGGCACCTAGTATTCAAACTAGGTAAGCCTAACATAAACCGAAATAACATTGATACTTATTAACTTCAACTGAAATTTCTCTAAACGATTTACAATTCCCAAAACCGGTAGTACAAGTCACAAACCTTTCTAAGAGTAGTTATACAATATAATTACATCTCTGTTCCGAAACAAAGGGAACAAATGGAAATAAGTACAATTGAAGGTGACTCTGAGGACTGCGAACTCTATAGCAGGCTTACCTTGAGTCTCCACCGCAGCGAATAACTACCATCGATCAAATACCTAAATCTGTACACAAAAATGTACAGAAGTGTAGTATCAGCACAACCGACCCTATGTGCTGGTAAGTGTCTGTCTAGCCTACCCCGGCGAAGTAGTGACGAGGCTAGGACCAGACACTCAGATAAACCTGTGAAGTTTATAGCGTACAAAATAATAGGAAGCAAATAAAAATAATGGCATCAATGATCTATCAGAGATATAAATAGCTGGCAACAATGGTCTACCAAAGATATAAATAGTTGGCAACAAGAACACCACAAATGTTTCTCAACAAATAATAAATACAAGTGCAATCAATTAATCGAGTCTTTCAAGGATAAATATTTTTGCCTATAAATCCTCCAAGTAATAATCTCTAGAATAATATGCATCCAATAAATATGTTTCGAATATATTTCCTTCAAATAAGTATCTTTCGAATATAATTCTTTTGAGTAAAGGTCACCTTGTGATGCCTCATTTCAAAATCATAATAATATAGGTCTCGACCCACTTTCATATTTTTACGGCATCTCGTGCCCATATTTATATCACAACCGCACGGACAACTCATGTGCAATTAAATAAAATTATAATATTTTCCCTGGCACCTTGTGCCAACATATTTCTATTTCACATTGCACATCAATATTCTCTTGTTGCTCATTTCACAGGGTTCATGACCCAATACAATTAAGAATGTTCGACGAGCCTCTCTTACTTAACATAAAGTATAGAACAACTTCCATCCCAATTAGTAAATCAACAAGAAAAGATAAAGTTATTTTTAGTAATCATTTGATAAAGAAAATACCCTTTTCAATTAAAGTACAATTATTGAAGCTCGAAGTATTGAACTATATATATATATATATATATATATATATATATATATATATATATATATATATATATATATATATATATATATATATAAAACGTTATCGAATGTTTATAAGGAAAGAATCTGCTCTGAAATAACAGTCAATAACTCACAATATCCGGAGTAATCCGATCAACGGAACAAATCTTACTTTCATGTCTCAATTCATTTTTCATTTCATATCTTGTGGTAGGCGTACCACCCGCTCCCAAACGTAACCATAGGCTTTTCATATCTTGTGGTAGGCGTACCACCCGCTCCCAAATGTATCAATAGGCTTTTCATATCTTGTGGTAGGCGTACCACCCGCTCCCAAATATATCAATAGGCTACCGGCAACTATGGCCAATGCCAAGATTCAAATCACTTTGTGGTCGGCGTGCCACACGATCCCAATTCTTTAATATATAAGTGGTCGGCATGCCACACGATCCCATTTCTTAATATATAAGTGGTCGGCGTGCCACACGATCCCATTTCTTAATATATAAGTGGTCGGCGTGCCACACGATCCCATTTCTTAATATATAAGTGGTTGGTGCGCCACACGATCCCATTTCTTAATATGTTACCGACAAAAAAACCAATAATAATTTATCAACAATATGTATGTATTATCGGTGTGAAACCAATAATCTTTAATCAACAACATATATATTACCAGTATGAAACCAATAATCTTTAATCAACAATATATATTACCGGTATGAAACCAATAATAATTAATCAACAATATGTATGTATTACCGGTGTGAAACCAATAATCTTTAATCAACAACATATATATTATCGGTATGAAACCAATAATCTTTAATCAAAAATATATATTACCGGTATGAAACCAATAATAATTAATCAACAATATGTATGTATTACCGGTGTGAAACCAATAATCTTTAATCAACAACATATATATTACCGGTATGAAACCAATAATCTTTAATCAACAACATATTCATTACCGGTATGAAATCAATAATCTTTAATCAATAATATGTACTACCGGTATGAAACCAATAATCTTTAAATCGACAATATATATATTACCGATGTAAAACCAATAACAATCAATCAACAATATATTCCCGGCAAAGAAGAACCAGCTATAACCAAACTTAAGAATTTCTATTTAACACAATTCATACAATTACTCGATCATAACAATTACTTGCTCAGCTTCAAATATCTCCAAACAAGTTCTCATAAGCATCAAATAAGAATACGACAATTTAGCAATTTAGGACTCACGGTCATGCTCGACCCCCAATGTATAGATACTCGTCACCATGCCTATACTTCGGACACAACACATAACAAGTAGCAATTATACTCAACTCTTATTCCCTCAAGCTAGGGTAGACCAAATACTTACCTCGCTTTGCTACCAATTTAGAAATCCAACATTCCTTTGTCTCGCGAATTCATCCGAAGCTTTAAATCTAGCCACATTAATTTAAAATACTCAACACGAATCGTAGGAATTAATTCCATATGAATTTATATATTTCCGAATTAAAATTCGAATTTTAGCTCAAAATTGCCCGTGGGGACCACATATTAGAAGCTGACGAAACTCATAAAATCCGACAACCCATTCCGATACGAGTTCAACCATACAAAAATTATCGAATTCCGATGACAACTCGACCTCCAAATCTAAAATTTTCATTTTTGGAAGATTTAGCAAAAAATCTGATTTTTCTTCCATAAATTTGTGGATTCAAGATGTAAATGAGCATGGAATCATGATCTATAAATGATTTATGATAAAAGAACACTTACCCCGTTGTTTTCTCTGAAAATCTCCGGAAAATCGCCTCTCCCCGAGCTCCAATTTGGAAGAAATTGAAAAATGGCCATTTCCAGAACTTAGTGTTATGTCAAATTATTTTTGGCACTGTTCACCCGTTTTTTACTGTTCACGGTACTGTTCACGGACTATTCACCAGTACTATTCACGGTATACTATTCACTGGGACTATTCACTAGTACTATTCACGGGCACTATTCACAATCACTATTCACAGTGCTGTAAAAAAATACAACAGTTTTCTTCAAGTCAAAATCAATCTGTTAACCTTCCGAAAAAAATTATACGGACTGTGCACGCAAGTCGAGAAATTACTGATAGAGCTTTTCAAGGTATTAAAACACCGAGATGATTGTTTAATTTAAAGATGATTTTTTTTTGTCATCACAATCTCCACCTCTAAAACAAACGTTCGTCCTTGAACGTACTAAGATTATTCTGAGGTCTCAAATTTAATGTTCCTACTTTTACACATATCCTCGTGGTTGATCCCATATTACCGCATTCGAAATAATTCCGACAATACCATTTCAATTGATATTACCTCCTTTATTCATATTGTAACTTGAAGACCAAATTTCTTACAATCCAATCATTTTCAGAAAGGTCAGATTTTCACGTGAACACACGATATTAGTCTCGACTGGCTATAGCAATTCATGCCTATGCACCCATCAAATACGAGGTACTACATTCTTCCCCACTTAGGGTCATTCGTCCTCAAATGAGAAGTAGAGTCTGTACTCAAACCCGTAATGTAATTTATTTCTTTCTTTGCACAATCTCAATATCCCAAAATTTTTTAACTCCCAAATTTTTCAGAAATTTTGGTAGAGTTTTCCCTGTAATTGGGCTTATCCACCTATCAGAGTAACACCAAACAACTCATAATAACACATCCACAACTCAATAAATCACCACAATATATTTGTCAATAACAACAAGCTCCGTATTACATGTATGACACTATCATAAAGATATTTTGATATGAAACATATCATATGTTTGACCATTACCACATCTCTGGTTTTAATAGTTGTACATAATCGATTACAAAATTACCAATTAACTTCATGTTAATAATTCTTGTCTCAAGCTTTCACTTTACTAACAATGTAGCGTGAAGACCTCATAATTACTTGGCCAAATTAATGATTCACAATTAACACCACATGGGCACTCACCTTGTGGGCTAAAACTCAATAATTACAATATAATTTTGGCAAATTACGCATATAGATATTCAAACAAAAATTTTCAAATAAGTCTCATAGTCATCTCTCCCTATAAGTGCTATATTATAAATGTTAATTTTACAAAGGGAGAATTTAAACACAAACTTTTCACCACAAGGACCTCCTCTTTATATAACATCCACCGCAACTTGTAGCCCGGTTTAAATATTTCACATAATATAAAAGTACGAGAATCTTGTCCTCAACTCCGTACACAAGTAATATGCACATTGTGCCAACTGGAATTTTATCCATTTTTTTTCTTCTAAATACTTTTCGTTAAACAAAATCACAACATATAAAGAACCCTCACATCGATAGAGAATATAATTCATGATTTAAATCAATTATTTGGAAATTGCATCGAACTCAATGAAATGATTAACAAAAATTTATTTTTGCCTCACAACTTTTTTTTGACCAATACATAGTGATAGACATAGCTATCTCCATATAATCTCCTAACAGGAGTATTCACATAAGTAAATTTTCAGAATTACGAAATTCGCTCATAAGTGGAGCGCATTAGGAGGACTTTCCTCGATACTTAGAACGAACCAAGTTAACAAAATTATTACTTTACAATAATTCGAGACCATACTTGTAACGACACCATCTGGTGTTGCAACCTCAGCCATACCATAGAAAATATATTAACGACTCGGTCTCCACCTCTACGAGTCTCACCTCCACCTCTAACATCCTGACCCCTACCTCTGGTTGGTCATGCAAGTGGAGTAGTAACTGTAATGAAGTACGTAGCCTCAGTGCTTTTAACAATTATGCTTCTCCCATGACTAGGACAGTTTTTTTTCCCATGATGTGCGTAGTACTACCACATTCATAACAATCCATTTAAGGGTTCAACTGCTCATACTTAGTCTATGATAGATAACTGGAATAACCATCATACAAACCTCATGTTGGTGGTGCATTAAAATATGACTGCCCCATGCGAGTATGGTGATTAACTTAAGCACTATGAGTATATTGAATATGTTTCCATGATCCCGCTAATATTAAAATTTAGAATTATTACGGACGCAGGAATATCTCAAGTCTCATCATCATCCCGTTCCATTCTCAGCTCTTTATCATAAACAAATTTTGAAAAATCTTTCAATACCACATAAATACATCTCATGCCAAAATTGGTATAACACATGACGCCGAAATCTGATAGTTGATAGTGGACTTCCCTTACTTGGTGCGAAATCATAAGACATATTCCCGACGATCCAAAATAGTAACCTTCACTGCTCGTACGATACCAGTCATAAGACACCTCAAGCTATTTACTTGGCGATTGTCATTCTCATGACAGTTAAACTCTCTTCATCACGTGTCTTGGCTGCTAGTATGTACTCTTCACTAATTAGAAATCCCATATGAACCACATAGTCTCAAATACGACAATATTTTTTTTATGTACATCCACCTGTGCTGATTAGGAAACCAATTAAACCTTTTACAGATTGTACTTATCAACCAGATGTCAAGATCTGATGCACCCCCATGCATATAACTGAAAGATCTCTTTGCACTTCCATATCCTTAATTCTGATCGACACATGGTAACAATGATTGAGCAACTCTGGCTCTCTTACAATCCTTTTACGATATCACAAACCATTGATGTAGTGCGCAACTCCATACATAAGTGGATGCAAAAGAACATAAGATATATGCTTCAAGGTTAATAAATGACGCACGATAAGGAATGAATGAGGTGGAAATTTTTCCTACTAGTTCTGTAGCCTCTCGAAGATAAGCACAGACGTCTCCGTACTGATCCGCAAGACTCTACGAAAGTTGCTTATGACTTGTAGAACCTATGAACCTAGAGCTCTGATACCAACTTGTCACGACCCAAAAATCCATCCGAAGGAGCCGTGATGGCACCTAGTATTCAAACTAGGTAAGCCTAACATAAACCGAAATAACATTGATACTTATTAACTTCAACTGAAATTTCTCTAAACGATTTACAATTCCCAAAACCGGTAGTACAAGTCACAAGCCTTTCTAAGAGTAGTTATACAATATAATTACATCTCTGTTCCGAAACAAAGGGAACAAATGGAAATAAGTACAATTGAAGGTGACTATGAGGACTGCGAACTCTATAGCAGGCTTACCTTGAGTCTCCACCGCAACGAATAACTACCATCGATCAGATACCTAAATCTGTACACAAAAATGTACAGAAGTGTAGTATCAGCACAACCGACCCTATGTGCTCGTAAGTGTCTAGCCTACCCCGGCGAAGTAGTGACGAGGTTAGGACCAGACACTCAGATAAACCTGTGAAGTTTATAGCGTACAAAATAATAGGAAGCAAATAAAAATAATGGCATCAATGATCTATCATAGATATAAATAGCTGGCAACAATGATCTACCAAAGATATAAATAGTTGGCAACAAGAACACCACAAATGTTTCTCAACAAATAATAAATACAAGTGCAATCAATTAATCGAGTCTTTCAAGGATAAATATTTTTGCCTATAAATCCTCCAAGTAATAATCTCTAGAATAATATGCTTCCAATAAATATGTTTCGAATATATTTTCTTCAAATAAGTATCTTTCGAATATAATTCTTTTGAGTAAAGGTCACCTTGTGACGCCTCATTTCAAAATCATAATAATATAGGTCTCGATCCACTTTCATATTTTTACGGCATCTCGTGCCCATATTTATATCACAACCGCACGGACAACTCACGTGCAATTAAATAAAATTATAATATTTTCCTTGGCACCTTGTGCCAACATATTTCTATTTCACATTGCACATCAATATTCTCTTGTTGCTCATTTCACAGGGTCCATGACCCAATACAATTAAGAATGTTCGACGAGCCTCTCTTACTTAACATAAAGTATAGAACAACTTTCATCCCAATTAGTAAATCAACAAGAAAAGACGAAGTTATTTTTAGTAATCATTTGATAAAGAAAATACCCTTTTCAATTAAAGTACAATTGTTGAAGCTCGAAGTATTGAACTATATATATATATATATATATATATATATATATATATATATATATACACACACACACAACATCATAAAACGTTATCGAACGTTTATAAGGAAAGAATCTGCTCTGAAATAATAGTCAACAACTCACAATATCCGGAGTAACCTGATCAACGGAACAAATCTTACTTTTATGTCTCAATTCATTTTTCATTTCATATCTTGTGGTAGGCGTACCACCCGCTCCCAAACGTAACCATAGGCTTTTCATATCTTGTGGTAGGCGTACCACCCGCTCCCAAATGTATCAATAGGCTTTTCATATCTTGTGGTAGGCGTACCACCCGCTCCCAAATATATCAATAGGCTACCGGCAACTATGGCCAATGCCAAGATTCAAATCACTTTGTGGTCGGCGTGCCACACGATCCCAATTCTTTGATATATAAGTGGTCGGCATGCCACACGATCCCATTTCTTAATATATAAGTGGTCGGCGTGTCACACGATCCCATTTCTTAATATATAAGTGGTCGGCGTGCCACACGATCCCATTTCTTAATATATAAGTGGTCGGCGTGCCACACGATCCAATTTCTTAATATATAAGTGGTTGGTGCGCCACACGATCCCATTTCTTAATATGTTACCGACAAAAAAACCAATAATAATTTATCAACAATATGTATGTATTACCGGTGTGAAACCAATAATCTTTAATCAACAACATATATATTACCAGTATGAAACCAATAATCTTTAATCAACAATATATATTACCGGTATGAAACCAATAATAATTAATCAACAATATGTATGTATTACCGGTGTGAAACCAATAATCTTTAATCAACAACATATATATTATCGGTATGAAACCAATAATCTTTAATCAAAAATATATATTACCGGTATGAAACCAATAATAATTAATCAACAATATGTATGTATTACCGGTTTGAAACCAATAATCTTTAATCAAAAACATATATATTACCGGTATGAAACCAATAATCTTTAATCAACAACATATACATTACCGGTATGAAATCAATAATCTTTAATCAATAATATGTACTACCGGTATGAAACCAATAATCTTTAAATCGACGATATATATATTACCGATATTGTCACGACCCAAAATCCGGTCGTGATGGCTCCCAACAATCAAGCTAGGCCAGCCAGACCAACAATTTAATTATAACACAATACCAGTCCCCAAGTGGACAACCCAAGAAGAATATATGAGTTAAAGAACTCCAATAATAATAATACTGAACAAAAGTACTGACACTCCCAAAGATCCGGAGTCACAAGTCTAGAGCCTCTAACAAAACCCAACAGGAAATAGAGAGTACGATATAGAAGTACTCAAGTCCGAATACAAAATATACAATAACAACTGGAATGAGAGGAGAAGCTAGGCTCTGCGAACGTAGGCAGCTACCTCAGCAACTCGATGTGACAATGTAAACGCTGGAGATGCCCGTCTACTTGTCACGACCCAAATCCGGTCGTGATGGCGCCCAACAATTAAGCTAGGTCAGCCAGACCAACAATTTAATTATCACAAAATACTCGTCCCCAAATGGACAACCCAAGAAGAATATATGAGTTTAAGAACTCCAATAATAATAATACTGAACAAAAGTACTGACACTCCCAAAGATCCGGAGTCACAAGTCTAGAGCCTCTAACAAAATCAAACAGGAAATAGAGAGTACGATATAGAAGTACTCAAGTCCTGAATACAAAATATAAAATAACAACTGGAATGAGAGGAGAAGCTAGGTTCTGCGAACGTAGGCAGCTACCTCAGCAACTCGATGTGACACTGCAAACGCTGGAGATGCCTGTCTACTGCTCCTGAGTACCTGAGTCTGCACACAAAAGGTGCAGGGAGTAGGGGTGAGTACTAAGTACTCAGTGAGTAACAAATATATGTAAATGCAAGGTAACGGGGTGGTAATTCCCGTAACGACGGGCCGGGTCGTTACATTCTCCCCAACTTAAACAAACGCTCGTCCGCGAGCGGGTTAAGAAACATACCTGGAGTATCAAACAAGTGTGGATATCTACTTCGCATCTCCTGCTCGGTCTCCCAAGTTGCTTCCTCCACGGGACGACCTCTCCACTGCACTTTCACCGAAGCTATATCCTTAGATCTCAGCTTACGAACCTGTCGACCCAAAATGGCTACTGGTTCAACATCATAAGTCAAATCCTCATCTAGCTGTATCGTGCCGAAGTCCAACACATGAGACGGGTCTCCGACATACTTCCGGAGCATAGATACATGGAACACCGGGTGAACTCCCGACAAACCGGGTGGCAAAGCAAGCATATAAGCCACCTCCCCAACTTTCCTAAGCACCTCAAAAGGTCCAATAAACCTTGGGCTCAACTTCCCTTTCTTTCCAAACCTCATAACACCCTTCATAGGCGAAACTTTCAGCAACACCTTCTCACCTACTGAATAAGACACATCTCGGACCTTCCGGTCCGCATAACTCTTCTGACGCGACTGAGCTGTGCGAAGTCTCTCCTGAATCACCTTCACCTTATCTAAGGCATCTTGGACTAACTCTGTCCCTAACAACCTAGCCTCGCCGGGCTCGAACCAACCAACTGGAGACCTACACCGCCTCCCATATAAAGCTTCATACGGTGCCATCTGAATGCTGGACCGATAGCTATTATTGTAAGCAAACTCCGCCAAAGGCAAATAATCAGCCCATGAACCACCAAAATCAATAACACAAGCACGCAACATGTCCTCCAATATCTGAATAGTACGCTCGGACTGCCCATCCGTCTGTGGATGAAATGCTGTGCTCAACTCTACTTGTGAACCCAACTCTCGCTGAAATGTCCTCCAGAACTGAGATGTGAACTGGGTACCTCTGTCTGATATAATAGAAATGGGAACCCCATGCAATCTCACTATCTCACGGATGAATATCTCTGCCAACCGCTCTGAGGTATAGGTAGTACACACTGGGATGAAATGAGCTGACTTGGTCAACCTATCCACCACCACCCAAACCGAATCAAACTTCCTCGCTGTCCGAGGGAGTCCACTAACAAAGTCCATAGTTATTCTTTCCCACTTCCACTCCGGAATATCAATACGCTGGAATACACCACCAGGTCTCTGATGCTCATACTTGACCTGCCGACAGTTTAGACACCGAGCCACATGGCTCACAATATCTTTCTTCATCTTTCTCCACCAGTAATGCTGCTTCAAATCCTGGTACATCTTCGCGGCTCCTGGATGAATAGAATACCGCGAGCTATGGGCCTCCTCCAATATCAACTCACGAAGGCCATCAACATTTGGCACGCATATCCGGCCCTGCATCCGCAATACACCATCACTATCAATAGTGACATCTCTAGCATCATCATGCTGAACTCCGTCCTTAAGGACAAGTAAGTGTGGATCATCATACTGGCGCTCTCGAATACGATCATATAAAGAAGAACGAGCTACTACACAAGCCATCACCCGACCGGGCTCAGAAATATCCAGCCTTACCATCTGATTAGCTAACGCCTGAACATCAACTGCTAGGGGTCTCTCCCCAACTGGAATATACGCCAAACTGCCCATACTAATAGCCTTCCGGCTCAATGCATCAGCCACTACATTGGCTTTCCCGGGATGATACAAGATAGTAATATCATAGTCTTTAAGCAATTCAAGCCATCTCCGTTGCCTCAAATTTAGATCTTTTTGCTTAAACAAATGCTGAAGGCTGCGATGGTCTGTATATACATCACAAGATACTCCATATAAGTAATGCCTCCAAATCTTCAAGGCATGAACAATAGCAGCTAACTCCAAATCATGAACAGGATAGTTCTTCTCGTGGGGTTTTAGCTGACGAGAAGCATATGCAATAACTCTACCCTCCTGCATCAACACACAACCGAGTCCAACTCTGGAAGCATCACAATACACCGTATATGACCCCGAGGCCGATGGTAACACAAGTACTGGAGCCGTGGTCAAAGCCTCCTTGAGCTTCTGAAAGCTCTCTTCACATTCATCAGACCACACAAATGGAGCATTCTTCTGTGTCAACTTAGTCAACGGTGAAGCAATAGATGAGAAATCCTGAACAAACCGGCGATAATAGCATGCCAAGCCGAGAAAACTCCAAATCTCTGTAGCTGAGGAAGGTCTGGGCCAATTCTGCACTGCCTCAACCTTCTGTGGATCAACCCGAATACCATCACTGGACACTATATGTCCCAGAAAACCCACAGTATCAAGCCAGAACTCACACTTAGTGAATTTTGCATATAGCTTCTCTTCTCTCAACCTCTGCAATGCCACTCTCAAATGCTGTGCATGCTCCTCCTGGCTGCGTGAATATACCAGAATATCATCAATAAACACAATCACAAAAGAATCAAGGTACGGCCGAAATACACTATTCATCAAGTGCATGAATGTAGCTGGGGCATTAGTCAACCCGAAAGACATCACCAGGAACTCGTAGTGCCCATATCGCGTCCTGAACGCTGTCTTCATAATGTCTGAGTCCCTGATCTTCAACTGATGATAGCCCGATCGAAGATCAATCTTAGAGAATACACTAGCTCCCTGGAGCTGATCAAATAGGTCCTCAATACGAGGCAATGGGTATTTATTCTTCACTGTTACCTTGTTCAGCTGCCCTGTAATCAATGCACATTCTCATTGTGCCATCTTTCTTCTTCACGAACAACACCGGTGCACCCCAAGGTGACACACTTGGACGAATGAAACCCTTATCTAAGAGTTCCCGAAGCTGTTCTTTCAATTCTTTTAACTCTGCTGGTGCCATGCGATAGGGAGGAATAGAAATGGGCTGAGTGCCCGACACCAGGTCAATACCAAAGTCAATATCTCTGTCAGGTGGCATGCCCGACAGGTCTGCTGGAAATACATCCGGAAACTCCCTCATAATGGGAACCGAATCAAGACTGGGTGTCTCGGCCTCAACATTTCTAATGAAGGCCAAATAAGATAAACAACCCTTGCCAATCATTCGTTGGGCCTTTATATAAGAAATCACCTTGTCGGACACATAATCAGTCAAGCCACGCCACTCGATCCTCGGATTACGTGGAATAGCTAGTGTGACTGTCTTGGCATGACAATCCAGAATCGCATGGTAAGGAGACAGCCAATCCATGCCTAGAATCACATCGAAGTCTACCATGCCCAGTAGTAATAGATCAACTCGGGTCTCCAGACCCCCAATAGTAATAATACAGGATCGATATACCTGATCCACAACAACAGTATCCCCCACCGGGGTAGACACATGTACGGGCAAAGCAAGAATACCACGGGTCATACCCAAATGATGTGAAAAATAAGTAGAGACATAAGAATAGGTGGATCCGGGATCAAATAAGACAAAAGCATCCCTGTGGCAGACTGAGATAATACCTGAAATGACCGCATCTGAAACACTAGCATCCTTCATATCCGGAAGAGCATATAAACGAGCCTGGTCTCCACCAGTACGATCCTCACCCCTAGGGCGACCTCTGGATACCTGGCCACCAGTCCTAGTCGGCTGTGCTGGCGCTGAAGAAACAGGAGTAGAAGACGAGGGCTGATCCCTCTGCTGAGACCGCTTATGAAGCCACTGAGGACACTCTCTCCTGATATGGCCCAAATCACCGCACTCAAAACAACGGCCTGAAGATGGAAGAAGGGGCTGCTGAGGACCCCTCGCTACCGATGAATCCTGTGCTGAGGAAACAGGAGCAGAGCTCTGAGCCGGAAGAGCACTCAGGTGCAGGCTGACTCTGCTGGCGGCTCTGCTGACCCTGATAACCCTGCTGGCCTTGACGACCACGATTAGATGAAACCCCACTGGACTCCGTACGTCCAGACTGATGAGACCTGAAAGAGCGACCTCTGCTATGCTGAAATTGGCCCCTAGACGGAGCACCACTGTAGCTGCCAGTACCACGAGGCTTCTTGGCCTCTCTCCCCTCCCGCTCTCTGCGGCGATCCGTCTCGATGTGACGGGCAGCATCAACCACCTCCTCAAAGGTAACTGCCGAAGCTCTCTCCCTGGTCATCAATATGCGGATGGGATAAATAAGACCATCAATAAATCTCCGAATCCTCTCCCTATCCGTAGGAACCATCCATATGGCATGACGGGCTAGCTGTGTGAATCTCATCTCGTACTAATTAACCGTCATCTCTCCCTGCTTCAACCACTCGAACTGACGTCGCAGCTCCTCTCTCCGAGACCGAGGCACGTACTTCTCCAAAAATACCGTGGAGAACTGCCGCCAAGTGAGGGGCACTGCCCCAGCGGGCCTACGCCTCTCGAAATCCTCCCACCACCGAAATGCTGCACCCGTGAACTGAAAAGTGGTGAATGAAACACCGCCGGACTCTAGAATACCCGCGGTGCGAAGCATGCGCCGACATCTGTCAAGAAAACCCCGGGCATCCTCGCCCTCGGCTCCACCGAATGTCGGAGGCCGTAGCCTCTCAAATCTCTCCAAACGACGCTCGCTCATCGTCGGGCATAACCGGAACCATATATGCCAGGAGCCGGTGCAACGGGTGCAACTGGGCTGAACCGGCTCGGGTGCGTGAGCCACGAGGGTCCGATTCCCTCCCCTCGCTCGTGAAGAAGATACCGCGGCAGATGGCAGCAACTACCGTGCCAAGCTCGTGCACACCGATAATATCCGAGCCAAGGTCTCCCGAAGACCCGGTATCACAATAGGCACCGCCGGTGCCTGAGCCTGAGTTGCCGGAGCGTCCGCCGCTGGAACCTGGTCCTGAGTCTGATCGGTTGGTGGGTCAGCAGGTGCTGGCGCTGCTGCCCTACCTCTACCACGACCACGGCCTCCGGGTGCCAATGGTGGTCGTCCGCCACGTCCGTTAGCTCGTGTTCTCGCCATCCGCGAGAGAATAGAATATGGAAAGATTTAATTTCATGATAACACAAATCGCACGATATGAATTCAAGAAAATGAGGTTTTTTCCTAAAGTTTCTGTAGCCCTTCGAAGATAGATACGGACGTCTACATACCGATCTGCGAAAGCCTACTAAACCGGCTCATGACTCGCGAGTCCTAATAACCTAGGGCTCTGATACCAACTTGTCACGACCCAAATCCGGTCGTGATGGCGCCCAACAATTAAGCTAGGCCAGCCAGACCAACAATTTAATTATCACAAAATACTCGTCCCCAAATGGACAACCCAAGAAGAATATATGAGTTTAAGAACTCCAATAATAATAATACTGAACAAAAGTACTGACACTCCCAAAGATCCGGAGTCACAAGTCTAGAGCCTCTAACAAAATCAAACAGGAAATAGAGAGTACGATATAGAAGTACTCAAGTCTGAATACAAAATATAAAATAACAACTGGAATGAGAGGAGAAGCTAGGTTCTGCGAACGTAGGCAGCTACCTCAGCAACTCGATGTGACACTGCAAACGCTGGAGATGCCCGTCTACTGCTCCTAAATACCTGATCGGTATGAAACCAATAATCTTTAATCAACAATATATATTACCGGTATGAAACCAATAATCTTTAAATCGACAATATATATATTACCGATATAAAACCAATAACAATCAATCAACAATATATTCCCGGCAAAGAAGAACCAGCTATAACCAAACTTAAGAATTTCTATTTAACACAATTGATACAATTACTCGATCATAACAATTAATTGCTCAGCTTCAAATATCTTCAAACAAGTTCTCATAAGCATCAAATAAGAATACGACAATTTAGCAATTTAGGACCCACGGTCATGCTCGACCCCCAATGTATAGATACCCGTCATCATGCCTATACGTCGGACACAACACATAACAAGTAGCAATTATACTCAACTCTTATTCCCTCAAGCTAGGGTAGACCAAATACTTACCTCGCTTTGCTACCAATTTAGAAATCCAACATTCCTTTGTCTCGCGAATTCATCCGAAGCTTCAAATCTAGTCACAATAATTTAAAATACTCAACACGAATCGTAGGAACTAATTCCATATGAATTTATATATTTTCCGAATTAAAATTCGAATTTTAGCTCAAAATTGCCCGTGGGGCCCACATATCAGAAGCTGACGAAACTCGTAAAATCCGACAACCCATTCCGATACGAGTTCAACCATACAAAAATTATCGAATTCCGATGACAACTCGACCTCCAAATCTAAAATTTTCATTTTTGGAAGATTTAGCAAAAAATCTGATTTTTCTTCCATAAATTTGTGGATTCAAGATGTAAATGAGCATGGAATCATGATCTATAAATGATTTATGATAAAAGAACACTTACCCCGTTGTTTTCTCTGAAAATCTCCGGAAAATCGCCTCTCCCCGAGCTCCAATTTGGAAGAAATTGAAAAATGGCCATTTCGAGAACTTAGTGTTTTTTTGGCACTGTTCACCCGTTTTTTACTGTTCACGGTACTGTTCACGGACTATTCACCGGTACTATTCACAGTGTACTATTCACTGGGACTATTCACTAGTACTATTCACGGGCACTATTCACAGTCACTATTCACAGTGCTGTAAAAAAATACAACAGTTTTCTTCAAGTCAAATCAATCTGTTAACCTTCCGAAAAAAATTATACGGACTGTGCACGCAAGTCGAGAAATTACCGATAGAGCTTTTCAAGGTATTAAAACACCGAGATGATTGTTTAATTTAAAGATGATTTTATTTTTTTGTCATCATGTAGTGCTACAGCAAAGAGAATATTAAATTTAAGATGAATCAGAAAGGAAATTGGGTAAATGGAGCAACTTGTTAGTAAACCGGAACGGTATGATAAGCATACGATTAACTCCTGGTATGTGTTCGAAGTAATGAGTCTTGCAGATATAGTGCAATAAAGCTCTTTAGTGCTGGCAGTTGCATAGCTCGACGTGGGTAAAAGGACTCAGTCCTGGCAGTTAAACTTATGCAATGAATTGGAAGAAAGAGTTTGCGATGTGTTATGTATTCGTACGGGGAAGTGTGGAATCAGGCATAGCGATTCATGTGCTATATACGTGCTGGAGACTAGAAGTTCTCGTAATCCGCCTACGCAGTGGTAGTATATCATGTGTATCGGCACCGTTTATCGATTATTGAAAATTGGAAGCCCTAGCGGCTCTCTCTTTACTTGGTATGATAAATTTGAATAATGATATACGATTGCAGACTGGTTGTCATAAGTCAGGTTGTCTAGACTAATGTGATATGGACTATGTTAGAAAATGCCACAAACTGCGTAGCAGAGTGTATCGGATTATGCTCCAGCAAGGTAGATGTACCCTAGGGCCAACGGACGGCTGGTAGGTATTTCTTTGTCAGTTGGGCCTTTGTGGCGGATGTCAGTGTAGAGGTATCGACCATTGATTCAGTTCCGGCATTGAGGAACGTTGTTGGATGCGTTTCATGTGGCCGAGCTTGAGGCTATATATATGTTTGTTGTCATGAGCAACTTGACTCGATGTGCATTTCCTCTTGCGAGATTTATGCGTGGATCGGGTGGCACGCCACCACAGGTATGGTATCTGGATCGGGTGGCACGCCGCCACGGGTAGGTTATTGGAACGGGTTGCGCACCGTAACTGTGTGATGTGGAAAGTATAGTTTCCTATAAGTTACTTTGTATACAATACTTCCTAGATTCTAAGGAATAATCCGTATTGGGTACCGCTCGGGGAATACCATATCGGTTGTATCCATTCAGGATTTGATAGCATATATTAAATGTATCACCGCGGGTGTGATTGATTGCTTGAGTTCAGACCTAAATATGTACGTGGCTGACCGTTTTGAGCATGGTGACTTGAGGTGATCCATGAGTAATAGAGCTTGGATAGAATCGTGTGTCGTGGCAAGGCGACGTGATGTTATGACATTCGAGGAGGGTTCAGGTACTTTAATTCTATGACGTGAGACGAGATCTCAGGTATGAGTTGTGATGGAATTGAGGAATGTGAATTAGAGCTCTTTTGTGTGAGTTAGTTGTCATGATTCGAGTGTGTTCAGATCATTTCTTATTGGAGCCTGTGTTTTGCTTGTCCTGGCTTAGGCCGATGAGGAGGTGTCATATTACCACTGTGATGTGTTATAATCGAAATGATCGTTGGAGTCATTAATGAGTGCGAACATACGTGATTTCAACTAGATAGAAAGGTAATATCGAGGTTTGGCTCCAAAATCCGTTGTAATATCAGTCAAAAGAGAAATGGCTTCATAAATGGTTGATTTGAGGAATTGTTACGGTTTAGCCCGTGTTTTATTTATTATTGGCAGTATATAAAAGTGTTGGAATAAGACTTCAACTTATAAGAGGTTTCCATCGGTATTTAGGTATTGTAGGCAACTGTAGTAAATAAAGAATGTTATTGTGGCCATATGAGTAAAGTGATGCGAAGTGTAAATTCAACAAAGTTATGCATTAATGTTTGGGTACAACGTGTGGAGATTGATATGGTGGTCGAATGATGGAAACAGACTTGGCGGGAAATTCAGGGTGTTGGAATTTGGCCTAATGGCTTATTCGCTTGAATAAAGAATTATATCTACAAAATTATATAGCTAATGTGCTCAACTAAGTAGTGGTAGCACGTGAAGGTGCATGATGTGTTAAACAAGTTATTTGAGACTACATCATTGTAGTTGTCAGCATGTTCGATGACGAACGTATGTTTAAGTGGGGAGATTGTAACGACCCGATCGGTCGTTTTGAGCTCCGACGCGTCATTCAGCAGATTGAGGCCATGAACAGCTTCATCTCAGATATATTGACTTGTGTGTATGGTCAGAATTAAAATTCAGGAAGTTTGGAGTCAAATCTAAATGGAAATTCTCATTTTGAAAGCTTAAAGTTGAAGAAATGAACTAGGATTGGAATTTTGAGTAAATGACCTCGGAATTGGGATCTAAAAGTTCCATCATGCTCGTATGATGATTTTGAACTTGGGCGTATGTCCGGATTTGGTTTTTGAGTATTTCGGCGTATATGGTGAAAGTTACTATTTTAGAAGAATTTCATAAATTTGGGTTGGAAGGAATTTTAGAGTTATAGATATCCATTTGGGATTCCGAGTCTGGGAATAGATCCGTATGGTGATTTTGGAGTTGGGAACACGATCGGAAGTGAATTCGGATGTCCGAAGGTCATTTTGAAGTCATTTGGCTAAATATAGGAATTTGAAGGTTTATGAGAAAAATTCGACCGGAAGTGAAAATTTTGATATCGGGGTCGGAATGCGATTCCGAAAGTTGGTGCAAGTCCGTAATGTCGAATGTGACTTGTGTGCAAACTTTGAGTCAATTCGGATCGATTTTGGTAGGAAATGGGACAATTAATCTCTTTAAGGAAAGCTTAAGTTAGAAAAGTCAACCCAACGTTGACTTATGAGTTAGAGGGCTCGGAACTGAATTCCGATGATTTGGTTAGTTTTGGGGGATGATTTAAGACTTAGGAGGGCAATCGAAAGTAATTTTGGAGGTCCGGTGAAGGAGTTAGCCGATTTTGGCGAAGTTGAAATTTTGGCGGAATTCGATCGATCGGTGATATTTTGATCCGAGAGTCGGAATGGAATTACGACAGTTGCAGTAGCTTTGTTAGGTGATTTTGGATTTGTCTGCAAATATTCAGGTCATTCGAACATCGTTTGGTTGGGTTTTTGATCGAATGTGAATTTTGAAAGTTTAAGTTTAAGTTTGAATCGAATTCTAGGATTTTGGTGATTTTTGATGTTTAAGGTAGCGTTTTTATGATCCGAGCAAGTTTGAATGAAGTATTGGGTTGAATTTGTGTTTTTGGTTGTGGTCCCGAGGGTCTCGGGTGTGTTTCGGATGCCCAACGGGTCATTTTTGGAAGATTTTTGCCGTTTTGAGCGTAAATGTAATGACCCAAAGGTCTATTTTTGGTTCTAGAGATCCAAATTTGATTTCGAGACTTCGAGAATTTAAATAATGAATTATAGGACTGATCTGGAAATTTTCGTTTAATTTCATCAAGTCACGATTGGGTTTTTGACGCGAAATGTGATTTAATTGTTTAACGAGCGAAATTGATGTTGCACTGAGCAAATGAGATCTAAATTCAGTTTTTGTTGCACCACTGGATCCGTATCGAAATTATGGAGCCATAGGAAAATGAATCGTCAAATTCCGAGTTGATATGACCGAGTTAAAGTCATTTTAGTGAAAATAAAAGAGTGCTGGTGCATCAGGTCTGGTGTGGGACTTTTAGCGACCAGATTTGGGTCTTTAGCGATCAGATTTGCTAATAAAAAGCTGCTGCGTTTCTGCTCGTTATTATTACTTATTTTTTTGCGAAATAACACGGTTTGGGGCTATTTTGAGCACGAAATAATGGGAAATCTTGAGGTAAGTCACTTGTGATTATTACTACTCTATAATATTGAATTATCATCGAATAATCCGACTAGATTACATGTTTTTGAGGTGTAAATTGGGGATTTTGGACCTAAGGATTTGAAAATAAGATTTGAAGATTTGAGGGGCCATTTGAACTCCGATTTTGGTAAATTTTATATGCGCGGACTCGTGGCGAGACGAGGATCGCGTTGATACTAATTTCGGACTTTTTCGAGCAGTGGGCCCGGGGTCGAGTTTTACCAACTTGGTGTATTATCGCGTATTTCGTAGAAATTGAATTGGGTTATGTTTCTTTGACCTGTAAATGACATAATTGTTGTGGTTTGACAAGATTCTATGCGCGAGGCAGCGAATTCCAAGGGAAAAGGCATTGCGGACAAGTCTACGACCGGCTAGAGGTGAGTAGTTTGTGTATATAGTAGCCTGAGGGTTCGAAACCCCGGCTTCGCACATTGTGACACTAGTAGGGCGTGGCTCGAATGACCCGGCCAGTCGTTTTAGAAAATTACGCCCCAATCCCCAAGTTAACTGTTCCCCTAAGTTCATTTCAGCTATTGTGGTTTGTCGGGAGAGTCGGTTATGAAATTTGGAGTATTTTGGGACACTTAGTCCCTAAATGAGAGCTTTAAAGTTAGAAAATGGTCCGTAACCGGAACAGTGTTAAGACGACCTCAGAACAGAAATCCGATGGTTCCATTAGCTCCGTTAGGTGATTTCGGGGTTGGGAGCGTGTTCGGAATGTATTTTGGAGGTCCGTAGCTCAATTAGGCTTGAAATGCCGAAGTTTGAAATTTTGGCGAATCCGAACGATAGGTGAGATTTTGATCCGGGGGTCGGAATGGAATTCCGACAATTTCTATAGCTTCGTTATGTGATTTTGGATATGTCCGCAAATTTTCAGGTCATTCGGACGTCGTTTGGTCGGGTTTTAGATCGAATGTGCAATTCGGAAAGTTTTAAGAAATTTAGGCTTTAATTCGATGTGAATTATGAGTTTTGATGTTATTAGACGTGTTTTTATGATTGGAACAAGTTCGTATCGTGTTTTGGAGTATGTTGGTGGTTTTCGTTGGGGTCCCGGGGGCCTCGGGATGAATTCGGACCATCAAACGGGCATTTTGAAGCCTTGAAAACCTGCAGAAAATTTGCAGGTCAGTGCAGCAGGGATTTGGCCTTCGCGTTCGCGTGAAGGTGGTCGCGTTCGCGTAGGCCAGTCATGCCAAGGCATCGCGTTCGCGATAAGACCAACGCGTTCGCGTAGGTGGTGAGGTGTGATGCTTCGCGTTCGCGTGACCTGGGTTCGCGAACGCGTAGAAGGGGGAGAGTCGGCATCGCGTTCGCGTGGTTGCTGTCGCGTTCGCGTAGAGGTGGAACCTGGCGCCTGGGAATTTTTGTGCTTCGCGGACGCGTGGGGAGCGTCGCGTTCGCGAAGGGTAATTTGAGTAGACCTTCGCGGACGTGTGAGTACCTTCGCGAACGCGTAGAGCACTGGGGTCTGGCAGTGAGTTTAAGTTCAGAACATAACAGCCGCAACCCCCATAAACAAAAACGCCATTTTTGAGCTCCAAGGGAGGATTTTGAAGGGGAAACGCTGGGATATCATCGGGGAATCATCGGGGGTAAGTTTCTTGACCTTAATTTGTTAGTTTATCATGAAATTTGTGATTATTTCACTGTTAATGGAGGATTAATGGAGGGTTTGAGCCCTAGGCCTAAATTTTAGAAAACCATTGATTTGAATGGGCAAACGGAGTCCGATTTCAATAAATTTTATATGCAAGGACTCGTGTCGAGATAAGGAACCCGAATATATAACTTTCATAATTTTTTGAGAAGCTTACCAAAAGTCGGGTTTTGGCAACTTGTGGGTTTTGGTGTATTTTGAGTTATTTTGATTGGGTAATGCCCAATTGGCCTATTTTGATGTGATTCTATTGATTTTATCAGATACTATACCTGTGGAGGCCGACATTCGCGGAAAAAGAATTGTCTCTTAGCGGTTTTGTACCGGAGTCGAGGTAAGTGGCTTGTCTAACCTCGTGTGGGGGAACCTTTACCCCTAGAATATTATGTGGTAGTGTAAATGCCTTGTACGCGAGGTGACAGGCGTGTACATGCGCTGGTTGTTGTAACTCAATTTACTTGAATTGTTCAATTTGTGATATTCCTGTTCTTAATTTATTAAATTGTGACATTTACCTGGTGTTCGTTAGGGAAGCATGATTAGGTAGGATTTATCTGTCTAATTGCCTAATTGTCCTACTTGAACTTCTTGATAATTATTGGCACTATTTTTCGGTGAAGTTATAGTTAAGCATAATTTATTCTCTCCGTGTATTCCTTTATTTATTGTGTTTGTGGACTGCGGGTTCAATTCCCGGAGACCCACGGCTATGGGTTCGATTCCCAGAGACCCGGAGTGATATTGGTAGGGACTGCGGGTTCGATTCCCGAGATCCTGAGTTATTGGTAGGGACTACGGGTTCGATTCCCGAGATCCTGAGTTATCGGTAGGGACTACGGGTTCGATTCCCGAGATCCTGAGTTATTGGTAGGGACTACGGGTTCGATTCCCGAGATCCTGAGTTATTGGTAGGGACTACGGGTTCGATTCCCGAGATCCTGAGTTATTGGTAGGGACTGCGGGTTCGATTCCCGGAGATCCTGAGTTATTGATTATTTATTGAGACATGGGCTGCGGGTTCGATTCCCGGAGACCCGGAGGTACTGTCAATGGGACTGTGGGTTCGATTCCCACAGGTCCTGGACTTGTTTTATTGAGTTAACTATTTGTTGTTAGCTTAATTGTAGACGGTTGTAGAAACCATCTTATTGTTGTTATTTCGGAAATTATTATCATTTAAACTCTTTATTATTGTTATCATCATTATATTATTGTTTATCAGTAGGGCCCTGACCTTACTCGTCACTACTCCATCGAGGTTAGGCTTGGCAGTTACTGGGTACCGCCGTGGTGTACTCATGCTACTCTTCTGCACACTTTTGTTGTGCAGATCCAGGTACATCAGAGCAGGCTCGTACTAGGTGATTCCGCAGCTTTCAGGGAGACCTCGAGGTATGATCTGCTACGTTCGCGGATCCGGAGGCTTTTCTTTCTATTCCGATAGTATTAGTTGACATTTTTCCTTCATTTCGTTGTTAGATACTCTTTACACATAGAGCCACAGTTGTATATCCTTTTTTAGTCTGTGTTACCCGTGAGATTCCGGATCTTGGTAGTGTTTACACAGTGTGTTGAAGGATGTATGTGCCATGCGGCACGAATTACATAACTTTTTATGCTATTTTCCCGCTGTTTCTTATTTAAGTGTTCATAAACTTGTATAATCCGCAACGTGTTAGGCTTACCTAGTCGTGGGGACTGGGTGCCATCACGACATGTTCACGATTGGTGAACTAGGGTCGTGACAAGTTGGTATCAGAGCTCTAGGTTCGTAGGAGTCACGGGACACAGACCGGTTACTTAGATTCTCGCTGATCGATACGGAGACGTCTGTATTTATATACGAAGGGCTATGTAACTGTTTAGGAAACTCTTCAATTCTTGAATTCCTTATCGTGCGCCATTTATTCGGTTGTAGCCTATGTCATGTGTTCTGTTGCATCCACTCGTGTGTTGAAATTGCGCACTTGGTATCAAGTATGCGCCGAGGGTTCATGATGCTGCAGATGGATTTCAAGGGAGTCAAGAATTTACTCAACCATTGTTACCGCGTGTCGTCCATATCGATAATACAAGAGAAGTGAGAGATCTGCAATTGTGCACATGGGGGTGCACTAGGTTCTGGCATTCGGTTGATAGTACGGTCGTGAGAATGTTTACTTAACTGCCTAATCATCACGGTAATGGTAGAATCACAAGGTGGATATAGATCTAAAGATAGTTGGTGGTAATAAAGACTATATGGTTCACATAAGATATCTATTTAGCGAAGGATTCAGCCAGCAAAGATACTGGGGGAAATGAGTTTAACTATCTTAATAAGAACATGTACCAAACGAATGTCTTGAATTGTCTTATGATGAAGATGTACAAATGATAAAGGCTATTGTCCTGGATTAGCAAAATGTATCTTGAGGCTTCGAGCCAGGTGAAAGGATTTCACTATCAACGATCAAATTATGGGTCATGTGTCATATCAGATTTGGCATGCGATGTATCTAGGTGCTATTCAAAAGGTTAAGGCTCGTATGGTACGATGTTGGGACTTTTGATGTTCCTGTGTCCCTAATAAACTCTACATTTCATTATCAGCAGGGAAAAGCTTCGACAAAGGCTACATGGTGCTTCGTAGGCGTGTAAGAATCATAGTATGTTTTAAGATGTCGTTGGTAGAGAATGCTCGGTGCATGGAGCGGGATGAATGTTGGTTGTATTGGAATGAGGTCATACCCTATGGTGTCAGAGTACTAATAGAGCACACGTGGTTATATTCGTTGGATCAAGTGAGTTGCAGTTGAATAATAGTAAATGACTTGAGAGAATGGTTCTAATGTGTTCGAGAGTCGTGTAATAGTGGCTTTGGGCTAAGTGGGAGAGTCCCACCGCTTACGATTGGGTCGCATGGTTAATTACCCGTGTGAATTCTGGATACTAGCGTATTATTGTGTTATTGCAGCCACGGGAAAGGACCATGTGTGGTAATTTGAATATATGGATTGTTGAATGCATGTTATGGTTAGCCATATTGGCTAGTGTTCAAACTTGAGGAAAGATTCATGAATTATACCTTGTATAGGTGCAGGCTTCGTGGGAAATGGTTCCGCTGGGGGCTTTATCGAGAGTGAATTCATATGTTATAAAAATTCAGTAGAGTTGATTGCGTACTGGGGCAAGTCAGGGCCGGATAGTTCTCAATAGCGGTCCTAGTGAATTCAAGAGGTAAAGTGTGGTGTTTGATAATTTTGAGTCTATAATGTACAGTTGAGGCTCAAGCCTTTGAAGCAACTTATGAAGAAAAGCACAAAAACAATCTATGATGTTTTGACTTGTGGTGTAGCATTTGAGAGGCATGAAATGGTCGTCGTTCTTGAGATAGCATGGCCTCATGATTTAAGGTCACTCTGGGTGAGTGCGGTTGGAATAAGTTAGGTATTGAAGGGAGATATTAACATTTCTAAGGCAATCCAGTATTAAACTGGAAGGAAGTAGATTGATTAGCCATAGTTGAGTTGGCATATTGATGTCAATGATCGGTTCATGCAAAGTGATCGAGTTATGCATGTGATTTTTGGCGGTGCATTGAGACTTGTCGGCTGCAGTGATTGATGTTATTCTGAAGTATTCTTCTGTTAAGGGCCTGTTACAAGTAGTCAGATCTCGGGAAGGGTTAGGGTGGCTTGGACCACTACTTAGATATTGGCATATTCGATGGCTATGAGAATTCGCCGTATGTTGTTATAGCTCTCCTGTAGTGAGTTAAATGGAAGGTCTTATGTGATGAAGTATTAGCCTATCGTCAGTTCTAGAGCTATGATGGAAATTGAGTCTATCGTATATCGGCACGTGATATGCAGTGAGTAGTATGAAATTTCAAGTAAGGACCAAGGTCACAGTTTGGTCAATGAATGTGATATAAAGAGCTCGGATGAGCAGGAAAGGAGTTTCGGTGTTTTGAGTAAGATGGGTATTAACATCAGTATCATTTGAGATCGGTGTTCTGTGAGAAAGGCTTTGCATCCCGGTTAGGGACTCCTGATCGCTTTTCAGTGTTAGTGCAGCTGGTGGGTTGAATGTGCAAGCCCGTTTAATTATTCGGAAGATAGTGGGAGCTTGACCCACAAGAAGATTGTATAGGTGTGACTTGTAGTCACTTGATTGGTTAGAAATTTAAACCAAGTATGAGGATTTTGGTGATATCATTCAATTGAGAATTTATGTTGGAGGGCACTCTACTTATTGGGTTATAGACCTGTGAAATATTATTGACTTAGCTTGGCACGACCAGGATAGACTTAAGGTCGGTGGATAGATTTAAATGTGGAAGTGAGCCTTGCATCAGGCCGATTGTGTTTCTTCCAGCAATGCGCCCTTTGGGGAGGGATAGTCGCGGTCTTATTTCGCGGTTAGTTAATTCATGTAAAGATATATTGCGCCGTATGAGTTGTGAGATGGCTTGGTAAGTCCCTTATGTGTTGAGGTTCCGCTCAGTGGTGACGTTATATGAGCATGATAGCTCTTGAGATTTAGATCGTATATCGCACCTCAGTTGTGCTTGAGTTCATAGCCTATAGCGCTATATGTTTTCATTGAGTCTGATATCATGCACCTTAGTGTGCTTATGATCGATATTCAGAATTTTGATTTGACGAGCTATTCAGCTCGACATATGACCCCTTGTGTGAGTCTATATTGTTGGGATCGAGTAGCACGCCGCCATGGTTATATTGTTTAGATCGGGTGGCACGCCGCCATGGTTATATTGTTTGGATCGGGTGGCACGCCGCCATGGTTATATTGTTGGGATCGGGTGGCACGCCGCCATGGTTATATTGTTGGGATCGGGTGGCACGCCGCCATGGTTATATTATTGGGATCGGGTGGCACGCCGCCATGGTTATATTGTTGGGATCGGGTTGCACGCCGCAACAGTGTGATGCTTATTTCAGTGTCTATAATTGCTTTTATGTGTCATGTTTCCTATTTTCTGAGGAGGTTCCATGTTTATGTGAGAGTTGAATAGTTCTCCCTAGTGTTCGCCTTCCTTTGTATCACGTATGAATTAGTGGATTACTAGCACATTGTGTCATCTTGTGGGACTTTTGATTATGTCTGATGTGGCTTATCACCTGGGCAGTTCGTACTGGGTGAGATGAGATTATGAGATTTGGGATCAGTTCAAACAGATTATATGAGCTATATTATAGAGGAAAAGATCATCCTCTGGTTTAGGACAAGGTAATGGATCTTGTCAGGAGTATAGACCCAATGAATTGTTGATCCAATAGTTGGTTATGGATATCGACACATCTCTTTCGTCGTGTCAGTATTGTAAAAGTTAGAGCGAGACCTATGTAGATCGTGAGATGCAATGGGAGCATCTGATTCGTTGAATTTTAACTAATTTGGTCACAAAAATATTATTGTGGTCCTGTGGATTTTGTGTTGCAAGGTAAGAATCCAACAAGGTTATGCATTCATGCTTGAGGATGGCGTTTCAGGGATATCGAGTGATCTCTTGACGAAAACAGGCCTGACATAGAATTCCGGATGTTGGAATTAGGCTGTAAGACTTATTTGTTGAACAAGAGGGAATATCTTCAGATTATATCAGGTTAATGTGCTCAAAGTTGAGTCCTAGGTTTATTGGCCCTTTTGAGATTTTGAGGCGTGTTGGGGAGGTTGCTTATGAGTTGGCCTTACCTCCCAGTCTGGCAGGAGTTCACCCCGTATTTCATGTCTCCATACTTCGGAGATACCATGGTGACCCATCGCATGTGTTGGACTTCACTTCTGTTCAGCTAGACAAGGATCTGTCTTATGTTGAGGAGCTAGTAGCCATTCTAGACAAGCAGGTCAAAAAGCTAAGGTCGAAGAACATCGCTTCGGTAAAGGTTTAGTGGCGGGGCCAGCCGGTCGAGGAGGCGACTTGGGAGACTGAGCGGGATATGCGCAGCCAGTACCCTCATCTTTTCACTACTCCAGATATGTTTTCTATGCTCGTTCGAGGACGAACGAATCTTTTAAGTGTGGGAAGATGTAATGACCCGGCCGGTCGTTTTAGAAAATTACGCCCCAATCCCCAAGTTAACTATTCCCCTAAGTTCATTTCAGCTATTGTGGTTTGTCGGGAGAGTCGGTTATGAAATTTGGAGTATTTTGGGACACTTAGTCCCTAAATGAGAGCTTTAAAGTTAGAAAATGGTCTGTAACCGGAACAGTGTTAAGACGACCTCAGAACGGAAATCCAATGGTTCCATTAGCTCCGTTAGGTGATTTCGGGGTTGGGAGCGTGTTCGGAATGTATTTTGGAGGTCCGTAGCTCAATTAGGCTTGAAATGCCGAAGTTTGAAATTTTGGCGAATCCGAACGATAGGTGAGATTTTGATCCGGTGGTCGGAATGGAATTCTGACAATTTTTGTAGCTTCGTTATGTGATTTTGAATATGTCCACAAATTTTCAGGTCATTCGGACGTCGTTTGGTCGGGTTTTAGATCGAATGTGCAATTCGGAAAGTTTTAAGAAATTTAGGTTTGAATTCGATGTGAATTATGAGTTTTGATGTTATTAGACGTGTTTTTATGATTGGAACAAGTTCGTATCGTGTTTTGGAGTATGTTGGTGGTTTTCATTGGGGTTCCGGGGGCCTCGGAATGAATTCGGACCATCAAACGGGCATTTTGAAGCCTTGAAAACCTGCAGAAAATTTGCAGGTCAGTGCAGCAGGGATTTGGCCTTCGCGTTCGCGTGAAGGTGGTCGCGTTCGCGTAGGCCAATCATGCCAAGGCATCGTGTTCGCGATAAGACCAACGCGTTCGCGTAGGTGGTGAGGTGTGATGCTTCGCGTTCGCGTGACCTGGGTTCGCGAACGCATAGAAGGGGGAGAGTCAGCATCGCGTTTGCGTGGTTGCTGTCGCGTTCGCGCAGAGGTGGAACCTGGCACCTGGGAATTTTTGTGCTTCGCGGACGCGTGGGGAGCATCGCGTTCGCGAAGGGTAATTTGAGCAGACCTTCGCGGACGCGTGAGTACCTTCGCGAACGCGTAGAGCACTGGGGTCTGGCAGTGAGTTTAAGTTCAGAACATAACAGCCGCAACCCCCATAAACAAAAACGCCATTTTTGAGCTCCAAGGGGGGATTTTGAAGGGGAAACGCTGGGATATCATCGGGGAATCATCGGGGGTAAGTTTCTTGACCTTAATTCGTTAGTTTATCATGAAATTTGTGATTATTTCATTTTTAATGGAGGATTAATGGAGGGTTTGAGCCCTAGGCCTAAATTTTAGAAAACCATTGATTTGAATGGGCAAACGGAGTCCGATTTCAATAAATTTTATATGCACGGACTCGTGTCGAGATAAGGAACCCAAATATATAACTTTCATAATTTTTCGAGAAGCTTACCGAAAGTCGGGTTTTGGCAACTTGTGGGTTTTGGTGTATTTTGAGTTATTTTGATTGGGTAATGACCAATTGGCCTATTTTGATGTGATTCTATTGATTTTTATCAGATACTATACCTGTGGAGGCCGACATTCGCGGCAAGAGAATTGTCTCTTAGCGGTTTTGTACCGGAGTCGAGGTAAGTGGCTTGTCTAACCTCGTGTGGGGGAACCTTTACCCCTAGAATATTATGTGGTAGTTTAAATGCCTTGTACGCGAGGTGACGGGCGTGTACATGTGATGGTTGTTGTAACTCACTTTACTTGAATTGTTCAATTCGTGATATTCCTGTTCTTAATTTATTAAATTGTGACATTTACCTGGTATTCGTTAGGGAAGCATGATTAGGTAGGATTTATCTGTCTAATTGCCTAATTGTCCTACTTGAACTTCTTGATAATTATTGGCACTATTTTTCGGTGAAGTTATAGTTAAGCATAATTTATTCTTTCTGTGTATTCCTTTATTTGCTGTGCTTGTGGACTGCGCGTTCAATTCCCGGAGACCCAGGGCTATGGGTTCGATTCCTAGAGACCCGGAGTGATATTGGTAGGGACTGCGGGTTCGATTCCCGAGATCCTGAGTTATTGGTAGGGACTACGGGTTCGATTCCCGAGATCTTGAGTTATTGGTAGGGACTACGGGTTCGATTCCCGAGATCCCGAGTTATTGGTAGGGACTACGGGTTCGATTCCCGAGATCCTGAGTTATTGGTAGGGACTACGGGTTCGATTCCCGAGATCCCGAGTTATTGGTAGGGACTGCGGGTTCGATTCCCGGAGATCCCGAGTTATTGATTATTTATTGAGACATGGGCTGCGGGTTCGATTCCCGGAGACCCAGAGGTACGGTCAATAGGACTGTGGGTTCGATTCCCACAGGTCCTGGACTTGTTTTATTGAGTTGGTTATTTGTTGTTAGCTTAATTGTAGACGGTTGTAGAAAACATCTTATTGTTGTTATTTCGGAAATTATTATCATTTAAACTGCTTATTATTGTTATCATCATTATATTATTGTTTCTCAGTAGGGCCCCGACCTTCCTCGTCACTACTCCATCGAGGTTAGGCTTGGCATTTGCTGAGTACCGCCGTGGTGTACTCATGCTACTCTTCTGCACACCTTTGTTGTGCAGATCCAGGTACATCAGAGCAGGCTCGTACTAGGTGATTCCGCAGCTTTCAGGGAGACCTCGAGGTATGATCTGCTACGTCCGCGGATCCGGAGGCTTTTCCTTCTATTCTGATAGTATTAGTTGACATTTTTCCTTCATTTCGTTGTTAGATACTCTTTACACATAGAGCCACAGTTGTATATCCTCTTTTAGTCTGTGTTACCCGTGAGATTCCGGATCTTGGTAGTGTTTACACAGTGTGTTGAAGGATGTATGTGCCAAGCGGCACGAATTACATAACTTTTTATGCTATTTTCCCGCTGTTTCTTATTTAAGTGTTCATAAACTTGTATAATCCGCAACGTGTTAGGCTTACCTAGTCGTGGGGACTGGGTGCCATCACGACATGTTCATGATTGGTGAACTAGGGTCGTGACAGTGGCAGGTGCGGGATTGATTGTGACTGGGGATTGAGACTTAGTCCATCCCGAATGAGTATAATATGATATTAGTGGTTAAAAAACACTGTGTTTGATACAATTGTGGGCTGTAAGCCGTGTTTGGGGCCTTGTGCCGACCTGTAGTATCCCTAGGGTATAGTTATATATGTGATAGCTATACTTGCTTAATCACTGATCTCAGTCCTGGTTTGAAATCACCGTATTGAAATGCTAAGTCACCTGTTTTGCAAAAATTAAATAAAAGTTAACGTATTTTCATAATTTATGAACTGGAACCTGGAAATAAATAAATTGACCTGTTGTGTGACTTATACGCTTGTTGTGGACTGAGGACGGATCGGGCTGCACGCCGCAGCGGTTGATATGAGGATCGGGCTACACGCTGCAGCGGTATTGCGCTTGGGCTGTAGGAGCCCCTCCGGAGTCTGTACACATCCCCAGTGAGCGCCTTCGACATTAAATGGATCGGGCTACACGCCGTAGCGGTTATGTGCTTTGCATTGCATCTTTGTTTGTGAATTATCTGTGATAGTGGTAATGTACTATTGTTGTTACTAGTTCGTAGGAGGAATCAGATCGTAGTTTAGCTTCATTATGTGGTATTATGTGGATTTCTTACTTTCAGCTACTTATATATATTTATTACTCACTGAGTACTTAATACTCACCCCTACTCCCTGCACCTTTCTGTGCAGATTCAGGTACACATGAGGGATAGACGAGCACTCCAGCTTTTATCTGTATTTATCCGAGTTGCTGAGGTAGTTGCTGGTGTTCGCAGGACCTGGCTTCTCTTCTCATTCCAGTTTTCCTTTGTATATACATTATTCAGACTTGAGTATTTGGTTTAGATATTGTTATCCGATCATGTTTAGAGGCTCTAGACTCGTGACCCTAGATCTTTGGGTGGTTATTCAGTTTAGCTCTATTGTTGATAATAATATCCAGGTAATTAATTAATTTGAGCTTCATGCTTGGGATGAGAGTGTAAATGGTCGGGCTTGCCTAGCAGTTGTGTTGGGCGCTATCACGATCGGGAATTGGGGTCGTGACAAGATTCTTTCGTGAAAGCCAATTGTACTATTGGGATGAGCCCTACTTGTTTAGAATTTGCCTTGATAACATGATCTAGAGATGCGTCCCCGAGATTGAACAATCTTCGGTCTTTCAGGCTTGTCATGCTTCGGCATATGGTAGCCATTTTGGAGGAGTCCGAACAGCAGCTAAGGTGCTTCCGGCCGGATTTGTCTGGCCAACGGTGTTCAAAGATGCACACTTGTTGGTAAAAGGGTGTAATGAATGTCAAAGCACCGGGAACATCTCCCAGCTTCACGAGATGCCCATGAACCCAATCCAAGTGGTGGAAGTATTTGATGTCTGGGGGATAGATTTCATGGGTCCCTTCGTCAGCTCCTATGGCAATAAGTATATTCTTGTTGCTGTAGATTATGTGTCCAAATGGGTGGAAGCTGTAGCATTACCCACCAATGATGCTAAGGTGGTAGTGGGGTTTCTCAAGAAAAACTTATTCACTCGCTTTGGGACACCGAGGGCAATTATAAGCGACGAGGGCACTCATTTTTATAATGGGGCATTTGAAACATTATTGGCAAAATATGATGTGAGGCATAAGGTGGCTACTCTATATCACCCGCAGACCATTGAGAAAGTTGAAGTATCCAACAGGGAAATAAAGAGTGCACTAACAAAAATAATAAACGCTACAAGGACCGACTGGTCAAGGAAGCTCAATGATGCACTATGGGCTTATATGACAACTTTTAAGACACCGATCAGTATGTCACCATACAAGTTGGTGTTTGGGAAAGCTTGTCACCTACCCGTTGAATTGGGGAACAAAGTATGGTGTGCACTTAAACAACTAAATTTCACGTCACTGAATTACATGAGTTAGAAGAGTTCCGATATCTGGCTTCTGAGAGCACGAGGTTATATAAGGAGAGGATGAAGCGGCTGCATGACCAAAATATCATAGAGCGTAACTTTAAATCCGGGGACAAGGTATTACTTTACAACTCAAGATTATGATTGTTCCCGGGAAAATTGAAATCAAGATGGTTAGGCCCGTTTTATGTGGTTGAAGTGTTACCGTTTAGAGCTGTGGAAATAGGCACTGAAAATGGCTCTCGCACTTTCAGAGTCAATGGACAGCAGTTAAAATTGTACGTGGGCATGGATGAAGCAAAAAAAAAGTCTGAACTGCATTTGAATGAGCCACAAAGGTTGAGCGAGCCTTAATTGCACTAAGTTGAGTCGTGTCGCGACGTTAAATCAGGCGCTACATGGGAGGAAACCCATGAAATTATTGTAATTGTAAACATTATAGTTAGACTATAAAAAAAACTGACTACTAGGCGTTAGAATCAGAGAACTGCTTCTACCGCGTTTCCACTGCGACCGCGGTATAATGCACTCTCTGAAGTTGACCCACCGCAGTTGAACCATGATCGCGGTCAAACCGCGGTGGATTGTTCTCTCTGAACCTTATCGCTCGCTGTTCCACCACGATCGCAGTAAAACCGCGGTGGACCGCGACCGGCCCAGGTATGTCGGTCATAAAAAAAAATTTTAAAATTTTTTCCCCCTTATATCTTTAACCTAAAACTGATCCCTCCCCTCACTATTCCACCCACCAGTCGCCCCTCTTGCCATTTTTCTCTCTAATCTCTCTTCCAAACCTCCGAATTTTTCTTCCTTTCTCACATAGTCTTCCCTTCCTTCCCCTTCCATCTTTTTCCTTCATCAACTTCCCCCCCCCCCTCCTCAAGTAAGTAACTATCTTTCTTCTCTTTTCTCTATTTTTTTAGTTTATGTAGTGTAATATAGTTAATTGGTAGTTTTTGCTTAAACCCTATTTAGGCTTAGTGTAAAACATGTATTTGTGCCCTATTATTACTATTGCCAATGTTTTATATGGATTATTGTGATAGTTGATGAGAAATTGATTAGACCTCCATTATTATATAATTGTGAAGTTGTTTTGGTGGCTTGGAGGCCTAAAATATATTGTTGTGGAGTAGTATGATCTTGGGCCATGGGTTGGCCAAAAATTTGGTATTGTATTGTGTTGTATAATTTTAGGGTATGTTATGCCTAAGCTTGGTTGGGTTGTTGTTATAATTTTAGAGATTGGGTATAAGTGTGTGGGGTGGTGTTGTCAGGATGAATGCAGTGTATATGGTGGCTATGTAAATATAATTCACATTGAAAAGGGTAAGTGTGGGGTGCATTAGGCTAGAATTGGTGGAATGGTTGAAAATAAATGGGCAAAGTAGGAGTCATGGTATGATGGAATTAAAAGATTAAGTTTGTAGTCAGTGAATGGTGAAATCTGAGTAACCATTCGACTTACTAATGTAATGAAAATATTTGTTGTGCTTCTTATGTGCAGGACTATGGCACCTAAGCGTTCGAGGCAAGCAACAAGTTCATCTAGGCAACCTACCTACGATGAGTCCCGCTTTTATTGCGAAGAGGCGGAGAACGACTTCCATGCCAAGGCCACCAAGGCCTTTCTGCAGGTAATTACGATAGATAGGATAGCTCTTTGGGTAGAGAATCCTGACATGTATGAGGAGATACGGCATAGAAAAATGGAGTTTTTATTCCAGGAACCTGCACCTGTCAACAAAATTCTAGTGCGGGAGTTCTATGCCAACACAACTTATAGTATGGCTAGAGAGGTATTTGTTCGAGGTAAGAGAGTATATGCCAAGGTGCCTAGTATCAGGCAAACCTTGAGATTGCCTCCATATAGCAGTGACGTGGATTATTACCACGATAGGCCTGGCGTCACTTGGGACATCATGATTGAGACCTTATGAGTAGGTGGTCGTCCTCTTTGGATTAAGGACCAAATCACACTTAATTCCACCTCTTTTATGCATTTAGCCAAATGTTGGTTCACTGTGGTCTGTAACCATTTCCTCCCCTCCAGTAACACTACTAATGTGAATTTCAATCGGGCAGTGTTGACTTGGTGCTTCGTTACCCAGAAAGAGTTTGACGCTGTCCGACTTATTAGTGATGAAATGGTACTGAGGGGACCTCTTAAGTCCAAGGGATCTATTTCCCTTCATTGGGAACTGTTCTTTGCCTCACTCACCATACACCCACATTACCTACTGATGGAGATCTGCCACAAAAAGCTCTATTTAAAGCTTCAGGTATTTGGGTTGGCCGAGGTAACGACCCAATTAATATTGGTGATGATGATGACCCAGTCCCAGTTGTACAGTCCGGGAGGTCTACTGACTCTGCAAGTCCATCTAGGCACGCTCATTCTGGAGCTAGCCTATCCCGTTCCCAGTCCACCAGACCTATGCTTAGATCTTTGGAGGAAGAAGTTGCGGATCTACGCACTTCTGTGGACGGCTTACACACTCGCATGGATGCGATGTCACATCGATAGTCCAGGTCTGAGAGCCGCTTCATGGCGTGGTTTAGAGCATTGGGTTGAGCATGCAATGTCGACCCCACTACAGTCTCCAAGTCAGATTGAGTCTTAGGGAAGTCTTCTAACCCTTCTATGCTTTAATTTGTTTTATATGACATTGGGACATGCCATGATTTTAAGTGTGAGGTGGGAGACTTACTCTCTGTTGTATATTGTAAATTTTATAAATTAGTTGTATATTATATTAGCTGGCTTGGACCGATGATGGAAACTTGTCGAGGGTTTCTTAAGGGTCAAAGTCGGAGTAAAAAAAATGTAAAACCCCCAAAAATAATAGTAGAGGGCTCTTCCTGATGAAGGACTACTTGGACAGTACTCTTGAGGGTAGTAGTCCATGTAGGAATTTTTATTTATTTCTTTTCTTTTTCTTAAGTAGTGTGTTATCTTCCCCTTAGTTTTTCTTTTGGCCACTGTTATTTTCCAATGGTTTTTATTGATCCGGGTTAGATAGATTTTTTCTTTTTTAGGTTTAAATGGGTGAAGATTAATATGTAACCCCAAGTATTCATACTTGCAAACTTAAAAGGAACTTGAGAGTGTATTGTCTAAGCTTGACTGTAGATTCTATTATATGCGTTAACTTGCACAGTGTGGCTTGCTCGAACATTTGTATGACTTTGTAGATGAACCTAATTCAGAATGAGTTGCATGCTAAGTGTGTGTGAGATTTTTACCTGCATTATATGTTTACACATGATACCTAGAACTTGCCTTGTGTGTGTATGCAAAGCGAAATAGAAGTTATTTAGTTATAGAGATGATATAAGCATTTCTTTGTGCAACCCCCTAACCAAAAACTGTGAATCCACCCGTACATAATATCTTAGTTAACCCCATTGATCCTTAAGCCTGTTCTTTGATAACCCTATAATGTTCACAAAATATATGTTATATATTGTTGTACCTTACCTTCTAGAAGCACTCGAATTATAATGAACATGCAAAACTAAAAGTATGGGGTGAAGAGAAAATTGAAAAAAGGAAATCAAGAATGAATGGTAGAGTTGGTGAACTGGTAGTTGTACAGTAAATGCTTATTAAAAAAAAGATGTATATATATAAATAAGGAAGCCAGTTGCACAAAAAAAAAAGCGGGATTACAAGTGAATAAAAGGTGGAATAATGGTTAGGGTGAGCATAATGAAAAGCTTAAAGGGAAGTTTGCATAAAAGAATTGCTTAGGGAGGTTAGCCACTATATCCAAAAGTATCCTACCCGTCCCATAGCCTACATTACAACCCTTAAAGACCTCTTGATCTTTGACTAAATGGCTCGATTAGTAGAGTATTACACTAGGGGCAAGCTTATGATGTGTCTGTGTACATATAAATGCACTTTGCTGAGAGTGAGTGAAAATTTTCTATATATAAGTTCCATGTTATAAATTGCATATGTGTGGGAACTTCTCTCAGTTTGCGTGTTGTGAGGGCATGTAACTCGTGAAGAAAAAGGGTAAGTTTGCAACTCTGTAAAAGTAATTAGAGTAAGCAATAATGTGTTTGGCATGGGAGTTTGCAGTTGAGTAAGGATTGTGCACTACTTAGGTTAATCATGGATTGTAGCTTGTATGATGTATCTTGGGGGAGACATTGAGAATGTAGGCCTACAAGTGTGATTAAAGTTGCCCGAGGACAAGCAAAGGTGTAAGTGTGGGGTGTTGATAATAGGTAAACTTTACTATATTTATACCCTAAATAATCATACTTTAATGTTGTTTTGATAATATATATGATGACAAAATGCTCTTATCAGTATTTTTCATGTGTTATAGGTACACAGTAGTTGAAAAAGGTTAAAGAGCAATTTTGGAGTCAAAAAGAGATGAAAACGGCCATTTGTGCAAAAATTATGGAAATCGCGCTTGAACAACCCTGAAGATTCTGAACTACTGTTTGACCGCGGTTCTACCGCGATCGCGGCAGAACCGCGGTGGATGAGGTCTATTGAAGTTTTCGAGATTCAGAAGGGTGATTTGGCCTCGGTATTACCGCGACGGCGGAAGAACCGCGGCAGAAGGTGTAAAAGTAGGGGACATATTTTGGACACAAATTCAACCTAAGGAGGCAAGAACACATCGAGAGCAAGAGAGAATTCGTCTACAAGTTTTTCCTTCCTCTTCCTATTTTTTATTGTTGGTTATGACTTTTAGTATTGTAGGTTTACATACTATTATGAATGGCTAATTTGTTATCTAGAGTTTTGATAGAACCTTTTGTAGGATAAATTCTTGCTATGTTTTTATATAATTGAGCCATAACTTTTCTCTATTTGTTCAACTACGTTTATATTCTAGTTGATTGAAGAGTTCTCAATTAGCTGTACCTATTTAGTATGCATAACTCGAGGGAGAGTGCATATTTAGGTAATTTTTGAACAACACCACTCCCAAAGTAGATGAGGGATCAATAACCAGTGGTTTAAAGGTAGGATTAGAGATAACGAAGCCCTGGGTGCAATCTAAAGTGAGCTGTATTAAAAGCAACCCAGCGAAGCTCGAGAGATTGCGTCTAGTAAATTGTCGTAATTACTCAGGAGAGATTTATGGTAATAAGAGGGCTCATGATTGGTACAGAATACTTAGGCAAAATTATAGAAGACATAGCGGGAAGGATTCCGACAATTGGGAAAATCATAACTGTAGACCTCCTTAATCTTGTCTCTAACTCTTAGTATATTTAGTTGTTAATTTTGTAGTTTAATTTATTAGTTAATTAGTTAAACACAAGAATCTAAATATCTATAAGTTAGAAATTGTTCAAGCTTGTCTTCTTGGTGATGGTGAACAGCTGTTGCTAAACCTTTAGTTCTCTGTGGGATTCGACTCCGGACTTGTAAACCGGATTATATTTGCAACGACCGCATTGTCCTTTTATAAGGCATATATAGTTGGGCGTGATCACTCTGACCATAGACCGAAATGCAAACATACCAGGAAATTAAGGTGAGTCGATACATAGTATTAGTGGAGAAGCAATGTGCGGCCAAGAGTGGTCAATTGAACACCCTTCGCCGAAAAACTATATCGTGGATAACATAAAATATTAGTACTTGTTATTGATAAAAAAATAGACTTTGAACATCCTTGCATAACCAAATAGGCAAAGGGTATTCAAATTCTGAGCACGCTTATTGAATTTTCTAGCTTTGTTACTGCATATATTTATACATATAAAAAAATTTTACCTACCTACACAGTGTATTTTTCTCGCAAAGGGGTGTCATGACACCCCTTCCTATAAGATGGCTCCGCCACTGCTAGCTGAGACACGAAAATTTCTAGCACAATATGGTGAATTATGGAGCTCATGTATAAACTTTCAGCATATTATGTTGGACTTACAATACATTATGCTGAAATTTTATATGTAAAAAGATTAAATTTCAATATATTATGTTGCAGTTTTTCGAATTTTTCAAGGTAATTTTGTTCAAATTTTATCTTCACATGAAAACTAGCTATATGATTGGATTTTGTTGGGCTTAACTAGCACTCCACAGTGGTCTTAGCGGTCCATATGAGCACTTAAGGAAACGTTATACATTGTTATATAGATATATATATATATTAATTATACATTGTATAATGTTGTTGAAGTTTAATGGTGATTGGATTGGGTGGCACTAGTATATGCACATATACAGTATATGCACATTATGATATGAAGCTGAATTTAGAAAGAATCAGCAGCGATGCATATATATGATATTTTAAGGACAAACAAATATTAGACTATAGTGATGAATGATCAAAATGTACTACTGACAAGAATGTTATATACGTGGTGTTAGTAATAAACGTGTCATACTTACACAACGCCACCATTCCCCTTCCCTTGCAACTTCCAACTATGAAACCGCTGCCATTCTTATAACCAAAACGGTAATACACACTTCTCTCTTCAAGAAATTTATAGGAGTAAGATTAACAATTATTTCCAGTTGCAGCAACAAATATGGCAGCTATATCAATAACCAAAAACGCCATATTCAATTACCTTTCCAAGACTTCTCCTCAAAACCCTTCGCTCTTTCTCCATCGTAATGTCTCACGTGTTTGCTTTTCCTCGTCCCCTACTTATTCCGAGGTTTATTACTCACCCTCTCCTGTTTCCTGTTTATATGCACCTTATGCTAGTTGCGATGCTGTTTTTGTATTTAATGGCAACTTTCTCTCTGAGTTTTAGTTCATGTCTCTATTATTTTGGTCCAAAATTACTTGTCCATTTATATAATAAAATAAATTTAATTCATTTTTTTAAAATTTCTCTTATTTATACATCCCTAAAAAATTATTTAAGTACTACTATAATTATGCTGCAATATTTAATTAAGAGTAATTTAGTTGCACTAATTATTTTTGTCTAGAATTTAATATTTTTCACTTATTATAAATTTGGCGGAGTACCGAGTTTTAGAAAGTAAAGAAAATGCTATTATTTGGTCCTAAAATATGCCTGAATGTTTGTTACAATAATAACAGACCTATGTGAATTTTCACAAATGGGGTTTAGGAAACAAGGTAGGAAATAGAAGTTGTTTTTGACTGACTCTCAACATAAGAAAAAATGCAAATATGCCATAAACTTTGTAAGGTTATAAAACATTTGACAGTTATGGTCTTTAATTTGTATAATATGTTTTTTTTTAAGTATAGAAAGATGTCATTCATTTTAAACCGCTGAAAAGAAAATATAATGTCATTTTTTTAATAGAGGATAGTTCTTTCTGTAAATTTTTGTACTTAATTACATCTTTTTCTAAGGTTGACTTGTTGTCCGTTTATGTTTAAGGGGTATCATGCGTCAGACGAATATAAAAGAAAACCAGACTATGATAAAGGTTATAACGACGATAAGACCGTGGCAGATGCAGGGGATAGGATTGCTGAGATGAGTGAGAAAACTAAGAAAAGCATGGAAGAATCCATGGAAAAAACTTCAAAGAAAATTGAAGAAGCGAAGAAGAAATCAAAGAGTACAAGTGCAGATAGCATAAAGGACAAGACAAGTGAATTGGCACAAGAGACTAAAGATAAAGCAAAAAATAAAGTACATGATATCAAACAAAAGATTAAAGACACGACGCAGCCTATAGAGGTTATTCATATTCCTCTTCCATTGTTTCTTTTGCTTAGATTTTCTTGTCGTTACTGTTTTTTGTTACTCCTTCCTTCCATTTATGAGGAGAGCTTTATCGTAACTTGGTAAAGTTATCTTCTCGTGACCACCTGGTCACGATTCGAGCCGTGAAAATGGAAACAGTATATTCCTGAGCCTTGGTGTAACTGTTCTTTTTTTTTTTCTTTTCCTTTTCTGTATCCGTTACTGTATTTCTTTTCATAATAATGTAATTATACTTTTACTGAGTCAATGTTCTATCAGAACAGCCTCTACCTGCAGGTAGGGAGGGCAAGATTGCATCCACATTACCCACAACAGATTTTACTTATATTGGATTTTTTATTGTTGTTTAATTTATGTTGATTTATTTGGTTGATCAATATTTAAGAAAGATGACAACAACAACCACCACCTGTATAATCCCTCTTAGTGAGATTTGGGTAGGGTAGTATGCAGGGGCGGATTTAGGGGCCCAAGGGGTTCACCCGAACCCTCTTTGCCAAAAAATCATACTACATATTAGGTAAAATTTATTTTTTACCTCTATATATTAAGTTATGAACTCCCTTAACAGAATCCAAATGTATAGTTTAGTGGTCAAGGGAATCAAATTCTACATAAAATCATGAGTTCAATTCCCATTAGTTACGAAAAATTCTTTTTGAACCCTCTTCCCGTACGTCCTTCCTTCCAAGAACTTTGTTTTAAACTTAAGTGTTACAAATGTCATAAAACTTAGGATAAAATGAGAAAGCTTAACTAAAGTTCTTCAAATTTATAAAAAGGTCATATATATTTGGTATAGACTACATATGCACTACCCTTTTTATATTCTATTTGTGTGTGATTACACTAGGTTTGTTCTTATGGTTGTTGAAAAATAAAAAAATTTCCATTTGAAATGGCACAGGAGACTAAAGAAAGAGCAAAGAAGAAAGCCGAAGAAGTGAAGCAAAAGACTAAAGACACAACGGAGACTATAGCAGATAAAGCTCAAGATATGAAGAAGAAGACTAAGCAGAAAATGCAGGACGTATGGGGTGCAGCAAAGGAAACAACACAAAGAATTAAAGAAACTATGGTTGGTAAATCGGATGATAATAATAAAAAATCAATTGATGATTATATTGAAGATCATACTGGAAAAACAAAAGAAGAAGAAGATGTAGTGAAGTTGAAGAAAGGTACAGGAAAGTCTGATAACAAGAAATATTGAAATGTTTGTCTAAGGTGTTTAATATAGTTCAACTCTTTTATCTCTTCATTTTTTTTTCCTCATTGCTTTTTTGCTTTTTACGTATATATATATACTACATAATATGTTTTCCCTGATATTTGGAATTCTTTTATATTTACTTTGTTATCAAAAAGACGGCAAGAATTTTCACCGGAATTCCTTTGCACTCTTATTATATAGTAACTAGTGTTAGAACCCGCGCAACGCGCGGATATCTTAAAAGAACATTAGTTTTATAAAATTATAATATGATATAACATAATATTTTAATAAAATTTAGTTGCTATTTTATTTTGTAATTCAGTGTGCAAAAATATAATAAATTCTGTATAAAATTAAAGGATACATATTATATGGTAATCACATAAATTATTTGATTTTTATTTTATTCTTTATTAAATTAGCAAGTATTTAGTACTATTTATGTTTACTAATGTGGCCTTTTATTAACTTGTCAATTATCCTAGTATTTTGTTACTATTTTTCCTTTTAGTATAACATAGATAAATATTTTCTTATTCTAAAACTATTTTTAATTTTTTAAATTTATGTTATACTTTTCAAAATCCTTTAAGTGTCTAAATTTATCAATAAATGTTTTGAATATTATTTACGTACCTTTTGTTATATATAACTGATTTGAAGTATAAATACCCTAATATTATTTTATCCCCTCTTTTTGTACATTCTTCTACTGTAATATTTGATTAGTTTTTTATTAAATAATATAATACTGTTTTTTAGTTAAATATATATATATATATATATATATATATATATATATATATATATATATATATATATATATATATATATATATATATATATATATATATATATATATATATATATATATATATATATATATATATATATATATATATATATATATATATATATATATATATATATATATATATATATATATATATATATATATATATATATATATATATATATATATATATATATATATATATATATATATATATATATATATTGGTTTGTTTTACTTTGTCGATGAAATTTTTTCTTTAATCGTGATTCCTCCTCACAGTCAACATAATATTATTATTTAATATAAAAAATTAAATTATTTGTATTTAACGTATTGGGTAAATTCTTATAGATATAGATGGGTAATCAAATATCAATTTAAAAAAGATACTTACCTGTAAGATATTATATTCAAGGTAAATCAAAGTTGAGTCATATAAGAGTTAAAATTTATCGCGATCTCTTTTAACTGATAATATTCATGGCAATGAAGGAGCCTAAACGGAATTGAAATAATTAAAGATTCATAACAAAATTGAATTTTAGATTGTCATATAATATTCAAAAAAGAATTGAATAATAAAAGATTTAATTTTGGTAAACGGGATTGCATATAATTTTTTCTTATTTGACAATATCCCTATAAACTCTCTTTAATATTGCCAAATGACTTTTTAATAGCTTGCCAATTGACTTAATTATAATGCTTATATATATGGTAACTTTATTCCTTTAATATATATATAGATATATAGATATAGATGATTGAATCTGCTATACTACCTCACGAGTACAAATTGACCAATTGATGATATAGCAATGAAAATATAGATCATTTTGAAAATATGGTTTCCTCCGATATTATTACTGTTCAATAGTTTTTATAGTAATGTCTGAATCCACTATATTACCTCATTCAGTGAGTATAAACAAAGTAAATTACTGTATCTATCTATATCTAGGTTCTTAGCAAATATCTATCTATATCATATTTAAAGTACAAAGGCTCTTAGCGAAATATCGTTCGTCTTTTCTGTCCTTTTGAAAATAAATTTTAAAATAAATTTTACACTAGACGAAAGTGTAATTTATGTTTTTTTCCAAATTTTTAGGAATTTAAATTAATTAAAATTTTAGTACATATTAAATTCTTCCATGTTTTGAACTCCTATGAAATTAGTCCTAACATAGACTCACACAAGAATGGAAACAAATTATTTCTGGGGAAAAGAAAGAATCACCAAGATTACAATTTGCTTAGTCGGCAAATAAAATATCAACTTTGTGACGTTATTGAACTTATAGACACATTTTTTTCTAATCGAATTGTCGTCATTTCTTTTCTAAGTATTTCAACAAATGATAATTTTTTTTAGCTAGAAATACTTTGCGAGGTTTTTTTAACTTTTAAAAATAACTTGCACATTGAACACAATAGTTATTAAATTATTTCTCTAAAATTTGGAAATTTAAAATCAACTAAAAAATTTGCACATTAATTACTATCATATATGAACTTCTATGCAATAGTCATAATATATAGGGCTCACGCATGCTATAAGCATGAAGAACGAAAAACAATATTTTCATTTATGAGAAAAATAAAACTTAAGGTTCAGCAATATGCAATTTGCTTTATTAACCAATGAAAGAAGAAAGATATCATCGTTGGTGTCCTAATTTTAATTAATCTATAAAAAAATATATTCAACTTATAGACGAAATCTATTCTTAACTAATTGTCATCTTTTATTTTTTTTATTTCAACAAATGACGATTTTCGATATTTCTATATGTTTAATTATTTGTCGTAAAATATTTAGTCCACATTAGTAATTTTTTGATGTTTTCACTTATCCAATTTTTTTATGTCTATAAGCCAACATATTTATTCCCAAAATACCAAAGTATAGTTTTAAAATTTATTTTATTTGCTAAATCTTATCATTTGTTTACTTAGGTCACAAATGTATCAATAATTTTCATAAATATTCTCCCAGAAGTCCTCATAAATCACAATTATGTATTTGAGGACTTTTATGACCAAGATTTCTTCGCGATCAACTTTCATCGTTTTAGTAGCTTATTTGAACTTTTATTTTACAAGCCAATCACATTATTAAATAATATTTTATATTTTTTTATAATAATATATTCAATTGTATTGGGTACACGCACAAAGCGCGTACTCTAAGATTAGTAGTAATAAAAATAGGAATGATACTGGAAAATATGGCCCGAAAGAATCTTGATGTTGGTTCCATGACTAATTGATAGTAGCCTATATTATGTGATGTAAATGCTATTTATGCTATAAATTATTCATACTTTATTGATGTTATAAGTGCTAAATGATAACAAAATTCTCTAATTGAGGTTTTTATGCTTTGCAGGAGCTACTCCAAGTTAGGAGGATGATATAGATGTTTTGGGGTCAAAAATGAAGATACAAGGCCAATCGAGAAGAGCCCGGATGAAAACGATACTACAAGAAAGTATAAATTTGCAACAATTTTTTTCGTTGCCATACATTAGATATTGTTGTGAAAAGTAGGCAACAACAAAAAAGTTATTGCATGCCGTTACCATAAATACTGATGGGAAAAGTTTGTGCAACAACAAAAATTGTTATTGCCAAAAGCTTACTTAACGCAACAAGAAATATTGTTGCCATAAATTATATTATGACTATACACTTGTGGCTTATACAAATATTTAGCAACAAAAATTATTGTTGCGTAAATTGTTACTTATTTTTCGCAACAATACTCCTTGTGGCCAAAAAATGGCCAGAGGGTATTTAATAATATGTTGTAAAGGTTTTTCGCAACACGTATTGTTGTGGGCACAAACTACTTTTTGCCAACAACATTATATTTTCTGTTATACTGCTAGCAATAATAAATGTGTAGTTGCTACTATACATACACAAATTACATTTTCTTCCAAACTATCACAAATATATATATAAATTAATATATGATATATATTTGCAAAGGTCAATACAACTGATACACTAAGTATTTATATACTTTCAAAAACTAAATCCTACTAAAACACATGTTCTTACTTAAGAATAAAAATAAGAGCATCTACGTAGCTTGAGTATTAGATGAACCATATTGTCAGCTATGTTGTTTCATTCATTTATCCTGCAAAAGAAGATAAATTATAATTATATTTTTATAAAAGAAAATTATAAAGTGTACAAGTATAGATAAAAAAAAAAAAAAGCTGGACACCAATAAATAATATAAAAAGATTCTTATAACCAAAGCTAAAGCTAAGAAATTATCAAAATATGACTAGACTACGCCACACCAAGAGTATCGTGACAGTATAAATGGACAATTCCCTGGACCTAAACTTGATCTTCATGCTAACACGTCCAAAGAGGTATTTGCTTTTGGAAGCAAACCCACATCCTAAAATCAAAGAGCAAATTGACTGTTGCATATTGTCAAGGCAAATTGCTACAGCTTCGTCCAAATAGACTGCTGCATATTGTCAAGGCAAATTGCTACAGCTTCAAGCAAGTCAGATACAAAGAGCAACAACTGGACAGTAGTTAATAGAGCTCATACAGGACCTGCTCCATCATTTTCAGCAGTGGGACAGTGTGTTGCTAGGAAGAAGATCAGCTGCTCGAACAGCTTTGAAACATTGAATAATGAACAGGAGGATGTTGTGGGGATTTTGCAGCTTAAGGACACAAGTGCAAGTTCAGACACAATGAAAGTAAGGTCATCAAGAAGTGGAAAAGAACAACAGAGTTCAAGTGTTTCAATGAATGCAACAAGTGACATTGTTCCAGCTGTGACTGAGTTAAAAGCAAGCAGACGAATTCAAGCATACATGTGGACAGCTTTTTGTTTCGATAAAAATTATTCCAGTTGAAGAGCAAGAAGCAGTGGCAGCCACACCAACGATGCAATTTTCCAATCAAGAGTTAGCTAAAATGGTGACGATGCCCAGGCAGCTATGTTTTTGAATGCAAATCCAAAGAATATGGCACCTTTGGCCACGCTAAATACATCAGTCTATGAAATCCCCTTACAACTGATGGAGTCCTATGGTGAGCATGTTGTTGAATCTGGACAGCAGATACTGTCAACAGGTAACAATCATCAACCAAACATAGGGATGCTTCCAGTCTCACAAGTATCCACAAGCGAGATAAGTGGCTCTAAGGATCAACAAGTTGCGACGATTGCTTTTTTTTTTTAATCTTCTTTATCTTCTACACTACAACTGAAATATTTGATGAGTTATTTCTGCGTAATATTCTGGAACTGAAAATCAGTTGCTGGTGGCGAAGAAGTTGCATAAATTTTTTATGAGCATATAGTTATACCAACAGGGTATACAATTATACGTAAGTAATGTTTGGTCCATTATACGTAAGTAATTTTGATGCTATTTGCAGTTATCCTACCGACTCTGACAAAGTAATGTTGGCAAATCAGACCGGTCTTTCAAGGAATCAGGTGTGCATTTTTCAAATTGATACCCTGATTATCATCCTTACCTAGCCATATGCAGAAATTTTTAGTGCATTTTAACTTGTTGTAACATGTAACCTGCCGTCTTTTTGAGGTAAAAGGTAGACTTGATGATGTAAAAAGTTCATTTACACTGTCAGTATTTAATAGCTAGACAGTTTTTACTCGCGCGTACCTCGTCTGATACAATATTTTTACTAATGGATCAGGTTTCTAACTGGTTTATCAACGCGAGAGTTAGACTATGGAAGCCTATGGTGGAAGAGATACACAATCTCGAAACTAGGCAAGCTCAGAAAGCAGGTTCAATAAAAGAGGGACAAAACAAACTGATGGTATTTATGCATATGGTGTTCCAATAGAAGCCGTTACATTGATTGATAAGGGTCCACTAAAATACCCCGGGATAACAGTACACACTGTAAAAATAATGAGGATACTAAAGCTGATCGAGCAATTTTTGAACCTATGGTGACAGTTGCAGGTGATGGTTTCCATATTAATGCAACAACTGAACAAGTAGCAGCTTTCAAATATGCTACTGTGAATGAAGAATTCAACAGCATGCAACAACAACGAGATGTTGCAAATTACAAGGGAGCTTTGCGCCAATTATGAATGAGCAATATGTAGAACATGTTGCGGAAGCCAAATGTATATAGTGTGAATGAGTCACAACTACTATACCAAAAATTATGGCAGCCACCAAATAATAAATAAGACAATAAAGCAACAATATAAAGAACACCAGAATTTACGAGGTTCGGCTAATTTTGCCTACTCCTCGGACACAACCAATATTTTATTCCACTCCAAATACAAGTGAAATAATACTAAAGAGAGAAGATACAAATGCCTTAAAGAGATAAGAAGGCAAATGAGAGGTGTGTTTAAATCCTAAACATTAAGCTTTCTTTTATAGGGGGAAAATCCCCCAACTTCACTCCTACCCACCGATGTGGGACAAATGATTGCCAATTTCAACAAATCTCCACCTTGGCAAAAAATTCCACATCTTCAGTTATCTCTCTATAACAAATTTTAGTTGTGTCTTCATCTTCAATCTTTAGTGTTCAACAATGTTGATCAAATCCAAACAATGTTGAAACTTGATCACAGTCACCACTTTTGTCAGCATATCAGCAGGATTCTCCGTAGTGTGAATTTTCTTCACCGTAACTCCACCTTCTTCTATGATTTATCGTACGAAGTGATACCGAACATCAATGTGCTTCGTCCTTGCATGATAAACTTGGTTCTTCGCTAATTGAATAGCACTTTGACTATCACAAAAAATTGTGATACCTTTTTGTTCAACACCAAGCTCCTTTAGCAATCCTTGAAGCCAAATTGCCTCCTTCACGGCCTCTGTAATAGCCATGTACTCTGCCTCTGTTGTAGACAAAGCAACTGTTGACTGCAAAGTAGACTTCCAACTAACTGGTGCCTTTGCAAAAGTAAACACATAACCAGTAGTTGATCTTCGTTTGTCCAGATCACCCGCAAAATCTGAGTCACAATATCCAACTACAGACTGATTGTCTTACTGCTCAAAAACTAACCCGACATCTACGGTATTATGAATATACCGTAGAATCCACTTCACAGCTTGCCAATGCTCCTTTCCCGGATTATGCATATATCTGCTAATAACTCCAACAACTTGTGAAATGTCGGGTCTCGTACAGACCATTGCATACAACAAGCTACCAACAGCATTTGCGTATGGTACCTTTGACATATACTCTTGTTCAGCTTCATCCAATGGCGACATATTAGTACTTAGCTTAAAATGGGGAGCAAGTGGAGTACTAACCGGCTTAGTCTTGTCATCTACGCCAAAACGTTGTAGTACTCTCTTCAAATATTCTTTGTGAGATAAACAGAGTTTCTTTGAACGTCTATCTCTTATTATCTCCATGCCAAGAATTTTCTTCGCCTCACCCAGATCCTTCATCTCGAACTCTTTCTTCAGTTGAATCTTCAACTTATCAATTTCTTCCAAATTCTTGGAAGCTATCAACATATCATCAACATATAGGAGAAGATATATAAAGGAACCATTTTTAAGCCTGCGCAAATACACACAATGATCGTATTTGCTTCTCTTGTACCCTTGCTGCAACATAAACTTGTCAAATCGCTTGTACCATTGTCTAGAAGATTGTTTCAACCCGTACAATGATTTTTCAAGTTCGCACACCATATTTTCCTTACCAGCAACTTTGAATCCTTCTGGCTGAGTCATGTAGATTTCCTCCTCCAAGTTTCCATGTAAAAACGCAGTTTTTACATCCATCTGAACTAGTTCCAAATCCAATTGTGCCACCAAAGCCAACATAATTCGAATGGAGGAATGTTTTACAACTGGAGAAAATACTTCATTGTAATCAATTCCCTCCTTTTGAGCATATCCTTTGGCCACCAACCTTGCTTTGTAGCGAACATCTTCTTGGTTAGGAAATCCTTCTTTCTTTGCAAATACCCATTTGCACCCAATTGCTTTCTTTCCCTTCGGGAGATTGGCCAATCTCCATGTATGATTCTGATGAAGGGACTGTAATTCATCATTCATGGCAATCCTCCACTTATCGTCTTCTGAACTTTGGACTGCATCTTTATAAGTGGTGGGAGCATCATCAGCTGCATTTGCGGTTGCACAAGCAACTGTCTCTATGAGACGAACAGGTTTCGTTACTTTTCTTTTTGGCCTGCTGGTTGCTATTGATTCAAGTTGTTGTTGAGGTTCCTGAGTTGGAATCTCCTCTACTGGCTCTCCTCCCAGAGGATAATCTTCATTTGTTTCCTCCTCTGCTTCTTGTATAGGAAAAATAAATTTTCCCTCAAACTCCACCTACTTAGAAGCACCATCATCTTGTTTGGTATCTTCATTTGTAAATCTGTGACCAACTTATTGAAACTGGTGATATGTTCATTCATCGTGGTACCAGGAACATAGGTGAAGTGAAACAGTCTCTTTTTCATGTACAATTTATTTTGACTGTTTTTCTTCAAAAAATTATCCTCCAGTGCTTTCCATAATGTACTTGCAGAAGTTTCCTTTGTGTATGGATATTTCTACTCTCTAGCAAGGTAGGATCGAATGGTACCGCAAACAACACGGTTGATAATTCTCCAATCTTCTTCTCCAATACCATCCGGTCTCTTTTCTTCAATAGCAAGATCTAGCCCTTGTTGAAAAAGGACATCTAGAACCTCGCCTTGCCACATCCCAAAATGTCCGGACCCGTCAAAAATTTCTACCGCAAATTTCGCATTTGACACAATTCTTGTCATAAGCGAAGATGCCAATGATGACGTATTGCCTGACACTTGATGTAGATTCTTCTTGTTTATTGTCTCCCATCTTTGACACAAATATTATTTAATAGCTGACGACACAAATCAAGATTATTTCCTTTCTGATGTGGAAGATCAGACTAAGCTGCAACCACAGAGCATACTGAGACAGAACCTTGACTCAGTTACCAAGATAAATCTTTTCTGATGTGGAAGATCAGACTACGCTGCAACCACAGAGCATACGAGATAATACCTTGGCTCTGATAAAGAGAGAAGATACAAATGCCTTAAAGAGATAAGAAGGCAAATGAGAGGTGTGTTTAAATCCTAAACATTAAGCCTTCTTTTATAGGGGGAAAATCCCCCAACTTCACTCCTACCCACCGATGTGGGACAAATGATTGCCAATTTCAACAGAACATATGCTAAAGAATTCAAATGCAAAATCTGCCCCTACTACTGCAATGCCTACTGTTGAAACAGATTTCACAATGGATGAGACAGGTGATCGAGCTGACAAAGAAAACAATACAGCAGTTGGTCAAGGGATCAGAGAAGTTGACACAAACCAAAAAATAAATGGCTTGAATAACTGCATATCGTTAGGAAAAATGCAACTGATGGTGCCTTAGCAGAGGTAGGTCATGTTGCACTAACTAGTGGTCGACCTACTGCTATTGCTACTACACCTACTGTTGCATTAAAACATTCCTATGGTTAAGCAGCAATTGAGTGTGCTGGGGTTACTCAGGCTATAACTACACCTAAAAAACAAGTAGACCTTACAAGAAATGGTAAGCAAGATGAAGGAAAAGAACTGCAACGTGAACAGAATACTACACCCACACCATCTACTATATCTGTAGAGAAACTATATATGTAGACATAATTGTCACCTATGTAGACATAATTGTCGAGTTTATATAGAATAGATCAAGCACTATCCACCCAGTTATCTATTTTGTTACTGCATTCAACATTCTAATTTTAAAGGCTGGATATTAAGACCTAGTAGATTGAAGTAGCTTTTCGTTCATGACTTCCTTAATAGTAACAGCTCGACCTATCTGAATCGAAAGCTGTGCAGCAAAATTTCATATCGTTTGTCTTTCAATGCAAAAATTCTTCGTTCATGACTTTCAACGCAAAATTTAAAACCAATAAAACAAAACCAATAAAATTGGATAAGACTGCATATACAACTGAAATGGCAGCAAAACTCTTGAATATAAAATCAATGCAGCATATTTCAAAAATTGTAAAGGTTCCATATTTTATGAGGTTCAAGGTTCTTTTGAATATTCAAAAATTGAATATAAAATCTGCATATCTCCAAGGTTCTTTTGATGAGCGATTTAAAGAGGGGGAAGAATAAGATTATGCAGATAGCATCCAAAATAATAGTGACGATGACAGAGAACTAAATAAATTGTAACTGAAAACTATAATACAAACATGATATTGAACATTATCAACCAACGGATTTATTTTTACAATAGTTAGACAAGTTTCTTACCGTGATGTTATCCATATGTCTTGAAGAACTTGCACCATCTTAAAGCAGGAACTCTATTCTGTTAAACATAATAAAACTACATAACTTTATTTGTTGTACAAATCAATGGAAAGGAAAGATATAAGAACGAGGGAAAAATAAAGATAGTGCGACAAGAGTAATTTGAGATGAAACAAAATCTTAGATGTTCACAACTGACATCCATTTACTGCAAATCCTCGCAGTATCATAGTTTCATAGAGCTCATGAATACCACATATTATTCATTTGATATGCTGCTACTGTTTCAGTTAAGAAATGGTTTAAATGAGTTTCTGGGGAGCTTTTACTATTTCACTCCAAGCAAGCTAGTTGACATGTTTCAATAAATTGGACATTATTTCTTCCAATGGGATTCAGACCAAACAGCTTGAATTCAAGTCCAATTTGGATTTTATATAGGCAAACACTTTTTCTTGTATAGTATGTAGTTAAGCTTCTTTTTTCTTCATGAAATCAACTACAAATCATTAGTGAAACCAGTCCATAAAGCCACTAAAAGCTTCAGTTTTTTCAATCAAAACCAGTCCCTCTTTTCTGTCCGAAAATAGCCCGAACAGTTCTCAAACTGTGCATTCCAATGTGATCAGCGTTAAAGATTTCAATTCGAAGTTCATTCCTTAATTTCCAGTTTGTTTTTATGTCATACTCACCTGTTTTGGTATGTTTACTTCCTTGATCTCTGTTTTTATAACTAAAAGGAAATGAAACTATGAAACTATGATACTGCAAATGAAAAAATATGAAATATTTTTTCTGATTTCTGCATATTTTTCATTTACTGCAACTCCTCGCAGTATCATAGCTCTAATTTAGGACTAAAAGCAAGTAATTGAAATACCTCATTACTTAGTATATGTGATGCTAGTGCCACCATGCTCTCTTTCAATAGTTTTTGGTCACGCATTATGGCTTCTCGATGTTTTTGCTCTTCTTCAAGCTTAATCATTACTTCCTTTAGCTGACATTCTACACTCTCTCGTTTACGACGCTCTTCTTCTGCCTTTTTTTGTTGTGCTTGTAGTTTCTCTTGAATTTCATTCATGGATCTCTTACTTGTTGAATTAACTCCCAAACCTTGACCACGGCAATAACTTGACGTTTCTCCAACAACTTTCACAAATGCATCATTAACAACTGGGTCCAAATCAGTATCTTCTTCAACTTCTTGAATTTGTTTAGTAATATATTCTTTCACCTTATCCTACAAAAAATTGTATAGGCTTTCACTTTTAATATTTATTTCTACGGACACACATTCTAGGAATAAGGATAATAGTCTCGCACGTACATGTAACTCAGCAGATGCATCATTATCCCAATGTCCATTCTTCATGTGAGTCAATTCCCAAAGTTTCTGCAAGTTTGGCTCTTTTCCAGTGCTTGTATCTCTCTACCAAAATAAATCAAATTATGCTATAAAATTAAAAATAACCAAAATTCGTCAAAATAAAGATAAATGTTACTGTTCAAAAGATATTGCCTGGAAGGATTTTCTGCCGCAAATATGATTCATTTCTTGTTTTGCCTTATTGGTTTTGTTTCATAACTCATTCTCTATATTGAATTTGAATTTGTAAATATATTTTTTGATGAATTATAAGAAGTAGAATAAGAAAATAAATAATATACAAGGTTAAATCAATTAAATTTTGGCGTATTGCTAATTAATTACCTTAAAAGTATCAGAATCGAAATATTCAACCAAGAATTTCCATTCAGCTTCACTAACATCGGTTGGCATGTTCTGCAAGCGTTCCTCCTTTGTAGAATATTTTTTGAAATGATCATGGAGCCTACTACAGATAGTATCTCGATTGTGTTGTGAGTCTGGAAGTTGGAAGGTGTCCTGAATTCAGAATAAACTTAAGTGAGCTTACATAAAATAGAGTTGTAATTGTCTACCAATGCACCAAGGACTGTTTCAGAGATACCATCATATATTTGTATACTTTCATTGAGAGTTTGCTTATGTTTACTAAACCAACAAGAATATTCTAAGGGAATAGAGTGAATTACCAGCATATGAGCAACAATCTTATCTTTTGCTACATCAGGAACTTCCTTCCAATTCTTGACATCATGCCTAGCGTTATGCATAACTTTAACAGAGAGCTCAGTAATGAAATCATTAGCTCCAGGGCCTACTGCTACAGTTCGATCTGGTGGAATAATCACCTTCAACTTTCCATTGTCACTATCTTTGCGTTTCTTTTGGATTGAAAGTCCTGTTGTCTTCCCTCTTCCTTTTCTCTTTTTACTTTCAGCTATATATGAAAATATTTAGATGTATAGTTAACATAATATATATAATGATGCAATGGAACAACTCCAATGGAACAGTTCTTGGAAAAGACACTTGTAGCGAAAAAATGACTCAACTTTACTTAAGTATCATGAAAATGCTAACTATCCTTTTAACCAGTGAACAAAGGGTGATGCTGCACCAAAACAACATCCTGCTGCTCTTAATTGAGGCGTATATCCAGAGGGACCCCCAGTACCAGTTCGATCAACAAAGCTGCTCAAGTATGTAGATACGGCTGAGGTTGCACGAGGGCCATATGACACCCCTGGACATTGGTTGGTAACCGCTGGTAAGCTTGTTACAGAGGGTGGTAAGATAGGTTTGCATGTGAAGTTTGCACTAATGCTTGTCATCCTGATCCTACAACTCTGGATCTCATTTTTTTCTCTCCCATTAATTTTGTTTTTTTTTTGTTTTTATTTTTATATCCTTGCTTTAAATAGCTTTTTGGTGTTAAATGTGGTTGTCATTGTCTCTGCTACAAGGCCTTAACAAATTTGCTTGTCTAAAAATTGTCCATTTTTCCTGTTGAAACTTTTTAACAAATTTTGGAATGATTTAATGACTACCATAAACTAGTGGTCTTAATAACATGTTTCTCGTTAACATTCTACAGTGAAACTACTGGACCGGGGGGAAGAGGGCCACAGAACAGACGCTGAAATAACATCATTAAGAGCAACTTTTACTCAGGAAGTTTCAGTATGGCATAAGCTTTACCATCCCAATGTTACTAAGGTGACATTCAACCTATAACCTTTTTGTGAGGAAATGATTTAGAACCTCTTGGATACTACTGCTTCTGCATGAAACTTCATTGTACTTAATGGTCATTCCTATCACAGGGGTCAGTGCTATTGATAGTTTATTGGGTCTAAATGGAATTGATGTAGGACCAAAGTTGGAATCTTCTGAAATTAGTGCAGACTACTTTAATCTTTGAGCTTTAAAGCTCTAATGGTAATAGAAACAGTTGTTTTATCCTTTTTTCTGCCTTCTGTCTAGTTTCTTGTATAATGGCCTTGTTTGAAAATAAAAGAGGGGAAGTTCAAAATCCTTTGCAGCAGTTCTTACTGTCATGAATACATTGGCATATCACAGTAGCTAGCAATGACGAAATTGTCTCCGATATATGCTTATTATTTTGTGGAACTAGTTAAAATCTTAGCAGCCATGGGCTTGCTGAAGACTAGTCTTGGTCTCTGACAAAGTTGGATGCATTGATTCATGCTAATGCATAGATTAGCTGATATATATTCCTAATCATGCAGAGAATTTTGCAAGAAAAAGTTGTCAGTAGCCGAGAAGCTGAATTCACTAGAATGAAACGGGAGAGACAGGAAAGGATCAGCCAGATAATTCAATCAAGGAAGCAGGAGAGGGAAGCTAGGAGGAAAATGATATTCTTCCTGCGATCTGAGGAGGAGCGACTAAAGAGGTTGCAGGAAGAGGAGGGGTGCGCCAGGCCCGTGCAGCAGTGCAACGCATGGGCGACACGTGACAACCCAAGTAGCAAGCTACCTTAATGGACTCTCCCCTTACTTATGCAATATATGCGATTTCTAAAGATTTTAAATAGATGGAGATAATCATAATGGTAAGAATTTAGAACTAAGGTGTGGTGATACAACTTCAACAATTGGAGATAACACCTTTCCAAGACAGAAAACAACTCCAAAAGTGAGGAAGCAGCAGCAGATTTCAAATCTGCATATGTTCGACAGAATCAGCAGCAAGCAGTCGTGCAACAATCGCTTAGAAATAGGAGATCTCCAAACGTGCAAGAACACGTACCAAACTCTAATTGCAACCAGTCCAGATTTTGAGCAGAAATTTTATAGGGCAGAATTTTAACAAATAAATTAACTTACCTGGCAATGGATTTGAGATTACATCAATAATTTCATCATTAGAAACATGCACATCCGTCATCATTATATGCTGCAACACATTAAAAGAAATTATATTATTGGACTAGTCGAATGAACAAGTGACAGAAGCAAAATACAAGGTAGCACTAGAAGCAGTTCCTCGTTTATTTGCCTTAAAGGTATTAGAGGCAGAGAAATCAGAAACCACTTATGCAAGAAGCATAACTATATGAATGATGCCAAAATATGTAATGTTTACCTTTATCATAAAAACATTATCTTTTGCAGCTAAAAAGAATAGCACAAGGTGGAGGCTGGAACTAACATTCCCTTACTTTTCTTTCATAATGTGCCATATTATTTGTGGCTATTAGTTTCTGAAGTTTCTTGTACCAGAGATGCATTTGCATATGTGAACAACATCCAAATGCAATTAATAGTGTATCATCCACTGGTCAGAAGCACAAGCTAACATATGTATCCAAGCTCAGAATGACACGAGAACACGGATAAAAAGGAAAACATAAGACCGAAAACGAAATAAATTATCAAAGTGAAATAGTCAAACCTTGCTCACAGACTACAACACAGTAAAGTTCTCCTGTAATAAATCATCCAATGGTAATGAAACTAATTAAATTTTCCAAGGCATTACTTACAACTAGCTTAGTTGGTTGCAACATAAAACTATCATATAAAGTTACGACCTTTGAGGTAGTAATCAACATCCAATCATTCAAACAAAACTAATATCACTAAGCAAATTACAACCAGTCATCATCCTCATTTTCATCAAACTCATGAGAATGATATTCTTCATTTGAGTCATCTTCATTTTCATGATCAGATTCATCAAAAGCTTCTAGGTCTACTTCTTCCTCGTTACTTAGAGAAGGTGCATCTACACTCATTCCCTCAATGTCTTCTCTTTCTATTTTAATAACATCATTGTCAGACTTTATTTGAAGATCTACTTCTCCTTTTTCAACCAAGTCAATCAATTGATACGATTCCATTTCATCTTTTTGTTCGGGTAAATCAAACAAATTCCGTGGTCTTACTCTTACCACAGCATGCCAATTCTCATTTTGATCGTGTTTAACATAATACACAGATTGTGCTTGTGATCCTAAAATGAATTGATCATTTGTATAATGGAGTCGTGTCACATCTACACATATGAATCTATATTCATCCCGTTTATAACCTCTATTTTGACTGCGACCTTGAGTAGGAACTTTAAACCAGTCACATTGGAATAATATGACTGAATTATTATCCAAATATTGGATCTCTAAAATATTCCTTATCTTTTCATAATAATCAATATTTCCTGTATGTTCATCACTTTTCACAACTACACCACTATTTTGAGTTTTCAACCAAGCTCAGATTTCATTGTTCGAAACCTAAACCCATTGATAATATATCCATTATGGCAATAAACACGAGGATCTGAACGTCTTGCCAATGCTAGTAATCCACTGGTAATTCGGCCATCACCATTTTCTTTTAACTGCACCACCTATAATATTTCAATTACAAAGTCAAAAATATTAATATTATTTAAAAAATATAATTTACAAATAGTCCTAAATAAAGATAAACAAGCATCAAATGATATAATTAACCTTTTTCTCAAACCACAAAGGAAATTCCTCCTTGTGCCTCTTGAAAACATTTCTAGTATTCTCGTTCCTTAATATTTCTAAGTGTTGCCTATATAACGTGAGCATTTAATAAAATCAAAAAAAATATTATTAAAACATTGTTGTTGAGATTTCCATAAAAATAAAAGGATGTAAACTAACTGAAAGGTATCTTACTCAATCCAAGGTCTGACTTCTTCACAATTTTGGAGGATATAAAAATGAGCTTTGTTGATTTCATGAGTGCTCAAGTTTATCCAAGTACCCCCCTACTAAAGGCTTACCACGACAATTAAATACAGAGAAGCCATTTTGTTCGATATTAGAAGAATCAAAATTTCTATCCGGACGATTTTGCTTTGTCTCCATATCAGTCAAATATTTAGAACAGAATATCATGCACTCCTCAGCAAGATATCCCTCGGCAATTGAACCTTCTGGGCGAGCTTTATTTCGTACATAACCTTTCAAGGTGCGCAAAAATCGATGACGTAAAAATAGATCAGTTTTGCAACAAATTTTAACTAGAAGAGCAACTAAAGGAATAGTTTAGAGGAACAAGAATCCAACCTTTCAATGTAATACATCCATCGAAATTGAACGGGACCACCCAACTTTGCCTCCATTTCCAAATGAATTGCCAAATGAACCATAACATCAAAGAACGTTGGCAAAAACACACGTTCTATTTTACAAATTGTCACCCGCATACTTTTATCTAGTTGATCTAGCTTTTCCATATACAACTCTTTAGCACACAAATCGGTAAAGAATAATGACAGTTCAACTAATGGATCATATGCATCCTTTGGCAAAATCCATATGATGATAAGTGGAAAAATGCGTTGAAAAACACATGGTGGTCATTACTTTTAAGTCCGAAAATTCTTGCTTCCTTAACATTGACACAACGACTAATGTTAGAAGCATAAGCATCAGGAAACTTGACTTCTTTAATGAGCTGGCAAAATTGAATCTTCTCAGTTTTAGACATTGTACAGCTTGCTGGAGGAAGTATGTACTTATCACCACTTTTTATTGGATGGGGGAATTTTTTTATTTTCATCTCTTGTAAGTCCAATCGAGATTTTAACGTGTCCTTTGTTTTTCGTTCAATATCTAATAACGTTCCTATCACACTTTCACTGATGTTTTTTTCTATATGCATCACATCCAAATTATGTCTCAACAATAAAGTCCTCCAATATGGGAGTTCAAAGAATACACTTCTTTTCTTCCAATTGTCATATCTTATTGCATCTCGTTTTCCTTTTCTTGTGCTACTCTCAACTAATATTTGTGAGGATGTATTAAGTTGTGCAAGCACATCATCTCCACTCAAAGCTTGTGGTGCAAGTCTTTCTTCCTTTATGTTATCAAAAAAACTTTTATTCCGACGATAGGGATGATTTATTTCCAAGAACTTACGATGACCCATATAGCATTGCTTGCGACCGTATTTCAAGTAAATGGAACAAGTATGTATATGACAAACCGGACAAGCTAATTTACCTTTAGTGCTCCAACCGGACAAAATACCATAAGCTGGAAAGTCATTAATTGTCCACAACAAAGAAGCACGTAAGAAAAAATTTTGTTTCATAAGAGCATCATAAGTCTCAATTCCACTCTCCCATAAGGTTTTCAAATCATCTACCAAGGGTTGGAGATACACATCAATATCCATACCAGGGCCTTTTGGTCCAGGAATAAGCAAAGACAACAAAAGATTTGATTGTTTCATGCATAGCCATGGGGGGAGATTATATGGTATCAACATTACCGACCACATACTATAAGCATTACTCATTGAACCAAAAGGATTAAAGCCATCTGAAGCAAGCCCAAGCCTTACATTACGTGGATCTAAAGCAAAACTTGGATAGTTTTCATCAAAATATTTCCACGCCAAGGAGTCAGCTGGATGTCGTAAAACTCCATCATCAACTTTCTTATTTTTATGCCATCTCATATCTTCAGCGGTACGTTTTGTCATAAATAATCGTTGTAATCTTGGTATGATAGGAAAGTATCTAAGAATCTTTCTAGAAATTCCTTTATTTCTCTTATTCAAATTTTCTGAAGCAACCTCTTCATCAGTATGTTCTCCTTTTCTTACCATCCATCTTTTCTCACCACATTTAGGGCATTGCTCAAGATCCTGCATATTCCTTTCTATATAAAATGCAATTATTAACACATGCATCTATTTTCACATGATCTAAACCCAAGCCTTTAATTATTTTTTGAACTTCATAAATAGAATTCGGGAGCACATTTTCTTTTGGTAAAACATCACTCAGTAGTTTCAATAAAGAGTCAAATGAGGTATTACTCCAGCCATGCAGACATTTCATTTGAAAAAGACGCATTACAAAAGAGAGTTTGGAGAACTTTTCACAATCAGGATATAGCTTTTGCTCTGCGTCTTTTAATAATTTATAGAAAATTTTAGCTTCTGTATTAGGCTCTTCGCAATTAGACTCACTATTCTCATAAAACTCATGACTGTTAGTGGAAATACCACGATAAATGTCATGCAACATTTCAAAAGTGGAAGCATCATTATTCCATAAATTAGAATCTGTACCAACATTTGTTCCATTAACTGAAGATGAATCTAACTCACCATGATAAATTCACCTATCATATGTCGAATCTATTCCTCGCCTAAGTAAATCTGTCTTTACTTTTTCTCACGTTTTCCAAAGAACATTGTTACTCTTAACACACGGACATTGGATCACACCAACATTAGGATTAGAAAATGCGAAGTTCAAAAATTGTTCCACACCATTCAAGTATTGAGGTAACGTCCTATTTTTAATGAGTATCCAACTCTTATCCATCATGTACTTACCTACAATAAAATATAAATGTCAAATTATATGTTTAACTTTTTCTCTATTTCTTATTATCTATTGTATCTGGAAAACTAGAATAGAGAAAGGCTTAGAAACATAAGCCTTTGAGTTGAACTGGAACGCCAAATCAATAGAGACAAATTAGATATTATTGGACAATATTAGGCAAAAAGCTCTAAGGTCTGTTAGAGCTTTAAGCGCAAAGCACAAATAAATCGAGGCTGTAATAAAAAAAGGCGCAAATGGAGAAAAACTACAAATATGTATGTGTTGTTCAAAACTAATATCTACAAGCATGATTGCAAAATATATGGACAAAGAAACTGCAAAAATTTACGATAAAGTAAAATATTAGTTGTTTAGTGTCGCTTCTTTAGGATTGCATCCATTGGCAAGGAAAATTATGCTTTAAAGCTTTGCTATCAATACTGAAGCGCTCACTAAGCGAGGCGAAACATTCAACATGTTTTGAGCCTCGCTTCAGGGCTTAAGCACGCCATTGATAACACTGAAATAGGCCATTTTACAACAGCTTTACTTCGCCAACCAGTAGAATGGATTGCGATTACATACTTTAGTAAAGCTCATATCTCTATATTCCTGATAAAGGTTTTTCTAAAGAAGATAGGGCATGGGTAAATTTCTCCAATAGCTTTAACCATAGGTTTTACCATATTCTGTTTCTAATTCTTTACCAAGAAACTAGCTTGCTCATATTCCACAAACCTATGTTTGTGTGCTATTGTCTTAGAGGAAATTAATGAATTAGATTTATCACAAAGTATACGATAACGAAGTATTTGATTCATCACATGAATATGATAAAAGATTCTTATTAAATATCACAAAGTATACGATAAATTATATTTTCCTCCAATTGAATCTTGTTAAAACTGTTGATGGTACATGGAATTTATTTAAGTTAGGTAGCCTATTTATCATGAACTAACATCCAACTAAACAGACAAATCTACGATGAAGAAGATAAGGACGTAGAAACATATCTGTAGTTGCGGTTAAAGATTAAATTCTTACCTGTTCCTCTCTCGGTCAGCCGCAAAATGAAGAAACAAAGAGAACGCAGCAGCAGGGACACAACATCAGCAGGGTCGCAGCAGCAGGGACACAGCAGCAGCAGGGTCGCAACATCAGAGAATCCTCTTCAGCAGGGGAGGAGGATGCAGCAGTAGGGCAGTACAAAAAAACCTAGCAGATCGTTATTAGAGAGGAACTAAAAAAACCAGGAAAAGTAATTAAGAGACAAAAAGGTTTGCCGCTTAATTTTTGGCAGAAAATCAAAAGTGACGCCTATGCCAAAATAATTTTATTGCCAACAAAAAATCTTTTATTGTTGCCAATTTTTTTATAATTTCACTTTGTTACGTTAAAAGTTTTATTTTTTTGCAACAACTAAAATTAATTGTTGCCATTTATTACAATTTGGCAACAATATTATAGTTGTTGCTAGAACGTTGTTGTTATTTCTAAAATTTTAAAGTTTATTATCTAAACCATAGAATATGGCAACAAAATTAACATATTTAGCAACAAGAAAATTATGTTGCGAAAAAATCTATGCTATAGCAATAATTTTATCGAGTTGTTGTCATTTATCCATTTTAGCCAATAATATTTTAATTGTTGATAAAACCTTGTTGCAAGTTCCATACTTTCTTGTAGTGCGAGCAAGAAAACGAGAAGAAAAACTGGGCAACAGTCCACTACGACCGTCGTCGAGCCACGACTGGAACACAATGAAAGAAAGGCGAAAAACAGAATGGTCTAAAACGACCGCGGTTGAACCTCGACCGCGGTCGATCTAGAGAAGGCCAAGAAAGTTTAAGGGCTAAAGTGTAAAGCATGGGAAACTTATTATCACGATCCCAATCCCGGTCTTGATGGCGCCCAATACAACTGCTAGGCAAGCCCGACCATTTACACTCTCATCCCGAGCATGAAGCTCAAATCAATTACCTGAACATTAATATCAACAATAAAGCTAAACTGAATAACCACCCAAAGATCTAGGGTAACGAGTCTAGAGCCTCTAAACATGATCGGATAACAATATCTAAACTAAATACTCAAGTATGAATAATGTATATACAAAGGAAAACTGAAATAAGAAGAGAAGCCGGGTCCTGCGAATGCCAGCAGCTACCACAGCAACTCGTATAAATACTAATAAAAGCTGGAGTGCTCGTCTATCCCTCCTGTGTACCTGAATCTGCACACAATAGTGCAGGGAGTAGGGGTGAGTACTAAGTACTCAGTGAGTAATAAATATATACAAGTAGCTGAAAGTAAGAAATCCACAGAATACCACATAATGAAGCTAAACTACTGTCCGATTCCTCTTACGAACTAGCAACAACAACAGTACATTACCACTATCAGAGATAATTCACGGACAAAGATGCAATGCAAAGCACATAACCGCTACGGCGTATAGCCCGATCCATTTAATGTCGACGGTGCTCACTGGGGGTGTGTACAGACTCCGGAGGGGCTCTTACAGCCCAAGCGCAATACCGCTGCGGAGTGCAGCCCGATCCTCATATCGACCGTTGCTGCGTGCAACCCGATCCATCCTCAGTCCACAACAAGTATATAAGTCAGACAACAGCTCAATTATTTATTTCCAGGTTCCAGTTCATAAATTATAAAAATACTTTAACTTTTATTTAATTTTTGCAAAACAGGTGACTTAGCATTTCTATACGATGATTTCCAAACCAGGACTGAGATCAGTGATTAAGCAAGTATAGCTATCACATATATAACTATCCCCTAGGGATACTACAGGTCGGCACAAGGCGCCAAACATGGCTTACAGCCCGTAATTATATCAAACACGGTGTTTTTCAACCACAATTATCATATTATACTCATTCGGGATGGACTAAGTCTCAATCCCCAGTCACAATCAATCCCGCACCTGCCACGGGGTGCGAGCCATGCCCTACTAGCGTCACAATGTGCTAAGCCGGGGTTTCGAACCCTCAGGCTACCATATACACAAACTACTCACCTCTAGCCGGTCGAAGACTCGTCCGCGATGCCTTTTCTTTTTGAATTTGCCGCCTCGCATGTAGAATCTAGTCAAACCACAACAATTATATCAAATACGGGTCAAAGAAACATAACCCAATTCAATTTATACGAAATATGCTATAATACACCAAGTTGGTAAAACCCGACCCCGGGCCCGCTGCTTGAAAAATTCTGAAATTAGTATCAACGCAATGCTCGTCTCGCCACGAGTCCATGCATATAAAATTTACCAAAAATCGGAGTTCAAATGGCCCCTCAAATCTTCAAATCTTATTTTCAAATCCCTAGGTCCAAAATCCCCAATTTACACCTCAAAAACACGTAATCTAGTCGGATTATTCGATGATAATTCAATATTATGGAGTAGTAATAATTACAAGTGACTTACCTCAAGATTTCCCATGATTTCTCGCTCAAAATCGCCCCAAACCGTGTTATTTCGCAAGAAAATAAGTAAAAATAACCAGCAGAAACGCAGCAGCTTTTTATGAACAAATCGGGTCGCTAAAGACCCAAATCTGGTCGCTAAAGACCCAAATCTGGTCGCTAAAAGTGCCACACCAGACGTGATGCACCATCCTTTTATTTTCACTAAAATGGCTTTAACTCCGTCATACGAATTTGGAATTTGACGATTCTTTTTTCTATGGCTTCGAAATTTCGATACGGATCCAGTGGTTCAAACAAAACTGAATATGGATCTCATTTGCTCAGTGCAACATCAATTTCGCTCGTTAAACAATTAAATCACATTTCGCGTCAAAAACCCAATCGCGACTTGATGAAATTAAATCAAAATTTCCTGATCAGTCCTATAATTCATTATTTAAATTTTTGAAATCAAATTTGGATCTCTAGAACTAAAATAGACCTTTGGATCATTACATTTATGCTCAAAACGGCAAAAATTTCCAAAAATGACCCGTTGGGCATCCGAAACACACCCGAGACCCTCGGGACCACAACCAATAACACAAACTCAACCTAATACTTCATTCAAACTTGCTCGGATCATAAAAACGCTACCTTAAACATAAAAAATCACCAAAATACTAGAATTCGATTCAAACTTAAACTTAAACTTTCAAAATTCACATTCGATCGAAAACCGACCAAACGATGTCCGAATGACCTGAAAATTTGCAGACATATCCAAAATCACCTAACAAAGCTACTGCAACTATCGGAATTCCATTCCGACTCCCGGATCAAAATATCACCTATCGATAAGATTCCGCCAAAATTCCAACTTCGCCAAAATAGGCTAACTTCTTCACCGGACCTCCAAAATTACTTCCGATTGCGCCCCTAAGTCTTAAATCATTCCCCAAAACTAACCGAATCATCGGAATTCAGTTCTGAGCCCTCTAACTCATAAGTCAACGTTGAGTTCACTTTTCCAACTTAAGCTTTCCTTAAAGAGATTAATTGTCCCATTTCCTACCAAAATCGATCTGAATTGACTCAAAGTTTGCACACAAGTCACATTCGACATTACGGACTTTCACCAACTTTCGGAATCGCATTCCGACCCTGATATCAAAATTTTCACTTCCGGTCGAATTTTCTCATAATCCTTCAAATTCCTATATTTAGCCAAATGACTTCAAAATGACCTCCGGACATCCGAATTCACTTCCTATCACGTTCCCAACTCCAAAATCACCATACGGATCTATTCCCAGACTTGGAATCCCAAATGGACATCTATAACTCTAAAATGCCTTCCAACCCAAATTTATGAAATTCTTTCTAAAATACTAACTTCCACCATATACGCCGAAATGCTCACGGGTTATCAAAAACCAAATCCGGACATACCCCAAGTTCAAAATCATCATACGAGCATGCTGGAACTTTTAGATCCCAATTCCGAGGTCATTTACTCAAAATTCCAATCCTAGTTCATTTTTTCAACTTTAAGCTTTTAAAATGAGAATTTCCATTTAGATTTGACTCCAAACTTCCTGAATTTTAATTCTGCCCATACACACAAGTCAATATACCTGAGATTAAGCTGTTCATGGCCTCAATCTGCTGAATGACGCGTCGGAGCTCAAAACGATCGATCGGGTCGTTACAATCTCCCCCACTTAAACATACGTTCGTCCTCGAACATGCTGAGAACTACAATGATGTAGTCTCAAATAAATGATGTTGTCTCAAATAACTTGTTTAACACATCATGCACCTTCCCGTGCTACCACTACTTAGTTGAGCACATTAGCTATATAATTCTGTAGATATAATTCTTTATTCAAGCGAATAAGCCATTAGGCCAAATTCCAACACCCTGAATTTCCTGCCAAGTCTGTTTCCATCATTCGACCACCATATCAATCTCCACACGTTGTACCCAAACATTAATACATAACTTTGTTTAATTTACACTTCGCATCACTTTACTCATATGACCACAATAACATTCTTTATTTACTGCAGTTGCCTACAATACCCAAATACTGATGGCAACCTCTTATTAGTTGAAGTCTTATTCCAACACTTTCATATACTGCCAACGATAAATAAAACACGGGCTAAACCGTAAGAATTCCTCAAATCAACCATTTATGAAGCCATTTCTCTTTTGACTGATATTACAACGGATTTTGGAGCCAAACCTCGATATTACCTTTCTATCTAGCTGAAATCACGTATGTTCGCACTCATTAATGACTCCAGTGATAATTTCGATTATAACACACAACAATGGTAATATGACACCTCCTCATCGGCCTAAGCCACGACGAGCAAAACGCAGGCTCCAATAAGAAATGATCTGAACACACTCGAATCATGACAACTGACTCACACAAAAGAGCTGTAATTCAAATTCCTCAATTCCATCACAACACATAACTGAGATCTCGTCTCACATCATAGAATTAGAGTACCTGAACCCTCCTCGAATGTCATAACATCACGTGGCCTTGCCACGACTCACGATTCTATCCAAGCACTATTACTCATGGAGCACCTCAAGTCACCATGCTCAAAACGGTCGGCCACGCACATATTTAGGTCTGAACTCAAGCAATCAATCACACCCGCGGTGATACATTTAATATATGCTATCAAATCCTGAATGGATACAACCGATGTGCTATTCCCCGAGCGGTACCCAATACGGACTATTCCTTAGAAGCTAGGAAGTATTGTATACAAAGTAACTTATAGGAAACTATATTTTCCACATCACACTGTTGCGGCGCGCAACCCGTTCCAATAACATACCCGTGGCGGCGTGCCACCCGATCCAGATACCATACCCTGTGGCGGCGTGCCACCCGATCCACGCATAAATCTCGCAAGAGGAAATGCACATCGAGTCAAGTTGCTCATTACAACAAACATATATATAGCCTCAAGCTCGGCCACATAAAACGCATCCGACACGTTTCTCAATACTGGAACTGAATCAATGGTAGATACCTCTACACTGAGATCCGCCACAAAGGCCCAACTGACAAAGCAATACCTACTAGCCGTCCGCTGGCCCTAAGGTACATCTACCTTGTAGGAGCATAATGTGATACACTCTGCTACGCAGTTTGTGGCATTTTCTAACATAGTCCATATTATATTAGTCTAGACAACCTGACTTATGACAACCAGTCTACAATCGTATATCATTATTCAAATTCATCATATCAAGTAAAGAGAGAGCCGCTAGGGCTTCCAATTTTCAATAATCGCTAAACGGTGTCGATACACATGATATACCACCACTGCGTAGGCGGATTACGAGAACTTCTAGTCTCCAGCACGTATATAGCACATGAATCGCTATGCCTGGATTCCACACTTCCCCGTACGAATACATAACACATCGCAAACTCTTTCTTCCAATTCATTGCATAAGTTTAACTGCCAGGACTGAGTCCTTTTACCCACGTCGAGCTATGCAACTGCCAGCACTCAAGAGCTTTATTGCACCATATCTGCAAGACTCATTACTTCGAACACATACCAGGAGTTAATCGTATCCTTATCATACCGTTCCGGTTTATTAACAAGTTCCTCCATTTACCCAATTTCCTTTCTGACTAATCTTAAATTTAATATTCTCTTAACTGTAGCACTAGAATATCTCAACTCATGTTACCACACGAGACTCATACACAAGACTACAGGGTCTAAGGCTTACAGGCCGCCGAATACTCTCTCAATGTTTCCCAGAAGTACCACATTCTACAATACTTTGTTTTGAAGAACTTCCTGCGATTTTGAATTTGTTATCATTACTCCCCAACACAGATACATAGAATCCCCTCATTCACATAACATACACAAGTCTTGATTCCTTCTAACGAAACCATCGTCTTTAGCCATATACACAATCTTAAGACACCTTACAGTTACAAGCAAAGTCTTGAACACCGCAAGGCCATTCTCGGGCGTCATTCACGCTTATTCAATTATAATTCAACTGTCTTATTAGACAGGACCACTCGTGCCTTGTTAGAACTCTGGCACCGCAGAACATGATTACATACAAATGCATTTAGCTATCTTTCCTTCCTATACACCGAACATTCTTACCAACAACAGTTCAAACCATCTTATTATTTCTTCATATCTACGAAGCACCATAACCTTTATCAGAATTTCCCAACATACTTAGAGACAGAACCAACATAGCACACAACATTGCAATCAGTTAATCAATAACAACCTCCCCAACTTGGCTCGGAGCTATACATCAAAGCACTTTTAGCCGCTCATAGCATTCTTTACTCAAATGATGCCACAATGTTATGGTGAGATTAAACTCAAGTCATTTACAAGCTTGACAAAGACTCGAATCATCAGAGACCTTAACCCTTATGCAATTCTTGCATTTATACACACACCACAGTTAAGCCTACTCTCTTTGGGTGACAAATTTTTTTTCTAAGTCCCAAATTTTTCAAAACTTTCGGCAGAGTTTCCTTTGTAAATTGGCCTATCCACCTGCCAGAGAATTACCAAACCATTCTAACAATACACCCACAACTCAACAAGACATCACAATGTATTTCAACAACGTTAAATCTCAATACTATACGAAACATATTATCACAATTTATACCTGAACATGCGCTACACCTGCTCGCATCATAACACATATCAAATACCCTTCAATTACACATTCGAATCCACCCACCTACTTTACATCAATCTAGTATTTCAGTACAACACCTTCCACCAGGATATACATAGCATAATCACTTTAGTCTTCCTGAGTTTAAACTCGTTTTACTATATGTAAGGGATTTTACCTTCCAACTAAGAGATATGATAAATATTCACCACGCCTGTAGCTCGGGGCTACACAACATATTACAATAAGGATCTAACACCTGACAGCTCGTACATTATTAAGCTGCCATTTCCAAAGTTAGGAACAATACCGATCACACAAAATTTCATAATACCAGTTTGTAAAATCAACACTTTGGTGCTCATGTCATAGACAAAGATCTGGCCTCAAGTCCTCCCGACTAGCCCAACATGAACTCGCAGAGATTATATTTCGCCCCTCGACCAGGAAATCACAATCCCTCAAGGCAATTATATTATAGAGCATTCGAGTGCGCGTACAAGCGTATGGAAGGAATTTCAAAAATTATATCTCAAGCTGAATCAAGTACGCACGATAAGAATTCCAAGAAATGTGAAGTGTTTCCTAAAGGTTTCCAGCCTCCCGAGGATAAGTATAGGCGTCCACGTACCGATCCACAAGACTCTACCAACCGGCTCAAGACTCATGAGGCCTAGTAACCTAGGCTCTGATACTAACTTGTCACGACCCCAAACCCGATGGTGATGGCGCCCAACACAACGGCTAGGCAAGCCCGACCATTTACACTCTCATCCCGAGAATGAAGCTCAAATCAATTACCTGAACATTAATATCAACAATAAAGCTAAACTGAATAACCACCCAAAGATCTAGGGTCACGAGTCTAGAGCCTCTAAACATGATCGGATAACAATATCTAAACCAAATATTCAAGTATGAATAATGTATATACAAAGG
>JASVEL010006450.1:0-190867 GCA_032618575.1 Nicotiana noctiflora
TATATCCAAAAGTATCCTACCCGTCCCATAGCCTACATTACAACCCTTAAAGACCTCTTGATCTTTGACTAAATGGCTCGATTAGTAGAGTATTACACTAGGGGCAAGCTTATGATGTGTCTGTGTACATATAAATGCACTTTGCTGAGAGTGAGTGAAAATTTTCTATATATAAGTTCCATGTTATAAATTGCATATGTGTGGGAACTTCTCTCAGTTTGCGTGTTGTGAGGGCATGTAACTCGTGAAGAAAAAGGGTAAGTTTGCAACTCTGTAAAAGTAATTAGAGTAAGCAATAATGTGTTTGGCATGGGAGTTTGCAGTTGAGTAAGGATTGTGCACTACTTAGGTTAATCATGGATTGTAGCTTGTATGATGTATCTTGGGGGAGACATTGAGAATGTAGGCCTACAAGTGTGATTAAAGTTGCCCGAGGACAAGCAAAGGTGTAAGTGTGGGGTGTTGATAATAGGTAAACTTTACTATATTTATACCCTAAATAATCATACTTTAATGTTGTTTTGATAATATATATGATGACAAAATGCTCTTATCAGTATTTTTCATGTGTTATAGGTACACAGTAGTTGAAAAAGGTTAAAGAGCAATTTTGGAGTCAAAAAGAGATGAAAACGGCCATTTGTGCAAAAATTATGGAAATCGCGCTTGAACAACCCTGAAGATTCTGAACTACTGTTTGACCGCGGTTCTACCGCGATCGCGGCAGAACCGCGGTGGATGAGGTCTATTGAAGTTTTCGAGATTCAGAAGGGTGATTTGGCCTCGGTATTACCGCGACGGCGGAAGAACCGCGGCAGAAGGTGTAAAAGTAGGGGACATATTTTGGACACAAATTCAACCTAAGGAGGCAAGAACACATCGAGAGCAAGAGAGAATTCGTCTACAAGTTTTTCCTTCCTCTTCCTATTTTTTATTGTTGGTTATGACTTTTAGTATTGTAGGTTTACATACTATTATGAATGGCTAATTTGTTATCTAGAGTTTTGATAGAACCTTTTGTAGGATAAATTCTTGCTATGTTTTTATATAATTGAGCCATAACTTTTCTCTATTTGTTCAACTACGTTTATATTCTAGTTGATTGAAGAGTTCTCAATTAGCTGTACCTATTTAGTATGCATAACTCGAGGGAGAGTGCATATTTAGGTAATTTTTGAACAACACCACTCCCAAAGTAGATGAGGGATCAATAACCAGTGGTTTAAAGGTAGGATTAGAGATAACGAAGCCCTGGGTGCAATCTAAAGTGAGCTGTATTAAAAGCAACCCAGCGAAGCTCGAGAGATTGCGTCTAGTAAATTGTCGTAATTACTCAGGAGAGATTTATGGTAATAAGAGGGCTCATGATTGGTACAGAATACTTAGGCAAAATTATAGAAGACATAGCGGGAAGGATTCCGACAATTGGGAAAATCATAACTGTAGACCTCCTTAATCTTGTCTCTAACTCTTAGTATATTTAGTTGTTAATTTTGTAGTTTAATTTATTAGTTAATTAGTTAAACACAAGAATCTAAATATCTATAAGTTAGAAATTGTTCAAGCTTGTCTTCTTGGTGATGGTGAACAGCTGTTGCTAAACCTTTAGTTCTCTGTGGGATTCGACTCCGGACTTGTAAACCGGATTATATTTGCAACGACCGCATTGTCCTTTTATAAGGCATATATAGTTGGGCGTGATCACTCTGACCATAGACCGAAATGCAAACATACCAGGAAATTAAGGTGAGTCGATACATAGTATTAGTGGAGAAGCAATGTGCGGCCAAGAGTGGTCAATTGAACACCCTTCGCCGAAAAACTATATCGTGGATAACATAAAATATTAGTACTTGTTATTGATAAAAAAATAGACTTTGAACATCCTTGCATAACCAAATAGGCAAAGGGTATTCAAATTCTGAGCACGCTTATTGAATTTTCTAGCTTTGTTACTGCATATATTTATACATATAAAAAAATTTTACCTACCTACACAGTGTATTTTTCTCGCAAAGGGGTGTCATGACACCCCTTCCTATAAGATGGCTCCGCCACTGCTAGCTGAGACACGAAAATTTCTAGCACAATATGGTGAATTATGGAGCTCATGTATAAACTTTCAGCATATTATGTTGGACTTACAATACATTATGCTGAAATTTTATATGTAAAAAGATTAAATTTCAATATATTATGTTGCAGTTTTTCGAATTTTTCAAGGTAATTTTGTTCAAATTTTATCTTCACATGAAAACTAGCTATATGATTGGATTTTGTTGGGCTTAACTAGCACTCCACAGTGGTCTTAGCGGTCCATATGAGCACTTAAGGAAACGTTATACATTGTTATATAGATATATATATATATTAATTATACATTGTATAATGTTGTTGAAGTTTAATGGTGATTGGATTGGGTGGCACTAGTATATGCACATATACAGTATATGCACATTATGATATGAAGCTGAATTTAGAAAGAATCAGCAGCGATGCATATATATGATATTTTAAGGACAAACAAATATTAGACTATAGTGATGAATGATCAAAATGTACTACTGACAAGAATGTTATATACGTGGTGTTAGTAATAAACGTGTCATACTTACACAACGCCACCATTCCCCTTCCCTTGCAACTTCCAACTATGAAACCGCTGCCATTCTTATAACCAAAACGGTAATACACACTTCTCTCTTCAAGAAATTTATAGGAGTAAGATTAACAATTATTTCCAGTTGCAGCAACAAATATGGCAGCTATATCAATAACCAAAAACGCCATATTCAATTACCTTTCCAAGACTTCTCCTCAAAACCCTTCGCTCTTTCTCCATCGTAATGTCTCACGTGTTTGCTTTTCCTCGTCCCCTACTTATTCCGAGGTTTATTACTCACCCTCTCCTGTTTCCTGTTTATATGCACCTTATGCTAGTTGCGATGCTGTTTTTGTATTTAATGGCAACTTTCTCTCTGAGTTTTAGTTCATGTCTCTATTATTTTGGTCCAAAATTACTTGTCCATTTATATAATAAAATAAATTTAATTCATTTTTTTAAAATTTCTCTTATTTATACATCCCTAAAAAATTATTTAAGTACTACTATAATTATGCTGCAATATTTAATTAAGAGTAATTTAGTTGCACTAATTATTTTTGTCTAGAATTTAATATTTTTCACTTATTATAAATTTGGCGGAGTACCGAGTTTTAGAAAGTAAAGAAAATGCTATTATTTGGTCCTAAAATATGCCTGAATGTTTGTTACAATAATAACAGACCTATGTGAATTTTCACAAATGGGGTTTAGGAAACAAGGTAGGAAATAGAAGTTGTTTTTGACTGACTCTCAACATAAGAAAAAATGCAAATATGCCATAAACTTTGTAAGGTTATAAAACATTTGACAGTTATGGTCTTTAATTTGTATAATATGTTTTTTTTTAAGTATAGAAAGATGTCATTCATTTTAAACCGCTGAAAAGAAAATATAATGTCATTTTTTTAATAGAGGATAGTTCTTTCTGTAAATTTTTGTACTTAATTACATCTTTTTCTAAGGTTGACTTGTTGTCCGTTTATGTTTAAGGGGTATCATGCGTCAGACGAATATAAAAGAAAACCAGACTATGATAAAGGTTATAACGACGATAAGACCGTGGCAGATGCAGGGGATAGGATTGCTGAGATGAGTGAGAAAACTAAGAAAAGCATGGAAGAATCCATGGAAAAAACTTCAAAGAAAATTGAAGAAGCGAAGAAGAAATCAAAGAGTACAAGTGCAGATAGCATAAAGGACAAGACAAGTGAATTGGCACAAGAGACTAAAGATAAAGCAAAAAATAAAGTACATGATATCAAACAAAAGATTAAAGACACGACGCAGCCTATAGAGGTTATTCATATTCCTCTTCCATTGTTTCTTTTGCTTAGATTTTCTTGTCGTTACTGTTTTTTGTTACTCCTTCCTTCCATTTATGAGGAGAGCTTTATCGTAACTTGGTAAAGTTATCTTCTCGTGACCACCTGGTCACGATTCGAGCCGTGAAAATGGAAACAGTATATTCCTGAGCCTTGGTGTAACTGTTCTTTTTTTTTTTCTTTTCCTTTTCTGTATCCGTTACTGTATTTCTTTTCATAATAATGTAATTATACTTTTACTGAGTCAATGTTCTATCAGAACAGCCTCTACCTGCAGGTAGGGAGGGCAAGATTGCATCCACATTACCCACAACAGATTTTACTTATATTGGATTTTTTATTGTTGTTTAATTTATGTTGATTTATTTGGTTGATCAATATTTAAGAAAGATGACAACAACAACCACCACCTGTATAATCCCTCTTAGTGAGATTTGGGTAGGGTAGTATGCAGGGGCGGATTTAGGGGCCCAAGGGGTTCACCCGAACCCTCTTTGCCAAAAAATCATACTACATATTAGGTAAAATTTATTTTTTACCTCTATATATTAAGTTATGAACTCCCTTAACAGAATCCAAATGTATAGTTTAGTGGTCAAGGGAATCAAATTCTACATAAAATCATGAGTTCAATTCCCATTAGTTACGAAAAATTCTTTTTGAACCCTCTTCCCGTACGTCCTTCCTTCCAAGAACTTTGTTTTAAACTTAAGTGTTACAAATGTCATAAAACTTAGGATAAAATGAGAAAGCTTAACTAAAGTTCTTCAAATTTATAAAAAGGTCATATATATTTGGTATAGACTACATATGCACTACCCTTTTTATATTCTATTTGTGTGTGATTACACTAGGTTTGTTCTTATGGTTGTTGAAAAATAAAAAAATTTCCATTTGAAATGGCACAGGAGACTAAAGAAAGAGCAAAGAAGAAAGCCGAAGAAGTGAAGCAAAAGACTAAAGACACAACGGAGACTATAGCAGATAAAGCTCAAGATATGAAGAAGAAGACTAAGCAGAAAATGCAGGACGTATGGGGTGCAGCAAAGGAAACAACACAAAGAATTAAAGAAACTATGGTTGGTAAATCGGATGATAATAATAAAAAATCAATTGATGATTATATTGAAGATCATACTGGAAAAACAAAAGAAGAAGAAGATGTAGTGAAGTTGAAGAAAGGTACAGGAAAGTCTGATAACAAGAAATATTGAAATGTTTGTCTAAGGTGTTTAATATAGTTCAACTCTTTTATCTCTTCATTTTTTTTTCCTCATTGCTTTTTTGCTTTTTACGTATATATATATACTACATAATATGTTTTCCCTGATATTTGGAATTCTTTTATATTTACTTTGTTATCAAAAAGACGGCAAGAATTTTCACCGGAATTCCTTTGCACTCTTATTATATAGTAACTAGTGTTAGAACCCGCGCAACGCGCGGATATCTTAAAAGAACATTAGTTTTATAAAATTATAATATGATATAACATAATATTTTAATAAAATTTAGTTGCTATTTTATTTTGTAATTCAGTGTGCAAAAATATAATAAATTCTGTATAAAATTAAAGGATACATATTATATGGTAATCACATAAATTATTTGATTTTTATTTTATTCTTTATTAAATTAGCAAGTATTTAGTACTATTTATGTTTACTAATGTGGCCTTTTATTAACTTGTCAATTATCCTAGTATTTTGTTACTATTTTTCCTTTTAGTATAACATAGATAAATATTTTCTTATTCTAAAACTATTTTTAATTTTTTAAATTTATGTTATACTTTTCAAAATCCTTTAAGTGTCTAAATTTATCAATAAATGTTTTGAATATTATTTACGTACCTTTTGTTATATATAACTGATTTGAAGTATAAATACCCTAATATTATTTTATCCCCTCTTTTTGTACATTCTTCTACTGTAATATTTGATTAGTTTTTTATTAAATAATATAATACTGTTTTTTAGTTAAATATATATATATATATATATATATATATATATATATATATATATATATATATATATATATATATATATATATATATATATATATATATATATATATATATATATATATATATATATATATATATATATATATATATATATATATATATATATATATATATATATATATATATATATATATATATATATATATATATATATATATATATATATATATATATATATATATATATATATATATATATATTGGTTTGTTTTACTTTGTCGATGAAATTTTTTCTTTAATCGTGATTCCTCCTCACAGTCAACATAATATTATTATTTAATATAAAAAATTAAATTATTTGTATTTAACGTATTGGGTAAATTCTTATAGATATAGATGGGTAATCAAATATCAATTTAAAAAAGATACTTACCTGTAAGATATTATATTCAAGGTAAATCAAAGTTGAGTCATATAAGAGTTAAAATTTATCGCGATCTCTTTTAACTGATAATATTCATGGCAATGAAGGAGCCTAAACGGAATTGAAATAATTAAAGATTCATAACAAAATTGAATTTTAGATTGTCATATAATATTCAAAAAAGAATTGAATAATAAAAGATTTAATTTTGGTAAACGGGATTGCATATAATTTTTTCTTATTTGACAATATCCCTATAAACTCTCTTTAATATTGCCAAATGACTTTTTAATAGCTTGCCAATTGACTTAATTATAATGCTTATATATATGGTAACTTTATTCCTTTAATATATATATAGATATATAGATATAGATGATTGAATCTGCTATACTACCTCACGAGTACAAATTGACCAATTGATGATATAGCAATGAAAATATAGATCATTTTGAAAATATGGTTTCCTCCGATATTATTACTGTTCAATAGTTTTTATAGTAATGTCTGAATCCACTATATTACCTCATTCAGTGAGTATAAACAAAGTAAATTACTGTATCTATCTATATCTAGGTTCTTAGCAAATATCTATCTATATCATATTTAAAGTACAAAGGCTCTTAGCGAAATATCGTTCGTCTTTTCTGTCCTTTTGAAAATAAATTTTAAAATAAATTTTACACTAGACGAAAGTGTAATTTATGTTTTTTTCCAAATTTTTAGGAATTTAAATTAATTAAAATTTTAGTACATATTAAATTCTTCCATGTTTTGAACTCCTATGAAATTAGTCCTAACATAGACTCACACAAGAATGGAAACAAATTATTTCTGGGGAAAAGAAAGAATCACCAAGATTACAATTTGCTTAGTCGGCAAATAAAATATCAACTTTGTGACGTTATTGAACTTATAGACACATTTTTTTCTAATCGAATTGTCGTCATTTCTTTTCTAAGTATTTCAACAAATGATAATTTTTTTTAGCTAGAAATACTTTGCGAGGTTTTTTTAACTTTTAAAAATAACTTGCACATTGAACACAATAGTTATTAAATTATTTCTCTAAAATTTGGAAATTTAAAATCAACTAAAAAATTTGCACATTAATTACTATCATATATGAACTTCTATGCAATAGTCATAATATATAGGGCTCACGCATGCTATAAGCATGAAGAACGAAAAACAATATTTTCATTTATGAGAAAAATAAAACTTAAGGTTCAGCAATATGCAATTTGCTTTATTAACCAATGAAAGAAGAAAGATATCATCGTTGGTGTCCTAATTTTAATTAATCTATAAAAAAATATATTCAACTTATAGACGAAATCTATTCTTAACTAATTGTCATCTTTTATTTTTTTTATTTCAACAAATGACGATTTTCGATATTTCTATATGTTTAATTATTTGTCGTAAAATATTTAGTCCACATTAGTAATTTTTTGATGTTTTCACTTATCCAATTTTTTTATGTCTATAAGCCAACATATTTATTCCCAAAATACCAAAGTATAGTTTTAAAATTTATTTTATTTGCTAAATCTTATCATTTGTTTACTTAGGTCACAAATGTATCAATAATTTTCATAAATATTCTCCCAGAAGTCCTCATAAATCACAATTATGTATTTGAGGACTTTTATGACCAAGATTTCTTCGCGATCAACTTTCATCGTTTTAGTAGCTTATTTGAACTTTTATTTTACAAGCCAATCACATTATTAAATAATATTTTATATTTTTTTATAATAATATATTCAATTGTATTGGGTACACGCACAAAGCGCGTACTCTAAGATTAGTAGTAATAAAAATAGGAATGATACTGGAAAATATGGCCCGAAAGAATCTTGATGTTGGTTCCATGACTAATTGATAGTAGCCTATATTATGTGATGTAAATGCTATTTATGCTATAAATTATTCATACTTTATTGATGTTATAAGTGCTAAATGATAACAAAATTCTCTAATTGAGGTTTTTATGCTTTGCAGGAGCTACTCCAAGTTAGGAGGATGATATAGATGTTTTGGGGTCAAAAATGAAGATACAAGGCCAATCGAGAAGAGCCCGGATGAAAACGATACTACAAGAAAGTATAAATTTGCAACAATTTTTTTCGTTGCCATACATTAGATATTGTTGTGAAAAGTAGGCAACAACAAAAAAGTTATTGCATGCCGTTACCATAAATACTGATGGGAAAAGTTTGTGCAACAACAAAAATTGTTATTGCCAAAAGCTTACTTAACGCAACAAGAAATATTGTTGCCATAAATTATATTATGACTATACACTTGTGGCTTATACAAATATTTAGCAACAAAAATTATTGTTGCGTAAATTGTTACTTATTTTTCGCAACAATACTCCTTGTGGCCAAAAAATGGCCAGAGGGTATTTAATAATATGTTGTAAAGGTTTTTCGCAACACGTATTGTTGTGGGCACAAACTACTTTTTGCCAACAACATTATATTTTCTGTTATACTGCTAGCAATAATAAATGTGTAGTTGCTACTATACATACACAAATTACATTTTCTTCCAAACTATCACAAATATATATATAAATTAATATATGATATATATTTGCAAAGGTCAATACAACTGATACACTAAGTATTTATATACTTTCAAAAACTAAATCCTACTAAAACACATGTTCTTACTTAAGAATAAAAATAAGAGCATCTACGTAGCTTGAGTATTAGATGAACCATATTGTCAGCTATGTTGTTTCATTCATTTATCCTGCAAAAGAAGATAAATTATAATTATATTTTTATAAAAGAAAATTATAAAGTGTACAAGTATAGATAAAAAAAAAAAAAAGCTGGACACCAATAAATAATATAAAAAGATTCTTATAACCAAAGCTAAAGCTAAGAAATTATCAAAATATGACTAGACTACGCCACACCAAGAGTATCGTGACAGTATAAATGGACAATTCCCTGGACCTAAACTTGATCTTCATGCTAACACGTCCAAAGAGGTATTTGCTTTTGGAAGCAAACCCACATCCTAAAATCAAAGAGCAAATTGACTGTTGCATATTGTCAAGGCAAATTGCTACAGCTTCGTCCAAATAGACTGCTGCATATTGTCAAGGCAAATTGCTACAGCTTCAAGCAAGTCAGATACAAAGAGCAACAACTGGACAGTAGTTAATAGAGCTCATACAGGACCTGCTCCATCATTTTCAGCAGTGGGACAGTGTGTTGCTAGGAAGAAGATCAGCTGCTCGAACAGCTTTGAAACATTGAATAATGAACAGGAGGATGTTGTGGGGATTTTGCAGCTTAAGGACACAAGTGCAAGTTCAGACACAATGAAAGTAAGGTCATCAAGAAGTGGAAAAGAACAACAGAGTTCAAGTGTTTCAATGAATGCAACAAGTGACATTGTTCCAGCTGTGACTGAGTTAAAAGCAAGCAGACGAATTCAAGCATACATGTGGACAGCTTTTTGTTTCGATAAAAATTATTCCAGTTGAAGAGCAAGAAGCAGTGGCAGCCACACCAACGATGCAATTTTCCAATCAAGAGTTAGCTAAAATGGTGACGATGCCCAGGCAGCTATGTTTTTGAATGCAAATCCAAAGAATATGGCACCTTTGGCCACGCTAAATACATCAGTCTATGAAATCCCCTTACAACTGATGGAGTCCTATGGTGAGCATGTTGTTGAATCTGGACAGCAGATACTGTCAACAGGTAACAATCATCAACCAAACATAGGGATGCTTCCAGTCTCACAAGTATCCACAAGCGAGATAAGTGGCTCTAAGGATCAACAAGTTGCGACGATTGCTTTTTTTTTTTAATCTTCTTTATCTTCTACACTACAACTGAAATATTTGATGAGTTATTTCTGCGTAATATTCTGGAACTGAAAATCAGTTGCTGGTGGCGAAGAAGTTGCATAAATTTTTTATGAGCATATAGTTATACCAACAGGGTATACAATTATACGTAAGTAATGTTTGGTCCATTATACGTAAGTAATTTTGATGCTATTTGCAGTTATCCTACCGACTCTGACAAAGTAATGTTGGCAAATCAGACCGGTCTTTCAAGGAATCAGGTGTGCATTTTTCAAATTGATACCCTGATTATCATCCTTACCTAGCCATATGCAGAAATTTTTAGTGCATTTTAACTTGTTGTAACATGTAACCTGCCGTCTTTTTGAGGTAAAAGGTAGACTTGATGATGTAAAAAGTTCATTTACACTGTCAGTATTTAATAGCTAGACAGTTTTTACTCGCGCGTACCTCGTCTGATACAATATTTTTACTAATGGATCAGGTTTCTAACTGGTTTATCAACGCGAGAGTTAGACTATGGAAGCCTATGGTGGAAGAGATACACAATCTCGAAACTAGGCAAGCTCAGAAAGCAGGTTCAATAAAAGAGGGACAAAACAAACTGATGGTATTTATGCATATGGTGTTCCAATAGAAGCCGTTACATTGATTGATAAGGGTCCACTAAAATACCCCGGGATAACAGTACACACTGTAAAAATAATGAGGATACTAAAGCTGATCGAGCAATTTTTGAACCTATGGTGACAGTTGCAGGTGATGGTTTCCATATTAATGCAACAACTGAACAAGTAGCAGCTTTCAAATATGCTACTGTGAATGAAGAATTCAACAGCATGCAACAACAACGAGATGTTGCAAATTACAAGGGAGCTTTGCGCCAATTATGAATGAGCAATATGTAGAACATGTTGCGGAAGCCAAATGTATATAGTGTGAATGAGTCACAACTACTATACCAAAAATTATGGCAGCCACCAAATAATAAATAAGACAATAAAGCAACAATATAAAGAACACCAGAATTTACGAGGTTCGGCTAATTTTGCCTACTCCTCGGACACAACCAATATTTTATTCCACTCCAAATACAAGTGAAATAATACTAAAGAGAGAAGATACAAATGCCTTAAAGAGATAAGAAGGCAAATGAGAGGTGTGTTTAAATCCTAAACATTAAGCTTTCTTTTATAGGGGGAAAATCCCCCAACTTCACTCCTACCCACCGATGTGGGACAAATGATTGCCAATTTCAACAAATCTCCACCTTGGCAAAAAATTCCACATCTTCAGTTATCTCTCTATAACAAATTTTAGTTGTGTCTTCATCTTCAATCTTTAGTGTTCAACAATGTTGATCAAATCCAAACAATGTTGAAACTTGATCACAGTCACCACTTTTGTCAGCATATCAGCAGGATTCTCCGTAGTGTGAATTTTCTTCACCGTAACTCCACCTTCTTCTATGATTTATCGTACGAAGTGATACCGAACATCAATGTGCTTCGTCCTTGCATGATAAACTTGGTTCTTCGCTAATTGAATAGCACTTTGACTATCACAAAAAATTGTGATACCTTTTTGTTCAACACCAAGCTCCTTTAGCAATCCTTGAAGCCAAATTGCCTCCTTCACAACCTCTGTAATAGCCATGTACTCTGCCTCTGTTGTAGACAAAGCAACTGTTGACTGCAAAGTAGACTTCCAACTAACTAGTGCCTTTGCAAAAGTAAACACATAACCAGTAGTTGATCTTCGTTTGTCCAAATCACCCGCAAAATCCGAGTCACAATAACCAACTACAGACTGATTGTCTTCCTGTTCAAAAACTAACCCGACATCTACAGTATTATGAATATACCGTAGAATCCACTTCACAACTTGCCAATGCTCCTTTCCCGGATTATGCATATATCTGCTAATAACTCCAACAGCTTGTGAAATGTCAGGTCTCGTACAGACCATTGCATACATCAAGCTACCAACAACATTTGCGTATGGTACCTTTGACATATACTCTTGTTCGGCTTCATCCAATGGCTTGGTTAAAACATGATTAGATTTAACCAAGTAGATGTACTAACTGGCTTAGTCTTGTCATCTATGCCAAAACGTTGTAGTACTCTCTTCAAATATTCTTTCTGAGATAAACAGAGTTTCTTTGAACGTCTATCTCTTATTATCTCCATGCCAAGAATTTTCTTCGCCTCACCCAGATCCTTCATCTCGAACTCTTTCTTCAGTTGAATCTTCAACTTATCAATTTCTTCCAAATTCTTGGAAGCTATCAACATATCATCAACATATAGGAGAAGATATATAAAGGAACCATTTTTAAGCCTGCGCAAATACACACAATGATCGTATTTGCTTCTCTTGTACCCTTGCTGCAACATAAACTTGTCAAATCGCTTGTACCATTGTCTAGAAGATTGTTTCAACCCGTACAATGATTTTTCAAGTTCGCACACCATATTTTCCTTACCAGCAACTTTGAATCCTTCTGGCTGAGTCATGTAGATTTCCTCCTCCAAGTTTCCATGTAAAACGCAGTTTTTACATCCATCTGAACTAGTTCCAAATCCAATTGTGCTACCAAAGCCAACATAATTCGAATGGAGGAATGTTTTACAACTGGAGAAAATACTTCATTGTAATCAATTCCCTCCTTTTGAGCATATCCTTTGGCCACCAACCTTGCTTTGTAGCGAACATCTTCTTGGTTAGGAAATCCTTCTTTCTTTGCAAATACCCATTTGCACCCAATTGCTTTCTTTCCCTTTGGGAGATTGGCCAATCTCCATGTATGATTCTGATGAAGGGACTGTAATTCATCATTCATGGCAATCCTCCACTTATCGTCTTCTGAACTTTGGACTGCATCTTTATAAGTGGTGGGAGCATCATCAGCTGCATTTGCGGTTGCACAAGCAACTGTCTCTATGAGACGAACAGGTTTCGTTACTTTCCTTTTTGGCCTGCTGGTTGCTATTGATTCAAGTTGTTGTTGAGGTTCCTGAGTTGGAATCTCCTCTACTGGCTCTCCTCCCAGAGGATAATCTTCATTTGTTTCCTCCTCTGCTTCTTGTATAGGAAAAATAAATTTTCCCTCAAACTCCACCTACTTAGAAGCACCATCATCTTGTTTGGTATCTTCATTTGTAAATCTGTGACCAACTTATTGAAACTGGTGATATGTTCATTCATCGTGGTACCAGGAACATAGGTGAAGTGAAACAGTCTCTTTTTCATGTACAATTTATTTTGACTGTTTTTCTTCAAAAAATTATCCTCCAGTGCTTTCCATAATGTACTTGCAGAAGTTTCCTTTGTGTATGGATATTTCTACTCTCTAGCAAGGTAGGATCGAATGGTACCGCAAACAACACGGTTGATAATTCTCCAATCTTCTTCTCCAATACCATCCGGTCTCTTTTCTTCAATAGCAAGATCTAGCCCTTGTTGAAAAAGGACATCTAGAACCTCGCCTTGCCACATCCCAAAATGTCCGGACCCGTCAAAAATTTCTACCGCAAATTTCGCATTTGACACAATTCTTGTCATAAGCGAAGATGCCAATGATGACGTATTGCTGACACTTGATGTAGATTCTTCTTGTTTATTGTCTCCCATCTTTGACACAAATATTATTTAATAGTTGACGACACAAATCAAGATTATTTCCTTTCTGATGTGGAAGATCAGACTAAGCTGCAACCACAGAGCATACTGAGACAGAACCTTGACTCAGTTACCAAGATAAATCTTTTCTGATGTGGAAGATCAGACTACGCTGCAACCACAGAGCATACGAGATAATACCTTGGCTCTGATAAAGAGAGAAGATACAAATGCCTTAAAGAGATAAGAAGGCAAATGAGAGGTGTGTTTAAATCCTAAACATTAAGCCTTCTTTTATAGGGGGAAAATCCCCCAACTTCACTCCTACCCACCGATGTGGGACAAATGATTGCCAATTTCAACAGAACATATGCTAAAGAATTCAAATGCAAAATCTGCCCCTACTACTGCAATGCCTACTGTTGAAACAGATTTCACAATGGATGAGACAGGTGATCGAGCTGACAAAGAAAACAATACAGCAGTTGGTCAAGGGATCAGAGAAGTTGACACAAACCAAAAAATAAATGGCTTGAATAACTGCATATCGTTAGGAAAAATGCAACTGATGGTGCCTTAGCAGAGGTAGGTCATGTTGCACTAACTAGTGGTCGACCTACTGCTATTGCTACTACACCTACTGTTGCATTAAAACATTCCTATGGTTAAGCAGCAATTGAGTGTGCTGGGGTTACTCAGGCTATAACTACACCTAAAAAACAAGTAGACCTTACAAGAAATGGTAAGCAAGATGAAGGAAAAGAACTGCAACGTGAACAGAATACTACACCCACACCATCTACTATATCTGTAGAGAAACTATATATGTAGACATAATTGTCACCTATGTAGACATAATTGTCGAGTTTATATAGAATAGATCAAGCACTATCCACCCAGTTATCTATTTTGTTACTGCATTCAACATTCTAATTTTAAAGGCTGGATATTAAGACCTAGTAGATTGAAGTAGCTTTTCGTTCATGACTTCCTTAATAGTAACAGCTCGACCTATCTGAATCGAAAGCTGTGCAGCAAAATTTCATATCGTTTGTCTTTCAATGCAAAAATTCTTCGTTCATGACTTTCAACGCAAAATTTAAAACCAATAAAACAAAACCAATAAAATTGGATAAGACTGCATATACAACTGAAATGGCAGCAAAACTCTTGAATATAAAATCAATGCAGCATATTTCAAAAATTGTAAAGGTTCCATATTTTATGAGGTTCAAGGTTCTTTTGAATATTCAAAAATTGAATATAAAATCTGCATATCTCCAAGGTTCTTTTGATGAGCGATTTAAAGAGGGGGAAGAATAAGATTATGCAGATAGCATCCAAAATAATAGTGACGATGACAGAGAACTAAATAAATTGTAACTGAAAACTATAATACAAACATGATATTGAACATTATCAACCAACGGATTTATTTTTACAATAGTTAGACAAGTTTCTTACCGTGATGTTATCCATATGTCTTGAAGAACTTGCACCATCTTAAAGCAGGAACTCTATTCTGTTAAACATAATAAAACTACATAACTTTATTTGTTGTACAAATCAATGGAAAGGAAAGATATAAGAACGAGGGAAAAATAAAGATAGTGCGACAAGAGTAATTTGAGATGAAACAAAATCTTAGATGTTCACAACTGACATCCATTTACTGCAAATCCTCGCAGTATCATAGTTTCATAGAGCTCATGAATACCACATATTATTCATTTGATATGCTGCTACTGTTTCAGTTAAGAAATGGTTTAAATGAGTTTCTGGGGAGCTTTTACTATTTCACTCCAAGCAAGCTAGTTGACATGTTTCAATAAATTGGACATTATTTCTTCCAATGGGATTCAGACCAAACAGCTTGAATTCAAGTCCAATTTGGATTTTATATAGGCAAACACTTTTTCTTGTATAGTATGTAGTTAAGCTTCTTTTTTCTTCATGAAATCAACTACAAATCATTAGTGAAACCAGTCCATAAAGCCACTAAAAGCTTCAGTTTTTTCAATCAAAACCAGTCCCTCTTTTCTGTCCGAAAATAGCCCGAACAGTTCTCAAACTGTGCATTCCAATGTGATCAGCGTTAAAGATTTCAATTCGAAGTTCATTCCTTAATTTCCAGTTTGTTTTTATGTCATACTCACCTGTTTTGGTATGTTTACTTCCTTGATCTCTGTTTTTATAACTAAAAGGAAATGAAACTATGAAACTATGATACTGCAAATGAAAAAATATGAAATATTTTTTCTGATTTCTGCATATTTTTCATTTACTGCAACTCCTCGCAGTATCATAGCTCTAATTTAGGACTAAAAGCAAGTAATTGAAATACCTCATTACTTAGTATATGTGATGCTAGTGCCACCATGCTCTCTTTCAATAGTTTTTGGTCACGCATTATGGCTTCTCGATGTTTTTGCTCTTCTTCAAGCTTAATCATTACTTCCTTTAGCTGACATTCTACACTCTCTCGTTTACGACGCTCTTCTTCTGCCTTTTTTTGTTGTGCTTGTAGTTTCTCTTGAATTTCATTCATGGATCTCTTACTTGTTGAATTAACTCCCAAACCTTGACCACGGCAATAACTTGACGTTTCTCCAACAACTTTCACAAATGCATCATTAACAACTGGGTCCAAATCAGTATCTTCTTCAACTTCTTGAATTTGTTTAGTAATATATTCTTTCACCTTATCCTACAAAAAATTGTATAGGCTTTCACTTTTAATATTTATTTCTACGGACACACATTCTAGGAATAAGGATAATAGTCTCGCACGTACATGTAACTCAGCAGATGCATCATTATCCCAATGTCCATTCTTCATGTGAGTCAATTCCCAAAGTTTCTGCAAGTTTGGCTCTTTTCCAGTGCTTGTATCTCTCTACCAAAATAAATCAAATTATGCTATAAAATTAAAAATAACCAAAATTCGTCAAAATAAAGATAAATGTTACTGTTCAAAAGATATTGCCTGGAAGGATTTTCTGCCGCAAATATGATTCATTTCTTGTTTTGCCTTATTGGTTTTGTTTCATAACTCATTCTCTATATTGAATTTGAATTTGTAAATATATTTTTTGATGAATTATAAGAAGTAGAATAAGAAAATAAATAATATACAAGGTTAAATCAATTAAATTTTGGCGTATTGCTAATTAATTACCTTAAAAGTATCAGAATCGAAATATTCAACCAAGAATTTCCATTCAGCTTCACTAACATCGGTTGGCATGTTCTGCAAGCGTTCCTCCTTTGTAGAATATTTTTTGAAATGATCATGGAGCCTACTACAGATAGTATCTCGATTGTGTTGTGAGTCTGGAAGTTGGAAGGTGTCCTGAATTCAGAATAAACTTAAGTGAGCTTACATAAAATAGAGTTGTAATTGTCTACCAATGCACCAAGGACTGTTTCAGAGATACCATCATATATTTGTATACTTTCATTGAGAGTTTGCTTATGTTTACTAAACCAACAAGAATATTCTAAGGGAATAGAGTGAATTACCAGCATATGAGCAACAATCTTATCTTTTGCTACATCAGGAACTTCCTTCCAATTCTTGACATCATGCCTAGCGTTATGCATAACTTTAACAGAGAGCTCAGTAATGAAATCATTAGCTCCAGGGCCTACTGCTACAGTTCGATCTGGTGGAATAATCACCTTCAACTTTCCATTGTCACTATCTTTGCGTTTCTTTTGGATTGAAAGTCCTGTTGTCTTCCCTCTTCCTTTTCTCTTTTTACTTTCAGCTATATATGAAAATATTTAGATGTATAGTTAACATAATATATATAATGATGCAATGGAACAACTCCAATGGAACAGTTCTTGGAAAAGACACTTGTAGCGAAAAAATGACTCAACTTTACTTAAGTATCATGAAAATGCTAACTATCCTTTTAACCAGTGAACAAAGGGTGATGCTGCACCAAAACAACATCCTGCTGCTCTTAATTGAGGCGTATATCCAGAGGGACCCCCAGTACCAGTTCGATCAACAAAGCTGCTCAAGTATGTAGATACGGCTGAGGTTGCACGAGGGCCATATGACACCCCTGGACATTGGTTGGTAACCGCTGGTAAGCTTGTTACAGAGGGTGGTAAGATAGGTTTGCATGTGAAGTTTGCACTAATGCTTGTCATCCTGATCCTACAACTCTGGATCTCATTTTTTTCTCTCCCATTAATTTTGTTTTTTTTTTGTTTTTATTTTTATATCCTTGCTTTAAATAGCTTTTTGGTGTTAAATGTGGTTGTCATTGTCTCTGCTACAAGGCCTTAACAAATTTGCTTGTCTAAAAATTGTCCATTTTTCCTGTTGAAACTTTTTAACAAATTTTGGAATGATTTAATGACTACCATAAACTAGTGGTCTTAATAACATGTTTCTCGTTAACATTCTACAGTGAAACTACTGGACCGGGGGGAAGAGGGCCACAGAACAGACGCTGAAATAACATCATTAAGAGCAACTTTTACTCAGGAAGTTTCAGTATGGCATAAGCTTTACCATCCCAATGTTACTAAGGTGACATTCAACCTATAACCTTTTTGTGAGGAAATGATTTAGAACCTCTTGGATACTACTGCTTCTGCATGAAACTTCATTGTACTTAATGGTCATTCCTATCACAGGGGTCAGTGCTATTGATAGTTTATTGGGTCTAAATGGAATTGATGTAGGACCAAAGTTGGAATCTTCTGAAATTAGTGCAGACTACTTTAATCTTTGAGCTTTAAAGCTCTAATGGTAATAGAAACAGTTGTTTTATCCTTTTTTCTGCCTTCTGTCTAGTTTCTTGTATAATGGCCTTGTTTGAAAATAAAAGAGGGGAAGTTCAAAATCCTTTGCAGCAGTTCTTACTGTCATGAATACATTGGCATATCACAGTAGCTAGCAATGACGAAATTGTCTCCGATATATGCTTATTATTTTGTGGAACTAGTTAAAATCTTAGCAGCCATGGGCTTGCTGAAGACTAGTCTTGGTCTCTGACAAAGTTGGATGCATTGATTCATGCTAATGCATAGATTAGCTGATATATATTCCTAATCATGCAGAGAATTTTGCAAGAAAAAGTTGTCAGTAGCCGAGAAGCTGAATTCACTAGAATGAAACGGGAGAGACAGGAAAGGATCAGCCAGATAATTCAATCAAGGAAGCAGGAGAGGGAAGCTAGGAGGAAAATGATATTCTTCCTGCGATCTGAGGAGGAGCGACTAAAGAGGTTGCAGGAAGAGGAGGGGTGCGCCAGGCCCGTGCAGCAGTGCAACGCATGGGCGACACGTGACAACCCAAGTAGCAAGCTACCTTAATGGACTCTCCCCTTACTTATGCAATATATGCGATTTCTAAAGATTTTAAATAGATGGAGATAATCATAATGGTAAGAATTTAGAACTAAGGTGTGGTGATACAACTTCAACAATTGGAGATAACACCTTTCCAAGACAGAAAACAACTCCAAAAGTGAGGAAGCAGCAGCAGATTTCAAATCTGCATATGTTCGACAGAATCAGCAGCAAGCAGTCGTGCAACAATCGCTTAGAAATAGGAGATCTCCAAACGTGCAAGAACACGTACCAAACTCTAATTGCAACCAGTCCAGATTTTGAGCAGAAATTTTATAGGGCAGAATTTTAACAAATAAATTAACTTACCTGGCAATGGATTTGAGATTACATCAATAATTTCATCATTAGAAACATGCACATCCGTCATCATTATATGCTGCAACACATTAAAAGAAATTATATTATTGGACTAGTCGAATGAACAAGTGACAGAAGCAAAATACAAGGTAGCACTAGAAGCAGTTCCTCGTTTATTTGCCTTAAAGGTATTAGAGGCAGAGAAATCAGAAACCACTTATGCAAGAAGCATAACTATATGAATGATGCCAAAATATGTAATGTTTACCTTTATCATAAAAACATTATCTTTTGCAGCTAAAAAGAATAGCACAAGGTGGAGGCTGGAACTAACATTCCCTTACTTTTCTTTCATAATGTGCCATATTATTTGTGGCTATTAGTTTCTGAAGTTTCTTGTACCAGAGATGCATTTGCATATGTGAACAACATCCAAATGCAATTAATAGTGTATCATCCACTGGTCAGAAGCACAAGCTAACATATGTATCCAAGCTCAGAATGACACGAGAACACGGATAAAAAGGAAAACATAAGACCGAAAACGAAATAAATTATCAAAGTGAAATAGTCAAACCTTGCTCACAGACTACAACACAGTAAAGTTCTCCTGTAATAAATCATCCAATGGTAATGAAACTAATTAAATTTTCCAAGGCATTACTTACAACTAGCTTAGTTGGTTGCAACATAAAACTATCATATAAAGTTACGACCTTTGAGGTAGTAATCAACATCCAATCATTCAAACAAAACTAATATCACTAAGCAAATTACAACCAGTCATCATCCTCATTTTCATCAAACTCATGAGAATGATATTCTTCATTTGAGTCATCTTCATTTTCATGATCAGATTCATCAAAAGCTTCTAGGTCTACTTCTTCCTCGTTACTTAGAGAAGGTGCATCTACACTCATTCCCTCAATGTCTTCTCTTTCTATTTTAATAACATCATTGTCAGACTTTATTTGAAGATCTACTTCTCCTTTTTCAACCAAGTCAATCAATTGATACGATTCCATTTCATCTTTTTGTTCGGGTAAATCAAACAAATTCCGTGGTCTTACTCTTACCACAGCATGCCAATTCTCATTTTGATCGTGTTTAACATAATACACAGATTGTGCTTGTGATCCTAAAATGAATTGATCATTTGTATAATGGAGTCGTGTCACATCTACACATATGAATCTATATTCATCCCGTTTATAACCTCTATTTTGACTGCGACCTTGAGTAGGAACTTTAAACCAGTCACATTGGAATAATATGACTGAATTATTATCCAAATATTGGATCTCTAAAATATTCCTTATCTTTTCATAATAATCAATATTTCCTGTATGTTCATCACTTTTCACAACTACACCACTATTTTGAGTTTTCAACCAAGCTCAGATTTCATTGTTCGAAACCTAAACCCATTGATAATATATCCATTATGGCAATAAACACGAGGATCTGAACGTCTTGCCAATGCTAGTAATCCACTGGTAATTCGGCCATCACCATTTTCTTTTAACTGCACCACCTATAATATTTCAATTACAAAGTCAAAAATATTAATATTATTTAAAAAATATAATTTACAAATAGTCCTAAATAAAGATAAACAAGCATCAAATGATATAATTAACCTTTTTCTCAAACCACAAAGGAAATTCCTCCTTGTGCCTCTTGAAAACATTTCTAGTATTCTCGTTCCTTAATATTTCTAAGTGTTGCCTATATAACGTGAGCATTTAATAAAATCAAAAAAAATATTATTAAAACATTGTTGTTGAGATTTCCATAAAAATAAAAGGATGTAAACTAACTGAAAGGTATCTTACTCAATCCAAGGTCTGACTTCTTCACAATTTTGGAGGATATAAAAATGAGCTTTGTTGATTTCATGAGTGCTCAAGTTTATCCAAGTACCCCCCTACTAAAGGCTTACCACGACAATTAAATACAGAGAAGCCATTTTGTTCGATATTAGAAGAATCAAAATTTCTATCCGGACGATTTTGCTTTGTCTCCATATCAGTCAAATATTTAGAACAGAATATCATGCACTCCTCAGCAAGATATCCCTCGGCAATTGAACCTTCTGGGCGAGCTTTATTTCGTACATAACCTTTCAAGGTGCGCAAAAATCGATGACGTAAAAATAGATCAGTTTTGCAACAAATTTTAACTAGAAGAGCAACTAAAGGAATAGTTTAGAGGAACAAGAATCCAACCTTTCAATGTAATACATCCATCGAAATTGAACGGGACCACCCAACTTTGCCTCCATTTCCAAATGAATTGCCAAATGAACCATAACATCAAAGAACGTTGGCAAAAACACACGTTCTATTTTACAAATTGTCACCCGCATACTTTTATCTAGTTGATCTAGCTTTTCCATATACAACTCTTTAGCACACAAATCGGTAAAGAATAATGACAGTTCAACTAATGGATCATATGCATCCTTTGGCAAAATCCATATGATGATAAGTGGAAAAATGCGTTGAAAAACACATGGTGGTCATTACTTTTAAGTCCGAAAATTCTTGCTTCCTTAACATTGACACAACGACTAATGTTAGAAGCATAAGCATCAGGAAACTTGACTTCTTTAATGAGCTGGCAAAATTGAATCTTCTCAGTTTTAGACATTGTACAGCTTGCTGGAGGAAGTATGTACTTATCACCACTTTTTATTGGATGGGGGAATTTTTTTATTTTCATCTCTTGTAAGTCCAATCGAGATTTTAACGTGTCCTTTGTTTTTCGTTCAATATCTAATAACGTTCCTATCACACTTTCACTGATGTTTTTTTCTATATGCATCACATCCAAATTATGTCTCAACAATAAAGTCCTCCAATATGGGAGTTCAAAGAATACACTTCTTTTCTTCCAATTGTCATATCTTATTGCATCTCGTTTTCCTTTTCTTGTGCTACTCTCAACTAATATTTGTGAGGATGTATTAAGTTGTGCAAGCACATCATCTCCACTCAAAGCTTGTGGTGCAAGTCTTTCTTCCTTTATGTTATCAAAAAAACTTTTATTCCGACGATAGGGATGATTTATTTCCAAGAACTTACGATGACCCATATAGCATTGCTTGCGACCGTATTTCAAGTAAATGGAACAAGTATGTATATGACAAACCGGACAAGCTAATTTACCTTTAGTGCTCCAACCGGACAAAATACCATAAGCTGGAAAGTCATTAATTGTCCACAACAAAGAAGCACGTAAGAAAAAATTTTGTTTCATAAGAGCATCATAAGTCTCAATTCCACTCTCCCATAAGGTTTTCAAATCATCTACCAAGGGTTGGAGATACACATCAATATCCATGGCCTTTTGGTCCAGGAATAAGCAAAGACAACAAAAAATTTGATTGTTTCATGCATAGCCATGAGGGAGATTATATGGTATCAACATTACCGGCCACATACTATAAGCATTACTCATTGAACCAAAAGGATTAAAGCCATCTGAAGCAAGCCCAAGCCTTACATTACGTGGATCTAAAGCAAAACTTGGATAGTTTTCATCAAAATATTTCCACGCCAAGGAGTCAGCTGGATGTCGTAAAACTCCATCATCAACTTTCTTATTTTTATGCCATCTCATATCTTCAGCGGTACGTTTTGTCATAAATAATCGTTGTAATCTTGGTATGATAGGAAAGTATCTAAGAATCTTTCTAGAAATTCCTTTATTTCTCTTATTCAAATTTTCTGAAGCAACCTCTTCATCAGTATGTTCTCCTTTTCTTACCATCCATCTTTTCTCACCACATTTAGGGCATTGCTCAAGATCCTGCATATTCCTTTCTATATAAAATGCAATTATTAACACATGCATCTATTTTCACATGATCTAAACCCAAGCCTTTAATTATTTTTTGAACTTCATAAATAGAATTCGGGAGCACATTTTCTTTTGGTAAAACATCACTCAGTAGTTTCAATAAAGAGTCAAATGAGGTATTACTCCAGCCATGCAGACATTTCATTTGAAAAAGACGCATTACAAAAGAGAGTTTGGAGAACTTTTCACAATCAGGATATAGCTTTTGCTCTGCGTCTTTTAATAATTTATAGAAAATTTTAGCTTCTGTATTAGGCTCTTCGCAATTAGACTCGCTATTCTCATAAAACTCATGACTGTTAGTGGAAATACCACAGTAAATGTCATGCAACATTTCAAAAGTGGAAGCATCATTATTCCATAAATTAGAATCTGTACCAACATTTGTTCCATTAACTGAAGATGAATCTAACTCACCATGATAAATTCACCTATCATATGTCGAATCTATTCCTCGCCTAAGTAAATCTGTCTTTACTTTTTCTCACGTTTTCCAAAGAACATTGTTACTCTTAACACACGGACATTGGATCACACCAACATTAGGATTAGAAAATGCGAAGTTCAAAAATTGTTCCACACCATTCAAGTATTGAGGTAACGTCCTATTTTTAATGAGTATCCAACTCTTATCCATCATGTACTTACCTACAATAAAATATAAATGTCAAATTATATGTTTAACTTTTTCTCTATTTCTTATTATCTATTGTATCTGGAAAACTAGAATAGAGAAAGGCTTAGAAACATAAGCCTTTGAGTTGAACTGGAACGCCAAATCAATAGAGACAAATTAGATATTATTGGACAATATTAGGCAAAAAGCTCTAAGGTCTGTTAGAGCTTTAAGCGCAAAGCACAAATAAATCGAGGCTGTAATAAAAAAAGGCGCAAATGGAGAAAAACTACAAATATGTATGTGTTGTTCAAAACTAATATCTACAAGCATGATTGCAAAATATATGGACAAAGAAACTGCAAAAATTTACGATAAAGTAAAATATTAGTTGTTTAGTGTCGCTTCTTTAGGATTGCATCCATTGGCAAGGAAAATTATGCTTTAAAGCTTTGCTATCAATACTGAAGCGCTCACTAAGCGAGGCGAAACATTCAACATGTTTTGAGCCTCGCTTCAGGGCTTAAGCACGCCATTGATAACACTGAAATAGGCCATTTTACAACAGCTTTACTTCGCCAACCAGTAGAATGGATTGCGATTACATACTTTAGTAAAGCTCATATCTCTATATTCCTGATAAAGGTTTTTCTAAAGAAGATAGGGCATGGGTAAATTTCTCCAATAGCTTTAACCATAGGTTTTACCATATTCTGTTTCTAATTCTTTACCAAGAAACTAGCTTGCTCATATTCCACAAACCTATGTTTGTGTGCTATTGTCTTAGAGGAAATTAATGAATTAGATTTATCACAAAGTATACGATAACGAAGTATTTGATTCATCACATGAATATGATAAAAGATTCTTATTAAATATCACAAAGTATACGATAAATTATATTTTCCTCCAATTGAATCTTGTTAAAACTGTTGATGGTACATGGAATTTATTTAAGTTAGGTAGCCTATTTATCATGAACTAACATCCAACTAAACAGACAAATCTACGATGAAGAAGATAAGGACGTAGAAACATATCTGTAGTTGCGGTTAAAGATTAAATTCTTACCTGTTCCTCTCTCGGTCAGCCGCAAAATGAAGAAACAAAGAGAACGCAGCAGCAGGGACACAACATCAGCAGGGTCGCAGCAGCAGGGACACAGCAGCAGCAGGGTCGCAACATCAGAGAATCCTCTTCAGCAGGGGAGGAGGATGCAGCAGTAGGGCAGTACAAAAAAACCTAGCAGATCGTTATTAGAGAGGAACTAAAAAAACCAGGAAAAGTAATTAAGAGACAAAAAGGTTTGCCGCTTAATTTTTGGCAGAAAATCAAAAGTGACGCCTATGCCAAAATAATTTTATTGCCAACAAAAAATCTTTTATTGTTGCCAATTTTTTTATAATTTCACTTTGTTACGTTAAAAGTTTTATTTTTTTGCAACAACTAAAATTAATTGTTGCCATTTATTACAATTTGGCAACAATATTATAGTTGTTGCTAGAACGTTGTTGTTATTTCTAAAATTTTAAAGTTTATTATCTAAACCATAGAATATGGCAACAAAATTAACATATTTAGCAACAAGAAAATTATGTTGCGAAAAAATCTATGCTATAGCAATAATTTTATCGAGTTGTTGTCATTTATCCATTTTAGCCAATAATATTTTAATTGTTGATAAAACCTTGTTGCAAGTTCCATACTTTCTTGTAGTGCGAGCAAGAAAACGAGAAGAAAAACTGGGCAACAGTCCACTACGACCGTCGTCGAGCCACGACTGGAACACAATGAAAGAAAGGCGAAAAACAGAATGGTCTAAAACGACCGCGGTTGAACCTCGACCGCGGTCGATCTAGAGAAGGCCAAGAAAGTTTAAGGGCTAAAGTGTAAAGCATGGGAAACTTATTATCACGATCCCAATCCCGGTCTTGATGGCGCCCAATACAACTGCTAGGCAAGCCCGACCATTTACACTCTCATCCCGAGCATGAAGCTCAAATCAATTACCTGAACATTAATATCAACAATAAAGCTAAACTGAATAACCACCCAAAGATCTAGGGTAACGAGTCTAGAGCCTCTAAACATGATCGGATAACAATATCTAAACTAAATACTCAAGTATGAATAATGTATATACAAAGGAAAACTGAAATAAGAAGAGAAGCCAGGTCCTGCGAACGCCAGCAGCTACCTCAGCAACTCGGATAAATACTGATAAAAGCTGGAGTGCTCGTCTATCCCTCATGTGTACCTGAATCTGCACACAAAGGTGCAGGGAGTAGGGGTGAGTACTAAGTACTTAGTGAGTAATAAATATATACAAGTAGCTGAAAGTAAAAAATCCACAGAATACCACATAATGAAGCTAAACTACAGTCCGATTCCTCCTACAAACTAGCAACAACAACAGTACAATACAGCTACCACAGAATAATTCCACAGATAAAGATGCAATGCAATGCACATAACCGCTACGGCGTGTAGCCCGATCCATTTAACGTCGACGGCGCTCACTGGGGGTGTGTACAGACTCCGGAGGGGCTCTTACAACCCAAGCGCAATACCGCTGCGGCGTGCAGCCCGATCCTCATATCATATCAATCGCTGCGGCGTGCAGCCCGATCCTCATAAGTCCACAACAAGTATATAAGTCAGACAACAGCTCAATTATTTATTTCCAGGTTCCAGTTCATAAATTATAAAAATACTTTAACTTTTATTTAATTTTTGCAAAACAGGTGACTTAGCATTTCTATACGATGATTTCCAAACCAGGACTGAGATCAGTGATTAAGCAAGTATAGCTATCACATATATAACTATCCCCTAGGGATACTACAGGTCGGCACAAGGCCCCAAACACGGGTTACGGCCCACAATTATATCAAACACAGTGTTTTTCAACCACAATGATCATATTATACTCATCCGGGATGGACTAAGTCTCAATCCCCAGTCACAATCAATCCCGCACCTGCTACGGGGTGCAAGCCATGCCCTACTAGCGTCACAATGTGCTAAGCCAGGGTTTCGAACCCTCAGGCTACCATATACACAAACTACTCACCTCTAGCCGGTCGAAGACTCGTCCGCGATGCCTTTTCTTTTTGAATTTGCCGCCTCGCATGTAGAATCTAGTCAAACCACAACAATTATATCAAATACGGGTCAAAGAAACATAACCCAATTCAATTTATACGAAATATGCTATAATACACCAAGTTGGTAAAACCCGACCCCGGGCCCGCTGCTTGAAAAATTCTGAAATTAGTATCAACGCAATGCTCGTCTCGCCACGAGTCCATGCATATAAAATTTACCAAAAATCGGAGTTCAAATGGCCCCTCAAATCTTCAAATCTTATTTTCAAATCCCTAGGTCCAAAATCCCCAATTTACACCTCAAAAACACGTAATCTAGTCGGATTATTCGATGATAATTCAATATTATGGAGTAGTAATAATTACAAGTGACTTACCTCAAGATTTCCCATGATTTCTCGCTCAAAATCGCCCCAAACCGTGTTATTTCGCAAGAAAATAAGTAAAAATAACCAGCAGAAACGCAGCAGCTTTTTATGAACAAATCGGGTCGCTAAAGACCCAAATCTGGTCGCTAAAGACCCAAATCTGGTCGCTAAAAGTGCCACACCAGACGTGATGCACCATCCTTTTATTTTCACTAAAATGGCTTTAACTCCGTCATACGAATTTGGAATTTGACGATTCTTTTTTCTATGGCTTCGAAATTTCGATACGGATCCAGTGGTTCAAACAAAACTGAATATGGATCTCATTTGCTCAGTGCAACATCAATTTCGCTCGTTAAACAATTAAATCACATTTCGCGTCAAAAACCCAATCGCGACTTGATGAAATTAAATCAAAATTTCCTGATCAGTCCTATAATTCATTATTTAAATTTTTGAAATCAAATTTGGATCTCTAGAACTAAAATAGACCTTTGGATCATTACATTTATGCTCAAAACGGCAAAAATTTCCAAAAATGACCCGTTGGGCATCCGAAACACACCCGAGACCCTCGGGACCACAACCAATAACACAAACTCAACCTAATACTTCATTCAAACTTGCTCGGATCATAAAAACGCTACCTTAAACATAAAAAATCACCAAAATACTAGAATTCGATTCAAACTTAAACTTAAACTTTCAAAATTCACATTCGATCGAAAACCGACCAAACGATGTCCGAATGACCTGAAAATTTGCAGACATATCCAAAATCACCTAACAAAGCTACTGCAACTATCGGAATTCCATTCCGACTCCCGGATCAAAATATCACCTATCGATAAGATTCCGCCAAAATTCCAACTTCGCCAAAATAGGCTAACTTCTTCACCGGACCTCCAAAATTACTTCCGATTGCGCCCCTAAGTCTTAAATCATTCCCCAAAACTAACCGAATCATCGGAATTCAGTTCTGAGCCCTCTAACTCATAAGTCAACGTTGAGTTCACTTTTCCAACTTAAGCTTTCCTTAAAGAGATTAATTGTCCCATTTCCTACCAAAATCGATCTGAATTGACTCAAAGTTTGCACACAAGTCACATTCGACATTACGGACTTTCACCAACTTTCGGAATCGCATTCCGACCCCGATATCAAAATTTTCACTTCCGGTCGAATTTTCTCATAATCCTTCAAATTCCTATATTTAGCCAAATGACTTCAAAATGACCTCCGGACATCCGAATTCACTTCCTATCACGTTCCCAACTCCAAAATCACCATACGGATCTATTCCCAGACTCGGAATCCCAAATGGACATCTATAACTCTAAAATGCCTTCCAACCCAAATTTATGAAATTCTTTCTAAAATACTAACTTCCACCATATACGCAATGCTCACGGTTTATCAAAAACCAAATCCGGACATACCCCAAGTTCAAAATCATCATACGAGCATGCTGGAACTTTTAGATCCCAATTCCGAGGTCATTTACTCAAAATTCCAATCCTAGTTCATTTTTTCAACTTTAAGCTTTTAAAATGAGAATTTCCATTTAGATTTGACTCCAAACTTCCTGAATTTTAATTCTGCCCATACACACAAGTCAATATACCTGAGATTAAGCTGTTCATGGCCTCAATCTGCTGAATGACGCGTCGGAGCTCAAAACGATCGATCGGGTCGTTACAATCTCCCCCACTTAAACATACGTTCGTCCTCGAACATGCTGAGAACTACAATGATGTAGTCTCAAATAAATGATGTTGTCTCAAATAACTTGTTTAACACATCATGCACCTTCCCGTGCTACCACTACTTAGTTGAGCACATTAGCTATATAATTCTGTAGATATAATTCTTTATTCAAGCGAATAAGCCATTAGGCCAAATTCCAACACCCTGAATTTCCTGCCAAGTCTGTTTCCATCATTCGACCACCATATCAATCTCCACACGTTGTACCCAAACATTAATACATAACTTTGTTTAATTTACACTTCGCATCACTTTACTCATATGACCACAATAACATTCTTTATTTACTGCAGTTGCCTACAATACCCAAATACCGATGGAAACCTCTTATTAGTTGAAGTCTTATTCCAACACTTTCATATACCGCCAACGATAAATAAAACACGGGCTAAACCGTAACAATTCCTCAAATCAACCATTTATGAAGCCATTTCTCTTTTGACTGATATTACAACGGATTTTGGAGCCAAACCTCGATATTACCTTTCTATCTAGCTGAAATCACGTATGTTCGCACTCATTAATGACTCCAGTGATAATTTCGATTATAACACACAACAATGGTAATATGACACCTCCTCATCGGCCTAAGCCACGACGAGCAAAACGCAGGCTCCAATAAGAAATGATCTGAACACACTCGAATCATGACAACTGACTCACACAAAAGAGCTGTAATTCAAATTCCTCAATTCCATCACAACTCATAGCTGAGATCTCGTCTCACATCATAGAATTAGAGTACCTGAACCATCCTCAAATGTCATAACATCACGTGGCCTTGCCACGACTCACGATTCTATCCAAGCACTATTACTCATGGAGCACCTCAAGTCACCATGCTCAAAACGGTCGGCCACGCACATATTTAGGTCTGAACTCAAGCAATCAATCACACCCGCGGTGATACATTTAATATATGCTATCAAATCCTGAATGGATACAACCGATGTGCTATTCCCCGAGCAGTACCCAATACGGACTATTCCTTAGAAGCTAGGAAGTATTGTATACAAAGAAACTTATAGGAAACTATATTTTCCACATCACACTGTTGCGGCGCGCAACCCGTTCCAATAACATACACTATTGCAGTGCGCAACCCGATCCAGATACCGTACCTGTGGCGGCGTGCCACCCGATCCACGCATAAATCTCGCAAGAGGAAATGCACATCGAGTCAAGTTGCTCATTACAACAAACATATATATAGCCTCAAGCTCGGCCACATAAAACGCATCCGACACGTTTCTCAATACTGGAACTGAATCAATGGTAGATACCTCTACACTGAGATCCGCCACAAAGGCCCAACTGACAAAGCAATACCTACTAGCCGTCCGCTGGCCCTAAGGTACATCTACCTTGTAGGAGCATAATGTGATACACTCTGCTACGCAGTTTGTGGCATTTTCTAACATAGTCCATATTATATTAGTCTAGACAACCTGACTTATGACAACCAGTCTACAATCGTATATCATTATTCAAATTCATCATATCAAGTAAAAAGAGAGCCGCTAGGGCTTCCAATTTTCAATAATCGCTAAACAGTGTCGATACACATGATATACCACCACTGCGTAGGCGGATTATGAGAACTTCTAGTCTCCAGCACGTATATAGCACATGAATCGCTATGCCTGGTTCCACACTTCCCCGTACGAATACATAACATATCGCAAACTCTTTCTTCCAATTCATTGCATAAGTTTAACTGTCAAGACTGAGTCCTTTTACTCACGTCGAGCTATGCAACTGCCAGCACTCAAGAGCTTTATTGCACCATATCTGCAAGACTCATTACTTCGAACACATACCAGGAGTTAATCGTATCCTTATCATACCGTTCCGGTTTATTAACAAGTTCCTCCATTTACCCAATTTCCTTTCTGACTAATCTTAAATTTAATATTCTCTTAACTGTAGCACTAGAATATCTCAACTCATGTTACCACACGAGACTCATACACAAGACTACAGGGTCTAAGGCTTACAGGCCGCCGAATACTCTCTCAATGTTTCCCAGAAGTACCACATTCTACAATACTTTGTTTTGAAGAACTTCCTGCGATTTTGAATTTGTTATCATTACTCCCCAACACAGATACATAGAATCCCCTCATTCACATAACATACACAAGTCTTGATTCCTTCTAACGAAACCATCGTCTTTAGCCATATACACAATCTTAAGACACCTTACCGTTACAAGCAAAGTATTGAACACCGCAAGGCCATTCTCGGGCGTCATTCACGCTTATTCAATTATAATTCAACTGTCTTATTAGACAGGACCACTCGTGCCTTGTTAGAACTCTGGCACCGCAGAACATGATTACATACAAATGCATTTAGCTATCTTTCCTTCCTATACACCGAACATTCTTACCAACAACAGTTCAAACCATCTTATTATTTCTTCATATCTACGAAGCACCATAACCTTTATCAGAATTTCCCAACATACTTAGAGACAGAACCAACATAGCACACAACATTGCAATCAGTTAATCAATAACAACCTCCCCAACTTGGCTCGGAGCTATACATCAAAGCACTTTTAGCCGCTCATAGCATTCTTTACTCAAATGATGCCACAATGTTATGGTGAGATTAAACTCAAGTCATTTACAAGCTTGACAAAGACTCGAATCATCAGAGACCTTAACCCTTCTGCAATTCTTGCATTTATACACCCACCACAGTTAAGCCTACTCTCTTTAGGTGACAAATTTTTTTTCTAAGTCCCAAATTTTTCAAAACTTTCGGCAGAGTTTCCTTTGTAAATTGGCCTATCCACCTGCCAGAGAATTACCAAACCATTCTAACAATACACCCACAACTCAACAAGACATCACAATGTATTTCAACAACGTTAAATCTCAATACTATACGAAACATATTATCACAATTTATACCTGAACATGCGCTACACCTGCTCGCATCATAACACATATCAAATACCCTTCAATTACACATTCGAATCCACCCACCTACTTTACATCAATCTAGTATTTCAGTACAACACCTTCCACCAGGATATACATAGCATAATCACTTTAGTCTTCCTGAGTTTAAACTCGTTTTACTATATGTAAGGGATTTTACCTTCCAACTAAGAGATATGATAAATATTCACCACGCCTGTAGCTCGGGGCTACACAACATATTACAATAAGGATCTAACACCTGACAGCTCGTACATTATTAAGCCGCCATTTCCAAAGTTAGGAACAATACCGATCACACAAAATTTCATAATACCAGTTTGTAAAATCAACACTTTGGTGCTCATGTCATAGACAAAGATCTGGCCTCAAGTCCTCCCGACTAGCCCAACATGAACTCGCAGAGATTATATTTCGCCCCTCGACCAGGAAATCACAATCCCTCAAGGCAATTATATTATAGAGCATTCGAGTGCGCGTACAAGCGTATGGAAGGAATTTCAAAAATTATATCTCAAGCTGAATCAAGTACGCACGATAAGAATTCCAAGAAATGTGAAGTGTTTCCTAAAGGTTTTCAGCCTCCCGAGGATAAGTATAGGCGTCCCCGTACCGATCCACAAGACTCTACCAACCGGCTCAAGACTCAAGAGGCCTAGTAACCTAGGCTCTGATGCCAACTTGTCACGACCCCAATCCCGGTCGTGATGGCGCCCAACACAACGGCTAGGCAAGCCCGACCATTTACACTCTCATCCCGAGAATGAAGCTCAAATCAATTACCTGAACATTAATATCAACAATAAAGCTAAACTGAATAACCACCCAAAGATCTAGGGTCACGAGTCTAGAGCCTCTAAACATGATCGGATAACAATATCTAAACCAAATATTCAAGTATGAATAATGTATATACAAAGGAAAACTGGAATAAGAAGAGAAGCCAGGTCCTGCGAACGCCAGCACTGATACCAACTTGTCACGACCCAAACCCTGGTCGTGATGGCGCCCAACACAATGCTAGGCAAGCCCGACCATATTATCCCTTAAACCAGCCGATTATTAAATAAATTAAACTTAAACAGTAGTTAATCATATCAGGTAATAACCGACACGTGAAACATACAAAATACGGTCCCAAACATATCGTGGTGTCACGAGACTGAGCCTCTACAGAATAGCATCCTAATACAATCAAGTCTAGGCAAGTAGGAAGTCAACAAGATGATAAAGAAGGAGAAACAAGCTCTGCGGACGCTGGCAGCTACCTCGTAATCTCCGCAAAAGTAGACAAGGATCAGCAGCTACAATGTCTCAACTGCTCTCGGGCACCTGTGGATCTGCACAGAAAGTGCAGGGAGTGGGGTGAGTATATTTCAACTCAGTGAGTAACAATAATAAATAATAACTGAAGGTAAGAAATCCTGTGCTATCACTTAGCAGTTCTAAGGAAACCCTCACAGATACGTTATCACTATAGTAGTATTCTAACCTCCAATCTACATTTATCTCTACAAGATTTCCACTCTGAACCAACCCTCACTCGTACCCCCTACGGTGTACGGCCATCTCAACATATAAAGGCACATACCTATGTCTATAATGTATAAGTATTTAAGTAGATAATAGGATATGATTAAGTATAATGCCGCGGCGTGCAGCCCGCTCCAATACATATACCGCTGCGGCGCGCAGCCCGCTCCATTTAACGTCGACGGCGCTCACTAGGGGTGTATATAGACTTCGGAGGGGCTCCCTAGGCCCAAGCACTATTATACTGCGGCGTGCAGGCCGATCCACACATGTATTACTGTGGCGTGCAGTCCGATCCAATATTTATATGTATATATATTTATACTGCTGCGGCGCGCAGCCCGGTCCCATGATATACACCAGTGCTCACTGAGAATGTGTGCAGACTCAGACTCCGAAGGGGCTCCTACAGCCCAAGCGCAATAATACTGCAGCGTGCAGTCCGTCCTACATGTATATTACATGTATATTACTGCGGCGTGCAGTCCGATCTAATATATATACTGCTGTGGCGTGCAGCCCGATCCAATATAGGTATATATATATAATACCTCATAATGGGTCCTCGACCATATCCCAGTCAGTATGTACTTGGCCTCTCACAGGCCCAATATAATATATCACAGTGGGTCATAGACCCTGTCTCAGTCAATATAGACTTGGCCTTTCAGGCCCACTCAGCTAGAACAGGGAATTCCACCCTAGATAATCTCTCTCAATGTACATATCTAGTAGGGGCTCATATTATGCTATACAGCTAGAGCTACGGCTGAGTGTATGTTTCCAACATGATATAAGGGTCACCTAGCTTTATAGGTTCCCTAATGCTCTGCAGATCGGCACAAGGCCCCAAACATGGCTATTAGCCCAATTGTACAGTTATAATCTCAGTAACAGTCATACAACACAGTATTCTATTAACCGGGAAGGACTAAGTCCGAACCCCCAATCACAATGTCACCACGCCCGTCATAGAACGTGTGTCTCATCTCAATATAGCACTGTGAAGTGCTAGTACGGGGTTTCAAACCCTCAGTACATTATTTACTACTACCACTCACCTCGAACCGGTAGAAGCTTCAATCCGCCTTGCGCTTGCCTCGCAAATCAATCTCCTCGAGTGCCAAATCTGCTCAAAATCATAGAGAATGCATCAATATACGCTAATTTCACGAAATTCATTCGAAATAACCCAATTTATATCAAAACCCACAAGTTGTCAAAACCCGACTTTTGGTACACTTGTCGAAAAATTACAAAAATCACATATTCGGAATCCTCGTCTCGATACGAGTCTAGGCATATAGAATTTACCAAAATCGGACTCCATTTGCCCACTCAAATCGGTGTTTTTCTTTAATTTAGGCCTAGGGCTCAAACCCACCTTTAATCTTCCATTTACAGGGATTTAACCAAGGATTTCATGTTAAAATGATGTAATTAAGCCACAAAACTTACCTCCAACGATAACCCGATGTTCTCCCAACAATAACTCGCCCAAATCGCCCAATTCGCCTTCAAGAACCGAGCCCCAAATGTTTTGCAACTTATGAAATTTTAACCCTGATAATAGGTGAATTTGACTATAATTATACCCTAAATAATCACACTTTATTATAAGAACAATGTTGTTAAAAGGACAAAATGCTTTGATTAGTGTTTGATTGTGTTTTACAGGTACATGTGATGCATTGGATGCTTTAAAAAGCCATTTTGAAGCCATAAGTTGATGAAAAGGCCAAGAGAAGAGCTAAAGTGAAGAGGGTTGGACGAAGCAGTGAAGAAACAGAAGCACTGTTCATCCGCGGTCCACTCGCGGTCGCGGATGAACCGCGAAAAACGAAGCCCTCTGAATCTTGACTGTTCGCGGTCCGCTCGCGGCCGCGAACGAACCGCGGAGGTCCCAGCGGCAGTTATCCTAATTGGACTCTAATTTGTTTTCTTAGCTCTAAAACCTCTATATAAACTCCTAGTTTGCCCCATAGAGGCATGTACTTTATTTCTTCAATACTTTTGCAAGGTTTTAGTAGGAGAGATTCCTCTCAAACTCTTTCTTCAGATTTTATATCAAGCAATTCTTTATGATTTCAATTATTATTCTTGTTTCTTCAAGCATGAGTAGCTAAATTCTTTTCTAAGGTTTTGATGGAACCTATTGATAGATGAACTTATCGTTTATGTGATTACAAATTGTGAATTAGATTTCTATTTGTTCAACTTCATTCTTATTGTAGTTAATTGGTAGACGTCCCAATTAGCGGTGCCTATTTAGTGTGCATAACTTGGAAAAGAGTGCATATTTAGGTTTATTGTTGAACAACACCACACCTAGGTTATTAGAGGAATCTATAATTTTAGGCGTAAAGACGGGATTAGGAATAACGAAGTCTTGGGTGCAATCTAAAGTGAACTATTCAAATTAAAGCTAGCTAGGGTAGCTCGGGAGAGTGCACTAGTAAATTATTGTAATTGCTCGGGAGAGGTTTACGATACACATAGCGTTCATGATTGATAGAATATATTAACAATTTGTATGAGCATAACGATAAGGGATTCCGTCAATAGGGGAAATCAATACCTTAGTCTTTCTCTATATTATTTTATTCAATATTCAATTCTTTCGTTTAAAGCATTCTTTAATTCTTGCAAACTAGCTATTCGAAAATCATACACAAAGATACTCAAACTTTTGGGAACTTGATTCGTAAGTACTCTTGGGTTGTGAAAGTTGTGATTGATAGGTTAATTCTCTGTGGGATCGATCTTGGACTTATTAAACCAAGTTATATTGACTACGACCGTTGCTTGGACGTGAATCAATTTTGGCGCCGTTGCCGGGAATTAACGGAATTATCAATTGCCATTGCCAGAACTTCAAGATTCTTGTGTATTCAGGTTCTTTCTACACTCTACATTGAATATTTTGACGTTTGCTGATTTGGGTATTCAGGTGCATGCCTAGAAAATCTGCAAGGACTGGAGAACTAATCGAAGGACTCTCAGACCCCGAGCAAACTTTCCGGGCACGTAACAAAGCCATCAAACAAATTCAACAATCTCAACAACCAATCAAACTAGACTTCGACATGGGTGACATAAACGCTCAAAACCAGCAAGCCAGGCTAAACATGCAAGAGGCACGGGAGGCACAAGAAGGTGCATTGTTCGACTGGGCACAACCCACAACGGATAATTTGGCAACTGCCATCGTTGTGCCAACAATTCAAGCCTGAGTCTTTCCAGATTACCAACAACATGCTTCACTTGTTGCAAAACAAGGGATTATTCTCTGGGTCTCAGGTTGAAGATCCACAGCAGCACCTCAAAAACTTTCTATCAATATGCAAAACACAAAGGCAACCGAATGTAACTCCGGAAGCTATCGGATTACTACTTTTTCCATTCTCAGTTACAGGAGCAGCACAGATATGGCTAAACTCACTCCCAATAAACTCCATTGCAACTTGGGATGAGTTAGTCAAACAATTCCACAACAAGTTTCATCCACCCAACAAAACAACTCAACAAATTGATGAGATTGTGAGCTTCAAACAAAAACCATTGGAAACACTACATGAAACTTGGGGGAGATTCAAAGGCATGCTTGTTATGTGTCCTCACCATGGGATTCCCGAACAGATGTTGGGTCAAAGGTTCTACATGGGACTTTCAGACAGTATGAAGAATATTGTAGATGCTTCAGCAGGTGGGGCTTTTCTGAGCAAGACTTGGAGAGAGGGCCAAAATTTGCTAGACAAGATGGCTCAAAATTCCGGGTGGACATCCAGGAATGCTCCTATCACACCAGTAGTACACTCTGTACCTCTGGATCCATCCAACACTCTGGAGGAGAACGTGGCAACTTTACTGACACAAATGAGCATCCTGACAAAGAAAGTGGAAGAATCAGGGGTTAAGCAGCAAGTTCACATTGTAGACACTACCAATGGTGGTTTATGCACATCTTGCATTAGCCAACCCATAGGTAATCCATGGGCTGCAGACCAAGAACATCATCATCAGCATGAAGATATGAACTATGTGGCTAACTATGGAGGACAACGACAAGGTAATCAAAACTGGGGCCAACAGGCTCCAATGCAATACAGACCTCCTCAGCCACAATTCAATGCAGCAGGTATGAGGCCACCACACAACATGGCTCCATATCCTAGACCTCAGAATTTCGGCAATCAGCAGCAGGGATATTATCCACCTCCACCACAGCAAGGGGGTAGACATGACGATGGGTTTGCAGAATTGAAAGCTATGATGCAGCAGGTAATAGGGTCAAATGCCAAAACCAATGAGAGAATAGATGCACATGACGCAACAATCAAAAATATGGAAGTGCAGATGGGGCAGATTGCTATGTCACTAAACAATCGGCCTCAAGGGAAATTACCTGCAGATACTCAAACGAACCCAAAGGACCAAATCCCAAAGCAAATAATGGCAGTGACTCTGAGAAGCGGTAGAGATCTTGATGCTGAGAATGAAAGTGAAAATATTGACAGACAGGCTGAGACACCTGCGCCATTGCACATTGAACTGGATGAATCCACAGGATTAACAAAAGCCACGGTCCAACCAATTGCTGATAATAAAGAAGCACAACAGGGAGCGGAAAAAGTAGCCGAACAGGTAGAGCAGCAGGTTGAAGAAAAAGTGATAGACAAAGATAAATCCCAAGTCACCGGGAAGAAGAGGCCTCCACCACCATTCCCCCAAAGGTTGGCCAAACACCAAAAAGAGGAACAATACAAAAAGTTCTTCGAGATGCTCAAGCAAATCCAGGTAAACATTCCATTAATTGAAGCTTTAAAAGAAATGCCTGGTTATGCTAAGATGATGAAGGATTTAATGTCGCGGAAATTTGATTTCCAAGACTTGGCCACAGTTACACTCACACAGACTTGTAGTGCAGTGGTTTCCAGACCCATTGCTGAGAAGCTATCTGATCCAGGTAGTTTCACCATCCCATGCACTATAGGGAATTATGCCTTCACTAAGGCTTTATGCGATTTGGGGGCAAGCATTAATCTCATGCCCTTAGTTATCTATAAGAGGTTAGGCATTGGGAGGGCCATACCCACCTCTATGCTTTTACAGCTTGCTGACAGGACGGTTAAGCGTCCATTTGGTATTATAGATGATGTGCTAATCCAGGTTGGGAAGTTCGTGTTTCCCGCCGATTTTGTTATTCTTGATTGCAGGGTCGACGAAGAAATTCCCCTAATCCTGGGAAGACCATTCCTAGCTACTGGAAGAGCTATAATTGACTGTGAAACCGGGGAACTCAAGATGAGGTTGAACGATGAGGAGATCATCTTCAATGTGCAAAAATCCATGAGGCGCCCTAGCGAGTTCGCAAATTGCTCTCTAATCGATGCGGTTGATGTAATAGTGGAAACCGACGATGCAGAATTGACTATCGAAGACCCACTGCAAGCATGCATGATGAACATGGAAGAAGTAAATGGTGAATGTCTGGCCGAACGGGTATTATCCTTGGAAGGGAAGGGATTTTGGAAGCGAGAGATCGAATTCGAACCCCTACACCTAGAAAAAAGAGAAAACCCACCAGCAAAGCCATCCATAGAAGAGCCACCAAAGCTTGAACTTAAACCACTACCATCACATCTCAGATATGAATATTTAGGCCCTAACTCCACATTACCTGTTATTATCTCATCCAGTTTGTTAGATGTGCATGCTCAAAAGCTTATACAGGTACTTAAGGAATGCAAGACTGCCATCGGGTGGACCATGGCAGACATAAAAGGGATCAGCCCAGCCTATTGCATGCATAAAATCCTCCTGGAAGACGGACATAAACCTTCCAGGGAACATCAAAAAAGGCTGAACCCCAACATGAAGGAAGTGGTGAAGAAGGAGGTAATAAAGTGGCTAGATGCAGGAATAATCTTCCCAATCTCAGACAGCAACTGGGTGAGTCCGGTCCAATGTGTACCCAAGAAAGGAGGCATGACGGTGGTGAAAAACGACAACAATGAACTGATCTCAACAAGAACCGTCACCGGATGGAGAATATGCATGGACTACAGGGAAGTTGAATCTAGCCACCCGCAAAGATCACTTCCCACTTCCCTTCATTGATCAAATGCTTGACAGGTTGGCAGGGAGGTCTCACTTTTGCTTTCTGGATGGATACTCGGGGTACAATCAAATCTCCATAGCTCCCGAAGATAGAGAAAAGACCTCCTTCACATGCCCATATGGCATCTTTGCCTTCAGGAGGATGCCATTCGGACTATGCAATGCACCTGCCACTTTTCAAAGGTGCATGATGGCTATTTTCACCGACATGGTAGAAGACATTATGGAAGTGTTCATGGATGATTTCTCAGTGGTTGGAAATTCATTCGACGAATGCCTGGCCAATCTGAATAGAGTATTACAAAGATGCATGGAAACAAACTTAGTACTAAACTGGGAGAAGTGCCACTTTATGGTTCAAGAAGGTATAGTACTTGGGCACAGGGTTTCAAGCAAAGGCATTGAGGTGGACCGTGCTAAAGTTGACATCATTGCAAAGTTGCCTCCACCAACATCCGTCGGGGCCATAAGAAGCTTTCTTGGACACGCCGGTTTTTACCGGAGGTTCATTAAAGACTTCTCCAAAATATCAAACCCTCTCTGTAAGTTACTAGAGAAAGACCATTCTTTTGTTTTTACTGACGAATGCAGGATTGCTTTTGAGGAATTGAAAAAGAGGCTGGTCACAGCACCCATCATCATTGCCCCAGACTGGGATCAACCGTTTGAGTTAATGTGCGATGCAAGTGATTATGCAGTGGGGGCAGTGCTGGGCCAGAGGAAAGATAAACCGATGCATCCAATATACTATGCAAGCAGAACTCTGAATGGAGCATAGCTAAACTACACAGTGACGGAAAAGGAGATGCTAGCGGTTGTGTTTGCATTCGACAAATTTCGGTCCTATCTCATAGGATCAAAGGTAATCGTCTACACGGACCATGCAGCTTTAAGATATCTAATTGATAAAAAGGACTCTAAGCCACGCCTAATTCGTTGGGTGTTGCTTCTCCAAGAGTTCGACCTCGAAATCAGAGATAGAAAAGGCACTGAGAATCAAGTAGCTGACCATTTGTCAAGACTTGAAGGAGCTGAACTTGTCAAAGAGAGTGGGGAAATTCTGGAAACTTTTCCAGACGAGCAATTGCTCACAACTACTCTCCTGAAAGCTCCATGGTATGCTGACTACGCTAATTATCTGGCCACTGGCATTGTTCCTTATGACCTATCATCGGTCCAGCGGAAAAGATTTTTTCGTGAAAGTCGGCATTATTATTGGGATGAACCATACTTGTTTAGGATATGTCTTGATAACATGATCCGGAGATGCGTCCCCGAGATAGAACAATCTTCTGTTTTGCAGGCATGTCACGCTTCAGCATACGGCGGGCACTTTGGAGGAATTCGTACAACTGCCAAAATACTCGAGGCCGGTTTCTATTGGCCGACAGTATTTAAGGATGCACACTTGTGGGTGAAAGGTTGCAACGAATGTCAACGCACCGAAAACATCTCTCGGCGTCATGAGATGCCAATGAATCCAATTCAGCAGGTGGAAGTATTCGATGTCTGGGGAATAGATTTCATGGGGCCCTTCATTAGCTCATACGGAAATAAGTACATACTTGTTTCTGTTGATTACGTGTCCAAATGGGTGGAAGCTGCAGCACTACCTACCAATGATGCTAAGGTGGTAGTGGGATTTTTGAAGAAGAATATTTTCACCCGGTTTGGGACTCCAAGGGCCATCATTAGTGACGGGGGCACACACTTTTGCAACCGAGCCTTTGAGAAATTATTGGCCAAATATGATGTTAAACACAAGGTGGCCACTCCATATCACCCGCAAACTAGCGGACAAGTTGAGGTCTCCAACAGGGAGATTAAAAGTGTATTGACCAAAACAGTGAACGCTACAAGAACCGACTGGTCCAGGAAGCTCGATGACGCACTATGGGCATATAGAACAGCATTCAAAACACCCATTGGCATGTCTCCTTATAAATTGGTGTTCGGAAAAGCTTGTCACTTGCCGGTTGAATTAGAACATAAAGCGTGGTGGGCACTGAAACAATTGAATCTCAACTTGGAGGAAGCAGGTAAAGCAAGGTTGACCGGATTACATGAGTTGGAAGAATTTCGGTATCTAGCATTTGAAAATACGAGATTGTATAAAGAGAGGATGAAGCGGATCCATGATCAAAATATAGTTGAGCGTACCTTCAAAAATGGGGACAAGGTACTACTATACAATTCAAGATTACGGCTGTTCCCAGGTAAATTGAAATCAAGGTGGTCAGGACCCTTCAAGGTAATTGAGGCATTTGAGTCCGGAGCTGTGGAAATTCAAACTATGGATGGATCACGTACCTTTAAGGTAAACGGACAGAGGTTGAAACAATACATGGGCCTGGATGACATGGAGGACAAGATAGAATTGCACTTGAATGAACCTCAAAGGTCCAGCGAGCCGTAAAATGCGCTAAGCTGAGTCGTGTCGCGACGTTAACTCAGGCGCTACGTGGGAGGCAACCCACGAACATGTTGTAAGTAAATTAATATTAGTAGTAAGTAATAAGGATTAAAAGAAAAAAACAAATAAAAATCTTTTGCTGAAACAGTCGAATTTTTTTATAAGGGAGCACTGTCCGCGGTCCACTCGCGGACCGCGGCTGAACCGCGGAAAAATACCCTCTCTGAACTTCTCTGTTCGCGGTCCATCCGCGGTCGCGAGCCAACCGCGAAAAAATGCCTTCTCTGAATCTCGACTGTTCGCGGTCCGCTCGCGGCCGCGAACGAACCGCGGACAGTCGCGGTCAGTTCCGCGGTTGGCCAAATTTCAAGTTTTTTTTTTATTTTTCCCTCCCCCCTTTTTCTAAACCCTAAATAACTTAACCCCCTTCCCCATAACCCAAAACAGCCGCCCCTCCCCTCTCAAATCTCTCTCTCTCTAAATTCAAATCCTCTCCCTTCTCTCTAAAAATCCCCATCCCTCTCTTCTACAAATCATCCCTTTCTTCCACCCCACTTCTCCATTACTATAACTTGTAAGTTTCTTTACTTATCTCTTTTATTTTGCTCCATTTTTTTTAGGTTTTGATTGTTTAGTTTGTATAAATATTTAGTTAGTCTTAGTTAGGGTCTATTCATGAATGTTGCTTGATTTATCATTGTGCTTTTAATCTTGCCATGAAATTACTTTAAGGAACATTGTTCTACGATTGATGTTGGGAGAAGAATGGGTGTTGGGTTGTTATTTGTGTTGATTTTATGACTTGGAAACCCTAATAGTAGTTCTACAAGATATATGTGTTGGTTGGTTAAGTTAGGGCACATTACATTGAGCCTAATAGACTAATGGTAATTAGGAGACATAATGCCAACTTTTACAATGGTTATTGAATAATTTTTGGGATGGACTAAGTAAATAACATGTGTGCCAAGAACTAAGTGTGGGGTTCGCAATTGGGCATGTAGGGAATAGTGAGATAAAGAGTTTGCGGGAATTACACAGAGTTGATGGTCAATTGTGAATTATCAAGGATGGCGAAGTCTGAGTAGCCTTCCACTAACTAACAGTTTATACACTTTTTGGCTATCTTAATTGTACAGGATCATGGCTCCAAAGAGATCACGTCATGGTGCTAGTTCATCCAGGCAACCAACTTATGATGAATCTCGGTTTGCCGATGAAGGGGCGGAAAATGCATTTAACATCAAAGCAAACAAAAAGTGGCTTCAAGAGGTTGAAGTGGACAGAATAGCCATCCGCTCGGAAAAGCCGGAAATGTATGATGAGATCCGACGGCGAGAGATGGAGTTCCTTTTTGAAACACCCACTACGGTAAACAAGATGCTTGTCAGAGAATTCTATGCCAACGCCCCGTACTCCTTGTTGAGACGAGTTTTCGTCAGAGGTAAGCATGTAGATGCTCATATTCCCACCATTAGGCAAGTACTTCGCCTACCACTACACACGAGTGATATTGATTATTACCATGATAGGCCCGGTGTCACATGGGACATGTTAATTGAGGCCTTATGTGTAGATGGTGTTCCCGTATGGATTCGGAACCAAACTCTGCATTCTAACTGTTTCACTCACATTGCCAAATGCTGGTTTTCTATAATTTGCAACCGCATTCTGCCCTCAAGTAACACTACAGATGTTACCTTTAATAGGGCTCTGTTGACTTGGTGTTTGGTAACACACCGGGATGTTGATATTGCCCGGGTTATTAGTGACGAGATGGTATTGAGGGGATCCCTCACTGCCAAGGGTTTCTATTACCCATCTCTTGTCACTTCCTTGTGTCTCCTCAACCACACCCCAGTTCATGAGACTGACGGTGAGTTACTACCAAAAGCTCCATTTAGAGCTGCCACTATTCGGGTAGGACGAGACAACACACCCATTGACTTAGATGATGATGATGATCCTGTACCGGAGGCCCGGGCCAGCCACTCCATGGATTCAGCTGGACCCTCCAGACCTGCTCCTCGCGGAGCAAGCATGTCTAGATCCGACTCCACACGACCTATGCTGAGGTCAATGGAGGAGGAAGTGGCTGCTCTACGCACTTCAGTTGACGGTCTACACACACGACTAGATGCCATGTCAACTAGGCAAGCCCGGTCGGAGAACAAATTTATGGCATGGTTCAGAGCACTTGGGAGAGCATGCCATGTCGACCCATCCACTGTTTCCGACTCCGAGTGAGTCACATGTAAGTTTTCTTAAACCCCATTGTGCTTTCATATTGTTTATACCATGAGGACATGGCATATTTTTAAGTGTGGGGTGGGAAACTTATCTTGTAGATGATGTATATATTAGTGTAGTAAGTAATATAAAATAATAAAAATACAAAAAAAAATCAGAAAATTTTAAAAATCCAAAAATATGAGTAGAGGACTCTTCCTGATGACGGACTATTTAGGACAAGTACTCTTGAGGGAAGTAGTCCACGTAGGAATTTTTCTTTCTTTTATTTTCTTTTTATAGGTAATGTATCAGTCCCCCTTGGTTTTTCTTTTGACCACGGTTCTTTTCCAAGGGTTTTTATTTGAACCGGGTTAGGTAGATTTTTTTTAGGAGTAGAGGTAAAAAGGGCAACATGTAACTCCAAATATGCACATTAGCAAAAGCGTAAATTGAACTTGAGAATGTATCATCTAAACTTGATTATAGAATCTCAATATGCCTTAAATTGCACAATAAAGCTTGCTTGAACATTGATAGGATTTTGTAGATAAACCGGATTCCAAATGAGTTGCATGCCATGTGTGTGTGAGGTTGCTACTTACATTGTATGTTGTACATGATTCCTAGAACTTGCCCTGTGTGTTTGCAAAGCGAAATAGAAGTTGTTTGGTTATAGAGAGGATAGAGGCATTTCTTTGTGTAACCCCATATATCAATAGACATGAATTCACCCGTACATTATATCTTAGTTAACCCCTTTGAGCTTCAAGCCTATTTCTTTGATAACCCTTGAATGTTCTTCAAATTATTATATTTGTTCTACTTTACCTCCTAGAAGCACTTGTATTGTAATGAATATGCAAAAGTTTAAGTGTGGGGTGAAGGGAAATTGAAGAGGGAAAATCAAGAATAAATGATAGAAAATAGTAAGCTGGCCAAAATAATATAAATGTGTTGCAAAGCAATGAGAAAAAGAGCGATATCAATGTATATATGAAAATTACAAAGGCCAGTTACACCAACAAAAGAAAAATGGGGATTAAAAGCCAATAAAGGTGAATAAATGTTTTCGGGAGACATAAGGGAGAAAACTAAAAGGGAAAGTGGTGAAAGAGAAAAGAAAAGTGCTTAGGGGAGGTTAGTCACTACACCCAAAAGTATCCTACCCGTCCCATAGCCTACATTACAACCCTTAAAGACCTCTTGATCTATGATTGGATAACTCGATTAGTGGAGTATTACACTAGGGGCAAGCTTATGGTGTGTCTGTACTCATATAAATGTTCTTTGTTGAGAGTGAGTGAATTTTCCTGATATCTATAAGTTCCATGTATTTGAATTGTTAATGTGTGGGAACTTCTCTCAATAACTTTTATGAGGGCATGTAATTCAAGAGGAAGAAGGTAAATTTGCAAGATTTTGGTAATAAGTAGAGTAAGTAATAACGTGCGGGCATGAGAATTTACAGTTAAGTAAAGATTATACATATCTTAGGTTGTTCATGTATAATAAGCTTTTGTGACATATTTTGGGGGAGACAAAAATGTTTAATTGGCCTAAGGTGTGATTAAAGGTTGCTCGAGGACGAGCAAAGGTTTAAGTGTGGGGTATTGATAATAGGTGAATTTGACTATAATTATACCCTAAATAATCACACTTTATTATAAGAACAATGTTGTTAAAAGGACAAAATGCTTTGATTAGTGTTTGATTGTGTTTTACAGGTACATGTGATGCATTGGATGCTTTAAAAAGCCATTTTGAAGCCATAAGTTGATGAAAAGGCCAAGAGAAGAGCTAAAGTGAAGAGGGCTGGACGAAGCAGTGAAGAAACAGAAGCACTGTTCATCCGCGGTCCACTCGCGGTCGCGGATGAACCGCGAAAAACGAAGCCCTCTGAATCTTGACTGTTCGCGGTCCGCTCGCGGTCGCGAACGAACCGCGGAGGTCCCAGCGGCAGTTATCCTAATTGGACTCTAATTTGTTTTCTTAGCTCTAAAACCTCTATATAAACTCCTAGTTTGCCCCATAGAGGCATGTACTTTATTTCTTCAATACTTTTGCAAGGTTTTAGTAGGAGAGATTCCTCTCAAACTCTTTCTTCATTTTTATATCAAGCAATTCTTTATGATTTCAATTATTATTCTTGTTTCTTCAAGCATGAGTAGCTAAATTCTTTTCTAAGGTTTTGATGGAACCTATTGATAGATGAACTTATCGTTTATGTGATTACAAATTGTGAATTAGATTTCTATTTGTTCAACTTCATTCTTATTGTAGTTAATTGGTAGACGTCCCAATTAGCGGTGCCTATTTAGTGTGCATAACTTGGAAAAGAGTGCATATTTAGGTTTATTGTTGAACAACACCACACCTAGGTTATTAGAGGAATCTATAATTTTAGGCGTAAAGACGGGATTAGGAATAACGAAGTCTTGGGTGCAATCTAAAGTGAACTATTCAAATTAAAGCTAGCTAGGGTAGCTCGGGAGAGTGCACTAGTAAATTATTGTAATTGCTCGGGAGAGGGTTACAATACACATAGCGTTCATGATTGATAGAATATATTAACAATTTGTATGAGCATAACGATAAGGGATTCCGTCAATAAGGGAAATCAATACCTTAGTCTTTCTCTATATTATTTTATTCAATATTCAATTCTTTCGTTTAAAGCATTCTTTAATTCTTGCAAACTAGCTATTCGAAAATCATACACAAAGATACTCAAACTTTTGGGAACTTGATTCGTATGTACTCTTGGGTTGTGAAAGTTGTGATTGATAGGTTAATTCTCTGTGGGATCGATCTTGGACTTATTAAACCAAGTTATATTGACTACGACCGTTGCTTGGACGTGAATCAAACCCTTATGTTATTTTTAACACAGGCGCGATTTCCGCTTCTGCGGACCAAAATCCGCCTCTGCGAGGCCGCCTCTGCGACCAAATGGTCGCTTCTGCGAAAATACTCCTAGCCGCCCAGCTTTGCTTCTGCGTCCCAGGTCTCGCTCCTGCGAGACCGCTCCTGCGAAACCCCCTTCCGCTCCTGCGTGCCTTACCGCTTCTGCGCATCAGAGTCCGCTCCTGCGGACTCGCTTAGGCGACGAGTCTTCCACTTCTGCGGATTCTCCCCCAACGAGCCCAGACCGCTTCTGCGGTCTTTCCTTCCGCACCTGCGGTGCCGCCCATGCGGACCAGGATCCGCCTCAGCGAACCCCAGCGCTTCTGCGCTCGTTTTCCGCTCCTGCGGGCTCGCTCCTGCGCCCCCATTTCCGCAGGAGCGAAAACAACAGAACCAGAATTCTTCAAACCTGCAATTTCCATGTTTTTCTCCCGATTTACCATCCGAAAACACCCCGAGGCCCCCGGGACCTCATCCAAACACACCAACACATCTTAATACCTTATTCGAACTTGTTCCAATCTTCAAAACACGTCTAATAACATCAAAACCCATAATTCACATCGAATTCAAGCCTAAATTCCTTAAAACATTCCGAATTACACAATCAATCAAAAACCCGACTAAACGACGTCCGAATGATCTGAAATTTTGCAGACATATCCAAAATCACATAACGAAGCTGCAAAAATTGTCGGAATTCCATTCCGACCCCTGGATCAAAATATCACCTACCATCCCGATTTCGCTAAAATTCAACCTTCGCCAATTCAAGCCTAAAACTACACCGGACCTCCGAATTCAATTCTGATTGTTCTCCTAAGTCATAAATGATCCCCCGGAACTAGTCGAATCCTCAAAATCCGGTTCCGAGCATTCTAACTCAATAGTCAACTCTTGGTTGACTTTCCATATTCAAGTTTTCTTCAAACATGCTATTTGTTTCATTTTCAATCCAAATCACTCCTAACTCACCCGATATACTCTAATACAGTTATAAAAGCATAAGATATGTAATTGCAAGGTAACGGGGTGGAAATTCCCGTGACGACGGGCCGGTCGTCACATTCTCCCCCTCTTAAGCAAATGCTCGTCCTCGAGCGGGTCAAGAAACATACCTGAAGTCTCAAATAGTCGAGGGTATCTGCTCCACATCTCCTGCTCAACCTCCCAAGTAGCCTCCTCTACGGGTCGACCTCTCCACTGAACCTTAACCTGATGCAATCTCCTTCGACCTCAACTTCCTTACTTGGCGACCCAAAATAGCAATAGGCTCCACGTCATAGGATAGATCACCATCAAGCTCAATGGTACTGAAGTCTAATACATGGGATGGGTCTCCGATGTACTTCGGAGCATGGACACATGGAATACTGGATGTACGCTGGATAAGCCGGGTGGCAAGGCTAACTCATATGCCACCTCTCCAACTCTCCTGAGTATCTCAAAAGGACCAATGTACCTGGGACTCAACTTCCCTTTCCTCCCGAACCTCACGACACCCTTCATGGGTGAAACCTTCAGCAATACTCTATCACCAACCATGAAAGACAACTCTCGAACCCTACGGTCTGCATAACTCTTTCTGGCGAGACTGTGCTGTGCGAAGCCTCTCCTGGATCAACTTTGCTCTATCCGGAGCATCCTGAACTAACTCAGTCCCTATCAATCTATCCTCACCAGGCTCAAACCATCCGACGGGAGATCTACACCATCTGCCATACAATGCCTCGTACGGGGCCATCTGAATACTCGACTGGTAGCTGTTGTTGTAGGCAAACTCAGCAAGTGGTAAGAATTCATCCCACGAACCACCAAAGTCAATCACACACGCCCGCAACATATCCTCCAGGATCCGAATAGTGCGCTCGGACTGCCCGTCTGTCTGGGGGTGAAATGCTGTACTCAACTCAACCCTCGTACCCATCTCTCGCTGAAATGCTCTCCAAAACTGAGAAGTGAACTGAGTGCCTCTGTCAGATATAATAGACACTGGGACCCCATGCAACCTGACAATCTCCCGAATAAAGATCGCTGCCAACCGCTCCGATGAGTAAGTAGTACTAACTGGGATGAAATGTGTGGACTTAGTCAGCCGATCAACAATCACCCATACAGAATCAAACTTCCTCGCTGTCCGAGGGAGCCCAGTAACAAAATCCATGGTGATCCTCTCCCATTTCCACTCGGGAATAACCATACGCCTGAAGAACACCGCCCGGTCTCTGATGCTCATATTTGACCTGCTGGCAATTGAGGCACTTAGCTACATGCCTAACAATATCCATCTTCATTCTCCTCCACCAGTAGTGTTGTCTCAAGTCTTGGTACATCTTTGCGGCACCTGGGTGAATAGAGTACCGCGAACTGTGTGCCTCCTCAAGTATCAACTCCCGCAAACCATCAACATTGGGCACGCATATACGGCCCTGCATCCTCAGAACACCATCACTGTCGATAGTCACATCTCTAACATCATTATGCTGCACTCTGTCCTTAAGGACAAGCAAATGTGGGTCATCATACTGTCGCTCCCCGATGCGATCATATAAGGAAGATCGAGAAACAACACAAGCCAACACCCGACTCGGCTCCGAAATATCTAATCTCACTAGCCGATTGGCTAGAGCCTCAACATCATAAGCAAATGGCCTCTCCCCAACTGGGATGAAAGCTAAGCTGCCCATGCTAACCGTCTTCCGACTCAAGGCATCGGCCACCACATTGGCCTTCCCTGGATGATACAAAATAGTGATATCATAGTCCTTAAGCAACTCCAACCACCTCCGCTGTCTCAAATTAAGGTCCTTCTGTCTGAATAAGTGCTGAAGGCTGCGATGATCCGTGAACACCTCACAGGAGACACCATACATGTAATGCCTCCTAATCTTCAAAGCATGAACTATGGCTGCTAGCTCCAAATCATGAACAGGGTAGTTCTTCTCGTGGGGCTTCAACTGACGAGAAGCATAAGCAATGACCCTACCCTCCTGCATCAACACACAACCAATCCCAACTCCCGAGGCATCACAATACACAGTATAAGGATCTAAAGCTGACGGCAGAATCAAGACTGGTGCTGTGGTCAGTGTTGTCTTGAGCTTCCGAAAGCTCTCCTCGCACTCCTCGGACCATAAGAAAGGAACACCCTTCTGAGCCAATCTAGTCAAGGGTGAAGCAATAGAAGAGAACCCCTGAACGAATCGGCGATAATACCCTGCCAATCCCAGAAAGCTACGGATCTCAGTAACTGAGGTCGGTCCGGGCCAACTCTGCACTGCCTCGACCTTCCTCGGATCTACCTGAATACCATCACAGGACACCACGTGCCCTAAGAATGCCACGAACTCAAGCCAGAACTCACATTTGGAGAACTTAGCATATAGCTTCTCCTCCCTCAATCTCTGCAACACAATACTCAAATGCTGAGCATGCTCCTCCTGACTACGGGAGTAGACTAGAATGTCATCAATGAACACAATCACAAATGAATCCAAATAAGGCTTGAACACACTGTTCATCAGATGCATAAATGTTGCTGGGGTGTTGGTCAGCCCAAAAGACATCACAAGGAACTCATAGTGACCATATCTGGTCCTGAATGCAGTCTTCATAATGTCAGACTCTCTAATCTTTAGCTGATGGTAGCTCGAACGAAGATCAATCTTCGAGAATACCCTAGCTCCCTGGAGCTGATCAAATAAATCATCAATGCGAGCCAGAGGATACTTATTCTTCACTGTTACCTTGTTCAACTGCCTGTAGTCAATAAACATCCTCATAGAGCCATCTTTCCTTTTTAACAAACAGGACCGGTGCACCCCACGGCGACACACTCGGCCGAATAAACCCCTTATCTAGGAGTTCCTGGAGCTGCTCCTTCAATTCCTTCAACTCAGCTGGTGCCATACGATACGGAGGAATAGAAATAGGCCGAGTGCCCGGCACCAAATCGATACCAAAATCAATATCCCTGTCCGGCGGCATGCCCGGCAGGTCTGAGGGAAACACATCAGGAAAGTCTCGCACAATGGGAACAGAATCAATACTGGGAGTCCGGGCCTCGACCTCCCGCACAAATGCTAAATAAGAGAGACATCCCTTCCCAACCATTCGTTGGGCCTTGAGGAAAGATATTACCCTGCTAGGTACATAATCAGTCGTGACTCGCCACTCGATCCTCTGAATGCTTGGCATAGCCAAGGTGACAGTCTTAGCAGGACAATCCATAATAGCATGACATGGAGATAGCCAGTCCATGCCCAATATAACATCAAAATCAATCATGCTGAGAAGCAATAGGTCCACTCGGGTCTCCAGACCCCCAATAGTGACCAAACTGGACCTGTATACATGGTCCACAATAATAGTATCCCCTATCGGGGTAGATACATGCACTGGCAGCTCAAGACACCCTCGGGTCGTGCCCAAATGAGGAGCAAAATATGTAGACACATAAGAATAAGTAGAACCGGGATCAAACAATACTGAGGCATCTCTGTGGCAGACTGAAATAATACCTGTAATGACAGCATCAGAAGCAATAGCCTCAGATCGGCCCTGAAAAGCATATCATCTAGCCTGTCCGCCTGATCGGCCTCCCCCTCGAGAGCGACCCCTAGCTGTCTGACCCTCACCCCTAACTGGCGGGGCGAGTGCTGAAGTAGAAGGACCAGATGACGAGGGCTGCCCCCTCTGCTGATAAGATCTGGAAACAAGACGGGGACACTCCCTACGGTGGTGCCCAAACTCTCCGCACTCGTAGCATCTCCCCTGTGCTGGGTACTGAGACTGATAAGGACCTCTGGCGCTGGAGTGGCCAGCTGATGAACTAGGCCGAGATGAACCCTGAGCGGATGGGGCCTGTGAAGAACTCTGAGCTGGCATGGCACTGAGAGCTGGCTGGCTCTGGTGCGAACCCTGATAATCCTGTCTAGGTGACCATCTGCGACGATCTGAGCATCTCGACTGCGAAGACCTGAAAGAGCGACCTCGGCTCTGCTGACTCTGGCCTCTGGTCTGTGTGCCACTGGAACTAGCTGCTCCTCGAGGCCTCTTGGCCTCCCTCTCATCCCGCTCCCGGCGACGATCTGTCTCTATGTCGCGAGCAATATCCACAGCATCCTCAAATGTACGACTCAAAACCCTCTCCCGAGTCATCGGAATACGAATGGGATAAATGAGGCCGTCCACGAAGCGCCCAATCCTCTCTCTGTCGGAATGAACCAACCACGGTGCATATCCGGACAACTCTGTAAACCTGATCTCATACTCTGACACTGACATGTCCCCCTGACAGAGACCCTCAAACTGCCTACGCATCTCCTCTCTCTGAGATCGAGGCACCCATTTCTCCAAGAACATAGTGGAGAACTCCGGCCATGATAGTGGTGCTGGCCCTGCTGGCCTGGCACTCATAAGCCTCCCACCAGGCGAAGTCTGGCCCCTAGAACTGAAAGGTAGTGAAAGATACCCCACTGGACCCCAAGATCCCTGTCGTACGAAGCATCCGATGGCACTTGTCCAGAAAACCTTGGGCGTCCTCACCCGGAGCACTAATGAACACCGGAGGAGATAACCTAGTGAACCTCTCGAGACGACGCTGCTCATCGTCCGTCATAGCTGGGAACCTATCCCCCTGAATCTGATCTGCTGGCTGAACTGGAACCACAGGCTGAACTGGAGGAGCCTCTGGTGTCAGCAAGCCTTGCACTGCTGGCTCCGGAGTGCATGCTGCGGGTGTCTGATGACCACCCCCGATCCCTGATGTAGCTGCTGCAGTAGTAACTAAAACCGCCTGTGCCAGGCCAGTGCAAACTGCTAGTATTTGAGCCAGGGTCTCATGTAGACCCGGAATGACAATGGGCACAGCTGGTGCCTGAACTGGAGCTGCTAGAACCTCTCTGCAACTGGGGGCTGTGGGTCAGCTGGTACTGCCTTAGCTGCCCTAACTCCGCCACGACCACGACCGCGTCCTCAGCCTCTAGCAGGTGGTAGTGGTGGTCGTCCTCCACGTCCAGAAGCTCGAGTTCTCGCCATCCGCGAGAGAATAGAATGTCAAAGTTCAGCTCAAGTCAAAAGTAATCGCACGACAAGAATTCCAAGAATTGAAACTTTTCCTAAAAAGGGTTTGCAGCCTCCCGAGGATAAGTACAGGCGTCCCCGCACCGATCCACGAGACTCTACCAACCGGCTCATGACTCGCGAGACTTGTTAACCATTGCTCTAATACCAACTTGTCACGACCCAAACCCTGGTCGTGATGGCGCCCAACACAATGCTAGGCAAGCCCGGCCATATTATCCCTTAAACCAGCCAGTTATTAATCAAATTAATCTTAAACAGTAAATGATCATATCAGGTGATAACTGAATCATAAAACATACAAAATACGGTCCCAAACATATCGTGGTGTCACGAGACTGAGCCTCTACAGAATAGCATCCTAATACAATCAAGTCTAGGCAAGTAGGAAGTCAACAAGATGATAAAGAAGGAGAAACAAGCTCTGCGGACGCTGGCAGCTACCTCGTAATCTCCGCAAAAGTAGACAAGGATCAGCAGCTACAATGTCTCAACTGCTCTCGGGCACCTGTGGATCTGCACAGAAAGTGCAGGGGAGTGGGGTGAGTATATTTCAACTCAGTGAGTAACAATAATAAATAATAACTGAAGGTAAGAAATCCTGTGCTATCACTTAGCAGTTCTAAGGCAACCCTCACAGATACGTCATCACTATAGTAGTATTCTAACCTCCAATCTACATTTATCTCTACAAGATTTCCACTCTGAACCAACCCTCACTCGTACCCCCTACGGTGTACGGCCATCTCAACATATAAAGACACATACCTACGTTTATAATGTATAAGTATTTAAGTAGATAATAGGATATGATTAAGTATAATGTTGCGGCGTGCAGCCCGCTCCAATACATATACCGTTGCGGCGCGCAGCCCGCTCCATTTAACGTCGACGGCGCTCACTGGGGGAGTATACAGACTTCGGAGGGGCTCCCTAGGCCAGTAATATATGAGTGCTAAATATCATGCCACGTAGTACAAGTAAGCCAATGTATATATGCAATACAATACATATGACGTTGTGGCATACAGCCCGATCCATGCAAAGGCGCCCGTGCTCACTGGGAGTGTGTACAGACTCCGGCGGGCTCCTACAGCCCAAGCGCAATAATACTGCGGCGTGCAGTCCGATCCATATACTACTGCGGCGTGCAGTCCGATCCAATATATATACTGGTGCGACGTGCAGCCCGATCCAATATAGGTATATGTATATAATACATCACAGTGGGTCCTTGGCCATGTCTCAGTCAATATAGACTTGGCCTTTCAGGCCCAATATAACATCTCATAGTGGGTCCTTGATCCTATCCCATCTCAATCGGTATAGACTTGGCCTTTCAGGCCCACCCAGCTAGAATACGGAATTCCACCCTAGATAATCTCTCTCAATGTACATATCTAGTACGGGCTCATATTATGCTATACAGCTAGAGCTACGGCTGAGTGTATGTTTCCAACACGATATAAGGGTCACCTAGCTCTATAGGTTCCCTAATGCTCTACAGATCGGCACAAGGCCCCAAACATGGCTATTAACCCAATTGTACAGTTATAGTATCAGTAACCGTCATACAACACAGTATTCTATCAGCCGGGAAGGACTAAGTCCGAACCCCTAATCACAATGTCACCACACCCGTTATAGAACGTGTGTCTCATCTCAATATAGCACCGTGAAGTGCTAGTACGGGGTTTCAAACCCTCAGTACATTATTTACTACTACCACTCACCTCGAACCGGTAGAGGCTTCAATCCGCCTTGCGCTTGCCTCGCAAATCAATCTCCTCGGGTGCCAAATCTGCTCAAAATCATAGATAATGCATCAATATACGCTAATTTCACGAAATTCATTCGAAATAACCCAATTTATATCAAAACCCACAAGTTGTCAAAACCCGACTTTTGGTACACTTGTCGAAAAATTACAAAAATCACATATTCGGAATCCTCGTCTCGATACGAGTCTAGGCATATAAAATTTACCAAAATCGGACTCCATTTGCCCACTCAAATCAGTTGTTTTTCTTTAATTTAGGCCTAGGGCTCAAACCCACCTTTAATCTTCCATTTACAGGGATTTAACCAAGGATTTCATGTTAAAATGATGTAATTAAGCCACAAAACTTACCTCCAACGATAACCCGATGTTCTCCCAACAATAACTCGCCCAAATCGCCCAATTCGCCTTCAAGAACCGAGCCCCAAATGTTTTGCAACTTATGAAATTTTAACCCTTCTGTTATTTTTAACACAGGCGCGATTTCCGCTTCTGCGGACCAAAAATCCGCCTCTGCGAGGCCGCCTCTGCGACCAAATGGTCGCTTCTGCGAAAATACTCCTAGCCGCCCAGCTTCGCTTCTGCGTCCCAGGTCTCGCTCCTGTGAGATCGCTCCTACGAAACCCCCTTCCGCTCCTGCGAGCCTTACCGCTTCTGCGCATCAGAGTCCGCTCCTGCGGACTCGCTTAGGCGACGAGTCTTCCGCTTCCGCGGATTCTCCCCCAACGAGCCCAGACCGCTTCTGCGGTCTTTCCTTCCGCACCTGCGGTGCCGCCCATGCGGACCAGGATCCACCTCAGCGAACCCCAGCGCTTCTGCGCTCGTTTTCTGTTCCTGCGGGCTCGCTCTTGCGCCCCCATTTCCGCAGGAGCGAAAACAACAGAACCAGAACTCTTCAAACCTGCAATTTCCATGTTTTTCTCCCGATTTACCATCCGAAAACACCCCGAGGCCCCCGGGACCTCATCCAAACACACCAACACATCTTAATACCTTATTCGAACTTGTTCCAATATTCAAAACACGTCTAATAACATCAAAACCCATAATTCACATCGAATTCAAGCCTAAATTCCTTAAAACATTCCGAATTACACAATCAATCAAAAACCCGACTAAACGACGTCCGAATGATCTGAAATTTTGCAGACACATCCAAAATCACATAACGAAGCTACAGAAATTGTCTGGAATTCCATTCCGACCCCCGGATCAAAATATCACCTACCATCCGGTTTTCGCCAAAAATCAACCTTCGCCAATTCAAGCCTAAAACTACACCGACCTCCGAATTCAATTCCGATTGCTCTCCTAAGTCATAAATGATCCCCCGGAACTAGTCAAATCCTCAGAATCCGGTTCCAAGCATTATAACTCAATAGTCAACTCTTGGTTGACTTTCCATATTCAAGTTTTCTTCAAACATGCTATTTGTTTCATTTTCAATCCAAATCACTCCTAACTCACCCGATATACTCTAATACAGTTATAAAAGCATAAGATATGTAATTGCAAGGTAACGGGGTGGAAATTCCCGTGACGACGGGCTGGGTCGTCACATGATAAAAGCTGGAGTGCTCGTCTATCCCTCATGTGTACTTGAATCTGCACACAAAGGTGCAGGGAGTAGGGGTGAGTACTAAGTACTCAGTGAGTAATAAATATATACAAGTAGCTGAAAGTAAGAAATCCACAGAATACCATATAATGAAGCTAAACTACAGTCCAATTCCTCCTATGAACTAGCAACAACAACAGTACATTACCACTATCAGAGATAATTTACAGACAAAGATGCAATGCAAAGCACATAACCGCTACGGCGTGTAGCCCGATCCATTTAACGTCGACGGTGCTCACTCGGGGTGTGTACAGAATCCGGAGGGGCACCTACAGCCCAAGCGCAATACCGATGCGGCGTACAGCCCGATCCATCCTCAGTCCACAACAAGTATATAAGTCACACAACAGCTCAATTATTTATTTCCAGGTTCCAGTTCATAAATTATGAAAATACTTTAACTTTTATTCAATTTTTGCAAACCAGGTGACTTAGCATTTCAATACGATGATTTCCAAACCAGGGCTGAGATCAGTGATTAAGCAAGTATAGCTATCACATATATAACTATCCCCTAGGGATACTACAGGTTGGCACAAGGCCCCAAATACGGCTTACAGCCCACAATTATATCAAACACAGTGTTTTTCAACCATAATTATCATATTATACTCATCCAGGATGGATTTAGTCTCAATCCCCAGTCACAATCAATCCCGCACCTGCCACAGGGTGCGAGCCATGCCCTACTAGTGTCACAATGTGCTAAGCTGGGGTTTCGAACCCTCACGCTACCATATACACAAAGTACTCACCTCTAGCCGGTCGAAGACTCGTCCGCGATGCCTTTTCCTTTTGAATTTTCCGCCTCGTGCGTAGAATCTAGTCAAACCACAACAATTATATTGAATACGGGTCAAAGTAACATAACCCAATTAAATTTATACGAAATACGCGATAATACACCAAGTTGGTAAAACCCGACCCCGGGCCCACTGCTCGAAAAATTCCAAAATTAGTATCAACGCGATCCTCGTCTCGCCACGAGTCCGTGCATATAAAGTTTATCAAAATTGGAGTTCAAATGGCCCCTCAAATCTTCAAATCTTATTTTCAAATCCCTAGGTCCAAAATTCCCAATTTACACCTCAAAAACATGTAATCTAGTCGGATTATTCGATGATAATTCAATATTATGGAGTAGTAATAATCACAAGTGACTTACCTCAAGATTTCCCATGATTTCTCGCTCAAAATCGCCCCAAACTGTGTTATTTCGCAAGAAAATAAGTAAAAATAACGAGCAGAAACGCAGCAGCTTTTTATTTGCAAATCTGGTTGCTAAAGATCCAAATCTGGTCGCGAAAGACCCAAATCTGGTCGCTAAAAGTGGCACACCAGACCTGATGCACCAGCACTCTTTTATTCTCACTAAAATGGCTTTAACTCCGTCATATGAACTCGAAATTTGACGATTCGTTTTTCTATGTCTCCGAAATTTCGATTTGGATCCAGTGGTTCAAACAAAACTGAATTTGGATCTCATTTGCTCAGTGCAACATCAATTTCGCTCGTTAAATAATTAAATCACATTTCGCGTCAAAAACCCAATCGCGACTTGATGAAATTAAACTAAAATTTCCGGATCAGTCCTATAATTCATTATTTAAATTCTCGAAGTCTCGAAATCAAATTTGGATCTCTAGAACTAAAAATAGACCTTTGGATCATTACATTATGCTCAAAACGGCAAAAATTTCCAAAAATGACCCGTTGGGCATCCGAAACACACCCAAGACCCTCGGGACCAAAACCAAAAACACAAACTCAACCTAATACTTCATTCAAACTTGCTCGGATCATAAAAACGCTACTTTAAACATCAAAAATCACCAAAATACTAGAATCCGATTCAAACTTAAACTTAAACTTTCAAAAATCACATTCGATCAAAAACCCGACCAAACGATGTCCGAATGACTTGAAAATTTGCAAACATATCCAAAATCACCTAACGAAGCTACTGCAACTGTCGGATTCCATTCCGACTCCCGGATCGAAATATCACCTATCGATCGGATTCCGCCAAAATTCCAACTTCGCCAAAATAGGCTAACTTCTTCACCGGACCTCCAAAATTACTTCCGATTGTGCTCCTAAGTCTTAAATCATCCCCCGAAACTAATCGAATCATCGGCATTCAGTTTCGAGCCCTCTAACTCATAAGTCAACATTGGGTTGACTTTTCCAACTTAAGCTTTCCTTAAAGAGATTAATTGTCCCATTTCCTACCAAAATTGATCCGAATTGATTCAAAGTTTTCACACAAGTCACATTTGACATTACGGACTTGCACCAACTTTCGGAATCGCATTCCGACCCCGATATCAAAATTTTCACTTCCGGTCGAATTTTCCCATAAACCTTCAAATTCCTATATTTAGCCAAATGACCTACAGACATCCGAATTCACTCTCGATCGCGTTCCCAACTCCAAAATCACCATACGGATCTATTCCCAGACTTGGAATCCCAAATGGACATCTATAACTCTAAAATGCCTTCCAACCCAAATTTATGAAATTCTTTCTAAAATACTAACTTCCACCATATACGCCGAAATGCTCACGGGTTATCAAAAACCAAATACGGACATACGCCCAAGTTAAAAATTATCATACGAGCATGCTGGAACTTTTATATCCCAATTCCGAGGTCATTTACTCAAAATTCCAATCCTAGTTCATTTCTTCAACTTTAAGCTTTCAAAATGAGAATTTCCATTTAGATTTGACTCCAAACTTCCCGAATTTTAATTCTGACCATACACACAAGTCAATATACCTTGAGATGAAGCTGTTCATGGCCTCAATCTGCTGAATGACGCGTCGGAGCTCAAAATGACCGGTCGAGTCGTTACACTTATACTAACCCTATATAAACTCAACAAACTTGCCCAAGTCAAGGTTTTAGACTTAATTGGAGGAAAAGAACAAGTTTAAGAAGATCAAGACACCATTAGAGCTATTCATTCTTCTTGTTTTTATCATTATTTTGTGAATTATGTATGATTTTATGGTTTTATCTTGTTTTACCATAAGTAGCTAATATTTAATCTAGGGTTGATGGAACCAATTGTTGGATGAAATATTGATTATGTTTTGATATAATTAAGTCATTTCTTATTCTATATGTCACGACCCTAGTTCACCAATCGTGAACCTGTCATGACGGCACCTAGTCTTCGCGACTAGGTAAGCCTAACTCAATGCGGAATGTACAAATCTTTGGAACAATAGTTAAGATAACAGCGGAATGACATAAAAGAAATGTAATAGGTGCCGCTCGACACATACACTTTACCAAATACCAGAATATACAACCACCAAGTCCTGAAAATTCACGGGCAATACAGACTAAGAGAGTATACTGTAGCTCTATACATCACGAGTATCTATTAGGAATATCTGACATCACTAAGGAGGAATAGAAGAAGACCCTCCGGATCTGCGAACGTAATAGATTCATACCTCGAGTCTCCTGAAAATACGCCTAGGTCACCGGTAGTACGTCTGATCAGATGGACTTGGATCTGCACAACAAAAGTTTGTAGAAGAGTAGCATGAGTACACCACAGCGGTACTTAGTAAGTGCCAAGCCTAACCTCGATGGAGTAGTGACGAGGAAGGTTAGGGTCCTACCGAGAATAATAAAAATTATGATAATAATACCGAACAGTGCAAAATAGGAATAAGTCTGAGATAACTGCAAATGAGATAAATACTTCAAGCCGTCTACAGTTAAGCTAACAAAGATAAATTAATACAACAAGTACAAATCAGAAATCCAGGATCTCCGGGAATTGAACCCGCAGTCCACTTATACTCAGCAACTCAGGATCTCCGGAATTTAACCCGCATTCCTTTATATCAGTATCACAAGATCTCCGGGAATTAAACTCGTAGTCCTTTATATCAGTATCATAGAATCTCCGGAATTGAACCTGCAGTCCGTATATCAGTATTTCTGGGAATTGAACCCGTAGTCCGTATATCAGTATATCATGACCTCCGGGAATCGAACCCGCAGTCCTTTACCTCAGTAGCACTGGATCTCCGGGAATTGAACCCGCAGTCCTTTACCTCAGTAGCACCGGTTCTCCGAGAATTGAACCTGCAGTCCACAAAACGCAAACACAATCAAACAAGAGAAAACACAGAGAAATGTGAAGTACAATGCTACAATTAACAACTAATCTAGTCTCGACATGTTTCAGGGAATTCAATTAAGACAAGTAGGCATTTAGACAGTTAATCCTATCTAATCATGCTTCCCTAGCTAACACAGGATAAATCTTGCAATTAGACCAATTAAATAACAGAGATAACACCGATTGAGCAATTTAAGTAAATTGGTTTTTCAACAATTTGCGCAAGTAAACGCTCGTCACCTCGTGTACAAGGCATTCAAATCAACACATATTTATACTAGGGGAGAAAATCCCCTACACAAGGTTAGACAAGTCACTTACCTCAATCTCGATACAAAACCGCTAAGAAATGACTCACTTGCCATGATTATCTGACTCCGAGTGGCCCAAATCTATTCAAACCAATTACATAGTGTAAATAACATCGCAAGTAACTAATTACATTGATAAAATTAAAGCTACAACACGAAAAATGATGAAATGACCAAAATACCCCTCAAGCCATCAACTCGGAATCAAAATATTTTTATGTTTTTAAAACCTCGTACACTCACGAGTCTAACCATATAAAATTTATCAAAATCGGAGTTAATTTGCTCATTCAAAACATCAATTTTCATTCTCTTAGGCTTAGAGAAAAATCCATCATTGTTACACCTTAATTCCTCCATTTTCAGAGATTAATTCCATGATTTTATCAATATATTAATATAAATTGAGTCCATGAGTGCTTACCTGATGATACCCCGTGATTTCCTCCTCAAAATTGCCAAAATCCTCTCCTAGTTCGAAGCCCCAAATATTTCTAATACTCCAAAATTTTCGAACTATACTGACCTTAAACCCTTTAGGAGTTTCGCTTCTGCGACTCCTTTGCTGCTTCAGCAATTCTGCTTCTGCGGAAACCTGATCGCTTTTTAGACCTTAGCCGTAAACTCGAGTTCCACTTCTACGGACTCTAGGTCGCTTCTGTGACACCGCTTACGTGGACACTTGTCTGCTTTTGCGGAACATCACCAAACGATCAAGTTCGCTTCTGCGGGAGCCTGCCCGCTTCTGTGGGCTCGCCTCAGCGAACAATGGTCCGCTTCTGTGGACTTAGCTGAGCCCCAAAATTCTCGCACCTGCACTTCCCTCGCCAATTCTGTGGACACGCTTCTGCGGTCCAAGTTCCGCAGAAGCAAAAACAACAGATGACAGCAGATCAGACCTGCTACACTTCCCATTTTCTCCCGTTTAATCACCCGAACTCATCCCGAGACCCCCGGGACCTCAAACAAAAGCACCAACCTACTCCAAATCACGATACGGACTTGTTCCAATAATAAAAACATATCGTTAAACACAAAAATCATCAAATTATGGCGGATTCAAGCATAAGTTTCAACCAAAACTTCTGAAACCTACATACTATCAAAAACCCAACAAAATGATGCCCGAATGACTTGAAAATTTGCAGACATATCCAAAATCACCTAACGAAGCTACTACAACTGTCGGAATTCCATTTTGACTCCCGGATCAAAATCTCGCCTATCAACCGGATTTTCAAAAATTCTAAACTTTGGCATTTCAACCCTAAATGAGCTACGGACCTACCTCCGAAATACATTCCGAACACGCTCCCAACCCCGAAATCACCTAACAGAGCTAACATAACCATCAGATTTCCGTTTCGAGGTTGTCTTAACACCATTCCGAATACGGACCATTTTTCAACTATAAAACTCGCATTTAGGGACAAAGTGTCCCAAAACACTCTAAATTCTAGAACCGAACTTCTCGGCAAACCACAATAGCAGAAATGAACTTATGCGAAGCAGTTAATTAGGGATCGGGGCATAAATTTCAAAAATGACCGGCCGGTTCGTTTCATCTTCCCACACTTAAACATTCATTCGTCCTCGAATGAGCATAGAAAACATACTTGAAGTAGTGAAGAGATGAGGGTACTGGCTGTGCATATCCTGCTCGGTCTTCCAAGTTGCCTCCTCGACCGGCTGACCCCGGCGCTGGACCTTCACCGAAGCGATGTTGTTTGACCTTAACTTTCTGATTTGCCTGTCCAAAATGGCCACTAACTCCTCAACATAGGATACGTCCTTATCCGGCTGAACTGAACTGAAATCAAACACGTGCGATGGTTCTCCATGGTATCTCCAGAGCATAGAGACATGAAATACTGGATGGACTCCGGCTAGGCTGGGAGGTAAGGCCAGCTCATAAGCAACCTCCCCAATACGCCTCAAAATCTCAAAAGGGCCAATAAGTCTTGGACTCAGCTTCCCTTTCTTCCCAAACCTCATGACGCCCTTCATGGGCGAGACCCGAAGTAGAACCCGCTCGCCAACCATAAATGTCACATCGCGAACCTTCTTGTCCGCATAACTCTTCTCTCTGGACTGGGCTGCACGAAGTCTATCCTAAATGACCTTGACCTTGTCCATTGCATCCTAGACCATCTCAGTACCCAGCAACCTGGCCTCGCCCGGCTCGAACCATCCCACTAGGGACCTGCACCTCCTACCATATAGGGCCACATATGACGCCATCTGAATGATGGACTGATAGTTGTTTTTATAAGCAAACTCTGCCAGTAGCAGGAAATGATCCCATGAACCTCCAACTCAATCACGCACGTACGGAGCATATCCTTCAAAATCTGAATAGTGCGCTCAGACTGGCCATCTATCTGGGGTGAAATGCCGTGCTCAGCTCTACCCGAGTACCTAACTCCTGCTGCACGGCCCTCCAGAACCATGAAGTAAACTGGGTGCCTCTGTCTGAAATGATGGAAACTGGAATGCCATGTAACCGGACTATCTCCCTGATATAGATCTCCGCCAACCGCTCCGATGAGTAAATAGTGCACACAGGTTTAAAATGGGTGGACTTGATAAGCCAATCCACAATGACCCAAATAGAATCAAACTTTCTCTCAGTCTGTGGAAGTCCAGATACAAAGTCCATGGTGATGCGCTCCCACTTCCACTTTGGGATCTCAATCTGCTACAATAACCCACCCAGATGGTGATGCTTATACTTTACCTGCTGGCAGTTGAGGCATCTAGAAACATAATCGACTATATCCTTTTTCATCCGCCTCCACTAATAGTGCTGCCTCAAGTCCTGATACATCTTCGCGGCACCCAGGTGGATGGAATACAACGAGCTATGGGCCTCAGCAAGAATCAACTCTCGAAGTCATCTACATTGGGCACACAAATACGCCCCTACATCCTCATCACTCTGTCATCCCCGATGGTAACATCTCGAGCATCACCACGCCGAACCTTACCCTAAAGATCAAGTAAATAAAGGTCATTAAACTGTCGCTCTCTGATGCGATCAAATAGAGAAGACCGGGAAACCATACAGGCCAGAACCCGGTTGGGCTCCGAAAGATCCAATCTAACAAACTGTCTGGCCAAAGCCTGAACATCCATCGCCATAGGTCTCTCTAAAACTGGTAGATATGCCAAACTTCCCAGACTCTCCGCCCGCTAACTCAAGGTATCGGCAACCACATTGGCCTTGCTAGGGTGATAAAGAATAGTAATATCATAGTCCTTTAACAACTCCAACCATCTACTCTAACGCTTGTTCAGGTCCTTCTGCTTAAGCAAGTGCTGCAAACTCCGATGGTCAGTGTAAATCTCACAAGGAACCCCAAACAAATAATGACACCAAATCTTCAAGTCTTGAAGAATGGCAGCTAGCTCAAAATCATGGACAGGGTAGTTCTTTTCATGCACCTTCAGCTGTCGGGACATTTAGGCAATCATCCTACCGTCCTGCATCAGTACTACTCCGAGTCCAACCCGTGAGGCATCACAATAAACTGTATAGGACCCCGAACTGGTAGGAAACATTAAGATAGGGGCCAAATTCAAAGCTGTCTTGAGCTTTTGAAAGCTCGCCTCACACTCCTCGGTCCACTGAAAAGGGGCACCTTTTTAGGTCAATCTGGTCATAGGTGCTGCAATCGAGGAGAACCCCTCCACAAAGCGACGGTAATAACTCGCCAAACCAAGGAAGCTACGAATCTCAATAGCCGAGGAGGGCCTGGGCCAACCCTGCACGGCGTCCACCTTCCGTAGATCCACCCGAATACCCCCGCTTGACACCACGTGGCCTAGAAATGCCACCGAACTTAGACAAAACTCACATTTGAGAACTTTGCATATAATTGCTTCTCCCTTAGAGTCTGAAGCACTATAATCAGGTGCTGCTCATGCTCTTTCTGACTCCGAGAATATACCAAAATATCATCAATGAAAACAATCACGAACGAGTCAAGATATGGCTTGAATACACTGTGCATCAAATGCATGAAAGCTGCTGGGACATTAGTCAACCCAAAAGACATAACGAGGAACTCGTAATGACCATACCGAGTCCTGAAGGCAATCTTCAGGATATCTGGGTCCCGAATCTTCAACTGATGATAACCGCAGTGCAAATCAATCTTGGAGAACACTTGTGCCCCCTGTAGCAAATCAAACATGTCATCAATATGTGGCAAAGGATACTGGTTCTTCACTGTACCTTTGTTCAACTGGCGATAGTCAATGCACATATGCATAGAACCGTCCTTCTTCTTCACAAACAATACAGGGGCACCCCAAGGTGAAATACTGAGTCGAATGAAACCCTTACCTAACAACTCTTGTAACTTATCCTTCAACTCCTTCAACTCCTTCAACTCAGGAGGATCCATGCGGTACAGAGGAATAGAAATGGACTGAGTGCCCGACAATAAGTCAATACCAAAATCGATATCTCTATCGGGCGGCATGCTTGGGGGATCAGCTGGAAACACATCAGAGAAATCACGTATTACTAGGACTAAATAAATAGAAGGAGTGTCAACACTGACATTCCTCACATAAGCTAGATAAGCAGCACACCCCTTCTCAACCATACGCTGAGCTTTGAGAAAGAAAATAACACGGCTGGGGTGTGATCTAGAGTAGCACTCCACTCAATGCATGGAATGCCTGGCAAAACCAGCTTCACGGTCTTGGCGTGACTATAAAGAATAGCATAGTGGGGTAACAAACAGTCCATGCCCAGAATAATATCGAAGTCAACCATACCGAGCAATAAAAGATCAGCCCTGGTCTCAAAACCACAAATAGTGACCAAACACGACCGATACACACGGTCCACAACCAAAGAATCTCCCACTGGAGTAGAAACATTAATGGGAGCACTCAAAGAATCCCGATGCACACCCAGATGTGAAGCAAAATAAGAGGACACATATGAAAAAGTAGAACTAGGATCGAATAGAACCGATGCCTCTCTGTGACTAACCAAGATAATACATGTGATAACAGAATCGGATGAGACAACTGCGGCGCGACCATGAATAGCATAAAATATGGCCTGACCTCTCGCTCAAGAGCGGCCTCTGTCAGCCTGATCCCTGCCCCTGGCTGGCTGGGCAGGTGGGGTGGCAGCTGGGGCTGGAACGATAGCCTGCTGCCCTTGTGAACCATGCTGAGGCTGCAAAGTCTGTGTAGGTGCTCCTATCTTATGCCTGGGGCACTCCATAACCAGATGTAGAGTATCCCCACAATCATAACAAGCCCTGGGAGGATGCGGTGGCTGTGACTGATCGGCCCCGCTCCCGTTGGACTGATCCCTAGAGGTACCCCACGTAGGAGGCGCACTGGAAACTGGGGGGCATAGTAGGGCTCCCGAGGTGCTGGAGTAGCTGGAGTACCACCAGCTACTGGCAATGATGAATGAACTCGACGACCGGAATAACCCCTACCAAATCGACCGGCTGCTGCAGTATGGGTACCAGGGAAATAACCCGACTCACAAGACCTCTTGGCCTCCCTCTCTCCTCGCTCTCTAGTGACCATACCCTTGATTCGTCTGGCAATACTCATCGCCTGGTAATACGACACATCCGTCTCCAGCTCTCTAGCCATGCTGGACCAGAGAGGCGGAATAAGATCCTCAAAAAACCTCCATACTCTCTCCTGGACCGTAGTGACCAAGGCTGGTGCATGTCTGGCTAACCAGGTGAAACTGATGGCATACTCTGATACTGACATAGAACCCTGGCGCAACCGCTCAAACTCCGCTCGCCAAGCATCCCTATGGCTCTGGGGAACAAACTCCCTCAAAAACATATCAGAAAATTGTGTCCAGGTCAACGAGGCAGACTCGTCCGGACTATCCAACTCATATGTGCGCCACCAATCATAAGTGCCCCTTCGAAGCTGAAAATCAATAAAGGAAACCCACCGTCTCCATTAAACCCATAGTATGGAGGATGCGATGAAACTCCTCAAGAAATCCCAATGCATCATCTGAAGCTAGACCACTGAACACTGGGGGATCATACTTCTTGAACCTCTCCAACCTGCGCTGCTCGTCCTCGAAGGCAGCTGGCCCACCTCCAGGATGTACTGGTGCAGTAGGCGGTATAGGAAAAATCTCTGGAACCTGCTCCACGGGCACTTGCTACTCAGGAGTGCAGGCTGCGGGAGTCTGGGCCCCTCCCCCGGCCTGAGATATAGCTGCAGCGAGAGGAAGCAACCCCGCCTGAGCCAGAGTAGTGTACATGCTCATAAACTGGGCTAGAGTCTCCTGGAGTGCTAGAGTTGTAGTAGCTTGTAGTCTGTGTACCAGGTGCCTGCGCTCCAACCTGATCCACCGATGGTGCCTTAGCGGCAGCGCGCGCGGGTGCTGTGGTTGCACCTCGGGCGCGTCCTCGACCTTTTCCACGGCCTCGGCCTATGGCAGCGGCATCAGGGGGCGCGTGTGCCTGATCCTCACGAGTAGCACGTGTGCTCACCATCTGTGAGAGAATAGAAGACAGAAGTTTAGATATTGTTCCAAAGTATCGCACGACAAGGAATTCAAAAAAATGAAGAGTTTCCTAAACAGTTACATAGCCCCTCGTAGATAAATACGGACGTCTCCATATCGATCAGTGAGACTCTAAATAACCGGTCTATGTCCCGTGACTCCTATGAACCTAGAGCTCTGATACCAACTTGTCATGACCCTAGTTAACCAATCGTGAACCTGTCATGACGGCACCCAGTCTTTGCAACTAGGTAAGCCTAACTCAATGCAAAATGTACAATTCTTATGAACTATAGTTAAGATAACAGCGGAATGACATAAAAGAAATATAATAGGTGCGGCTCAGCACATACACTTTACCAAATACCACAATATCCAACCACCAAGACCCAGAAACTCATGGGCAACACAGACTAAGAGAGTATAACTGTAGCTCTATACATCAAGAGTATCTATACAACCGAAATAAAGGAATAACTGACATCACTAAGGAAGAATAGAAGAAGACCCTCCCGATCTGCGGACGTATCAGATTCATACCTCGAGTCTCCTAAGAATGCGCCCAGGTCACCGATAGTGTGTCTCATCAGATGGACTGGATCTGCACAATAAAAGTGTGTAGATGAGTAGCATGAGTACACCACAGCGGTACTCAGTAAGTGCAAAGCCTAACCTCGATGGAGTAGTGATGAGGAAGGTCAGGGCTCTACCGAGAATAATAAAATGATGATAATAATACTGAACAGTGCAAAATAGGAATAAGTCTGAGATAACTGCAAATGAGATAAATACTACAAGCCGTCTACAGTTAAGCTAACAAAGAGAAATTAATACAACAAGTACAAATCAGAAATCTAGGATCTCCGGGAATTGAACCCGCAGTCCACTTATACTCAGCAACTCAGGATCCCAGGGAATCGAACCCGCAGTCTATATATCAGTGTCACAGGATCTCCAGAATTGAACTCGCAGTCGTTTATATCAATATCACAGAATCTCCAGGAATTGAACCCGCAGTCCGCATATTAGTATCACAGGATCTCCGGGAATTGAACCCGTAGTCCGTATATTAGTATCACATGATCTCCGGGAATTGAACCCGCAGTTCGTATATCAGTATCATAGTATCTTCGGGAATTGAACACGCAATCCTTTACCTCAGTAGCACTGGATCTCCGGGAATTGAACCTGCAGTCCACAGAACGCAAACACAATCAAACCCGAAGTACACTGCTATAATGAACAACTAATCCAGTCTCAACATGTTCCAGGGAATTCAATTAAGACAAGTAGGCATTTAGACAGTTAATCCTATCTAATCATGATTCCCTAGCTAACACATGATAAATCTTGCAATTAGACCAATTAAATAACAGAGAAAACACTGATTGAGCAATTTAAGTAAAATGGTTTTTCAATAATTAGCGCAAGTACACACCCGTCACCTCGTGTACAAGGCATTCAAATCAAAACATATATATCCTAGGGGAGAAAATCCCCCACACAAGGTTAGACAAGTCACTTACCTCAATCCCGGTACAAATCCGCTAAGAAATGACTCCTTTGCCATGAGTATCCGACTCCGAGTGGCCCAAAGCTATTCAAACCAATTACATAGTGTATATAACATCACAAGTAACTAATTACACTGATAAAATTAAAGCTACGTCGCGAAAAAGGATGAAATGACCAAAATACCCCTCCAACCATCGGCTCAAAATCAAAATATTGTTACGTTTTCAGAACTCTCGTACTCTCATGAGTCTAACCATATAAAGTTTATCGAAATCAGAGTTCATTTACTCATTCAAAACATCAATTTTCATTCTTTTAGGCTTAGAGCAAAATACCCCATTGTTACACATTAAATCCTCCATTTTCAGAGATTAATTCCATTATTTTATCAATATATTAACATAAATTGAGTCCATGAGTGCTTACCTGATGATACCCCGTGATTTCCTCCTCAAAATCACAAAAATCCCCTCCTAGTTCGAAGCCCCAAATATTTCTAATACTATGAAATTTTGGAACTATACTGACCTTAAACCCTTCAGGAGTTTCGCTTCTGCGACTCCTTTGCCGCTTCAGCGATTTCGCTTCTATGGAAACCTGGTCGCTTCTCGACCCTAGCCTTAAAATCGAGTTCCGCTTCTGCGACAGCGCTTACGCGGACACTTGTCCGCTTCTGCGAAACATCACCACATGATCAAGTTCGCTTCTGCGGGAGCCTGCCCGCTTCTGCGGGCTCGCTTCAGCGAACAAAGGTCCTCTTCTGCGGACTCAGCTGACCCTCAAAATTCTCACACTTGCGCTTCCCTCGCCGCTTTTTCGGACATGCTTCTGCGGTCCAAGTTCCGCAGAAGCGAAAACAACAGATGACAGCAGATCAGACCTGCTACACTTCCCATTTTCCCGTTTAATCACCCGAACTCATCCCGAGTCCCTCGGGACCTCAACCAAAAGCACCAACCTACTCCAAATCACGATACAAACATGTTCCAATCATAATAACATATCATTAAACACAAAAATAATCAAATTGGCGGATTCAATCCTAAGTTTCAACCAAAACTTCTGAAACCTACATACTATCAAAAACCCGACAAAACGATGTCCGAATGACCTAAAAATTTATAGACATATCCAAAATCACCTAACGAAGCTATTGCAACTGTTAGAATTCCATTTCGACTCCTGGATCAAAATTTTGCCTATCGACCGTATTTTCAATAATTCCAAACTTCGGCATTTCAAGCCTAAATGAGCTACGGACCTCCAAAATATATTCCGAACATACTCCCAACCACGAAATCACCTAACGGAGCTAACAGAATCATCAAATTTCTGTTCTGAAGTTGTCTTAACACCATTCCTAATACGGGCCATTTTTCAACTATAAAGCTCTCATTTAGGGACTAAGTGTCCCAAAACACTCCAAATTCAAGAACCGAACATCTCGGAAAACCACAATAGCAGAAATGAACTTAGGGGAAGTCGTTAATTGTGGATCGGGGCATAAATTTGAAAAATGACCGGCCGGGTCGTTACATCATAATTGCTCAACTATGTGTTTTCTTGTGATTAATTGAAAAGACCCTTGATTAATCGTGCCTAGTTACATTGTGTTTCTTGAGAAAGAACACTAAGTTAGATTTTTGTTGAACAACACCACTTTTGGGTAAGTTAAGAGATTAATTACTTTAATTTAAAATTGGGGTTAGATATAATGAAGCTTTGGTGGAATACTTCTGAGTTGCATAAATTGTTAACTAGAGTAGTTCGAGAGAATGCTTCTAGTAAATTATCTTAATTGACTGAGAGATAATTGCGGTAACCTAGAACTCATATTTCTTATAGAATATCGGAGAGATTATAGCTAACGTGTTAGGAATTAATCCAACAATTGGGGTAATCAATAACCCTAGACCATTTTACATTTGAATTCAACTCTATTCTTGGTTAGTGCTAGTTTTATTATTGTTTCTCATTAGTTAACTTAATTCTATTCATTATCTATTAAAAATCTTGCATCTGGGGATTGTTTGGGCTACTCACTAGAAGTGTCAAATGTTGTAGTAAATAGGTTACTTCCATGTGGGATTCGACTCCGGACTGAACCAGATTATATATTTGCAACGATCGCTTAATCTTTTTTATAATACGTAGCTGGACATGATCAAATTTTAGCGTTTTTGCTGGGGAACTAACGGTGTTATTTATTGAAACTTTGAATATCTAAAATTATTAGTCTTGATAAAATTTTTATGGTGTTAAAAATATTTTCATTGAAATTCTTAGGGTTGAAGTTTGCTGTAACTCAGGTGCATGCCCAGAAGCTCTTCGATACCTGGTGAACACTCTGAAGGACTTTCAGATCCCGAGAGAGCATTCCGGACATTGAACCTGGCTAATAGGAAGAGTAAACAAAACAAAAAAAAATGAAATTGAAATGGGTGACATAAATAATGTCAACAAGGACAACATGAATGTTAAAGTTGACCGAAACATCAAAGTGGTAGCACCTCTTGTGCCAGAAGCTGCTTTTTATGATTGGGCGCAACCAACTGCTGATAAATTAGCAATAGCAATTGCGTTTCCTCCTATATAAGCAGAGACATAACAGATTACCAACAACATGTTGCACCTCTTGCAGAATAAAAGGGCTGTTCTCTGGGTCATACATCGAAGATCCATAACAATATCTAAAGAACTTCTTATCAATATGTGTCACTCAGACACAGCCGAATGTGACTCCTAAGGTAATCAAATTATTATTGTTTCCCATTATCAGTCACTGGGGAGGCTCAAACATGTCTTAATTTGCTCCCTATAAAGTCCATTGCTACTTGGCAGGAATTGGCCAAGAAGTTCAAACAAGTGTTATCCACACAACAAAACTGCGAGGCATATTGATAAGATATTGCCAATCAAGAAGAAACCGACTGAGACTTTGCAAGGGACATGGGAGAGGTTTAAGGACATGTTGGTGAAGTGCCCTCACCATGGCATTCTAGATCAGATGTTGGGACAGAGATTCTATATGAGTTTGGCTGAGAGTTTGAAGGCCAATGTAGATGCTTCTGCCGGGGGTACATTCTTGAGCATAACTTTCACAGAGTGCAAGATTCTTCTTCACAAGATGTCTCAAAATTCAAGCTGGATGACGAGATAAGCAACACTCACTTTAATAGTGCATTCAGTCGCTCTTAACCCAAACAACACGCATGCAGAAAAACATAGCCACTCTTATGACCTAGATAAGCTTGCTAACAAAGAAAATCAATGAGATGGGTACGAAATAGGTACACATTATGAATACCACAAATGGAGGCTTGTGTACTCCTTACATAAACTAGTCCTACGTTTGCTCGTGGAGTGGAGAGAATGACAACCAGGGATTTGCAGCAAACATGAATAACATTAATAATTTTTTTAGGTCGGAGGCAGGTGGGAAGAAATGGGGACCAACAGCAAACAAGCAGTACAGATCAAACCATCCACAACACAACCCCAATTTAGGAGGAGCACGACCACAACGCCAAGTCATACCTTACCAAAGGCAACTTGGTAATAATCAGCAACACCAGGAACAATTGACCTACCATCCACCTCAGCAGCAACATGATAGTAACATGATCGAAATTAGGGGTATGCTTCAACATCTCATTGGGACAAAATGGAAAGATGGAAGAGAAGTTAGATGCGCATGACTCAGCAATCAAAGGCATTGAAACTCAATTGGGACATCTATCTATAGCCTTAAACAATTTCCTACAAGGAACATTGCCTACAGATACAAACGTTAATTCAAAGAAGCCGAACCCGAATCAGCTCATAACAGTGAGTCTTAGAAATGGGAGAGATCTAGACAGGGAACTAGAAGTTGCTCAATCTAGGAGAGAGACAATGCCAACCACTCCAGCTGTCCCAGTTACATTAGAGACCGATCACTCGGTGGAGCTCACCGAAGTTGTAATCGAGCAAGCACATATTGACAAGGGGAAGGAGAATGAAGGTGAAAAACTCCCAAGACATGTAGTAAAAAAAGCTTCCAGCAAATAAAAGGCCCAAAGCAGTGGGCAGAGGTTGATTCCTGCACCATTCCCTCAGAGGTTGGAAAAGCAAAAGAAATATGTTCAATATAGGGAGTTCATGGAAATGCTCAAACAAATTTAATTGAATATTCCACTGATGGATGCTTTGAGGGAAATGCCAGGGTATACAAAAATGATGAAGGGCCTGATATTGTGAAAATTTGACTTTCAGGACCTGCCTACTATCACTCTGATGGAGACCTGCTGCGCGGTAGTGATAAGATCTATGGTTCAAAAGGTTTCTGATCCAACTAGTTTCACTATCCCATGCATTATTAGGAGTTGTGAGCACGAGATTTTTTCCGTAAGCAAATTATTCCCAAATTCAAGCAAACTGATTTTTAAATAATTTTGTGGCAATTTATGTTAATTGTTTGCATAATAATGATTCATAAAGATATACAAAATAGGTAGAAATACTAGGATTTTAATTTTACAATTTTTTGATTTTTGAAAACAAATTAAAGAAAATCAAAATACGTATTTATTTGTTCTTAATTCGAAAATACTATAAAAAATAGAAATTAATTATTTTAAAATTAGCAAAAATAAAAAAATAGAAGAAAAGAAAAATACAATAAAGGAAATAAATAAAAAATACAAAAATACAATAAAGGAAAATAAAATACAAAATACATAAATATATTGGGCCAAATTAGTGGCCCAAAAAATCAAACCCCTAAATAATAACCGCCCAGGCCCAAAGAAATGGCACCCGGCCTGCCCAGTCCAAACTATAACGACCCCATTTAGGTGTAACTAAATCCGGACCGTTGAAGTCTTTGATCAAACGGCCAGGAATGTTGATCATCTAATAAATCAAACGGCATTGTTTTATCTCGTCCATCTGAACCGTTGGTCTAATCAATCCAATGGCCAAGATTTAATTGTCACTTAAATAAAACGGTGTCGTATAAAGGATAGATGAATCTGACCCGTTGGTTCATTAGATCCAACGGTCTCAGATCATTAAAGGGTTTTCAAATATTCAAGAAACGTTACACCCCTAAACATTTCCACCTTCTTCTTCATTTGCAAACCCTAGCCACCCTAGTTCTCTCTCAAACACCAGCTGGAAACCTACCGGTGGGAAACACTACTGTCACACCTCCTTTTACTTTTACGTCCCAGCTATTTACTACTACACCCCGGGAAGGGATATAATAATAACAGGGAAGGATTTTTTCCAATTAAAGGACATTCGGAACGAGATTTATTTATTAATTTTTAGAGTCGCACTTGGGAAAAGAATGGTGTCCCAAGTCACCGATTTAATCCCAAACCGAGGAAATTATGACTCTATTTTATAGTCCGCGAAACTAGAAATCGGGATAGGGAATTCTGTTAACCCGGGAGAAGATGTTAGGCACTCCCGGATTCCGTGGTTCTAGCACGGTCTCTCAACTACCGTAATTGTTTTTATCTGATTTACTTATATGCTTCAATTTTTCAAATGTTATTAATGTTCCGCTTTGTTATTTTTAGGACTTGCGACGTCACGAAAACGCATTTCGAGTCACACCGCAACCAGTACGCCTGTGACTTTAATGCATTTCAGCTTCACCGGGATTTAAGATTTGGGTCACATAAAATGTACACCCGAATTAGTATTGTAATTTTTATTTATCGTGCCTATAATGTCTATGTCTTCATTATCTTTGAGAAGGACCGTGAAATTCGCTAAACAGTCCTTCCAAGTCTAGCATTTTTACATTGAAATCCGTTTGGGGGCCCCGTGTATTTTTATCTCCGGAACGAGGCTCATCCCTTATTTTAAAGTCCAATCCTATTCATATACTATGTTTTCTATTTTTGTTTTTTCTTTCCTAATATGTATCTATTTTTGGTATTTTTCGAGGCTATAATGTTTGGAGTCCAGGCCATTATTAATTATTGGGGCCTGGACTTCAGACTGCCTTAGCAGTCCGTTATTAAAGACGACTGGGCTTCTGAAGCCCAATGTATGATGTTGTCTCTATTTGACAACATAGATATCTGATGAATTAGACCTGGGCCTATATTCAGGGTTTGGCCCAGACTTCGAAAGCAAAAGAATGAATAGACTAACAGTTTCGAAACACTATTAAAGCAGATATTTTTCCAAATGACAAAGAAAATCCGTAAACTTATATTATTTCCAAAGGATATCATATTACATTTTTTGATCACTAGTTTCAGTGATTAACTAGAATTCTAACACCATAACTTGTATCATTATCGCTATACTAACTAAACATACTTGAACTAATTATAATCACAGAAATCTAAAACAAATGCATATCTAAATCGTTTTTGAATGAAACTAGGCGATGATACTGTTGAAACTTGAACTACTTATTCCCTATTGAACCAGATTCAGAGTTTAATTAGCATGAGTAGTTAGATACCTGTTCGTAGGTCCAATTTAGAATGGAATTCTTACTTACTTAGGTGTATAAACTTCATTTTAACCTATTTTTAGTTTCAAATTAGATAATAAGCTGTAGCTGACTACGTTTACCTACTACATTAACTATTCAACTCTAATCTAAATCGAATTTATGCAGTTGTTAATTATTACAACCATTCCTAATGAATTACAATAGATCTAAGAATTACAACTATAATTATGAAAGAGGAAACAAAAACAGTCATAGATCAACTTTATAACTTCATTCCTTCATTCCTTCATCAAGATTTCAATTACATTTCCAGGAAGTAGTGTGTACCCGATCAACGAAAACAAAACTAATGAGTTCTAAGGAGATGAAGGACAAGAGAAGTCAGCAATGGCAACAATAGAGTATCAACAGCAAGCAGGAACAGGAAATAACACTGCAACTCCCAAACTCAATAGATAACCAGTAAATGACTCGGGAAATAATAGAAATCCAAGCTAGTTGAGATGAACACAGCAGAAAAACCACCAGCAAAGATCCCAGGAACAATACTCAACTCGAAGACTGGAACTCTAATGTGTGGAACCTTTAATTGCCAACTATCAAAGATGGAACCTCTTTTTTGATTTCAATATCTGGACCCTTTTCAGGCTTATTAGAAGCCTATTTATAGAGTTATTTTGGGGCGAATTTCAAATAAGTTAATTCTATTTCCCTCCCCTTATTCTTTTCAATTAATTATAGTATAGTCCATTAAAATTGTATCGAAATGCCCTAGAACCCTTGCTAGAAGGTTCTGGGCAGTTCTATTGGGTTCTATTAGGCAGGTTTTACCCAATTACCCTCACTTGCTAAGGTTTATTACACAAATACCTTTTAACTCTACCTAGTAAGCCCCTTATTATCCAAGTAATTTCAGAAATACCAAGCATTAAAGTCACTTTTATCCCTATATGCTCTATTTAATCCACAAGAATGCCATTTACCCTTCCCCTTTTACCACTTGTATTTAATTGTTATTACCCGACCTACCTTAGCTAGGTCAAGACTAAGGTAGCTTAAATGTATTTAACAGATAGCCCCCCCTCCCAAGTCATGTTTTAAAACTTAACCAGTTTCAAATTATAAACCTTTTCAACATTAGCCACTTTTACAAATTGCCACTATCAGAAATCATATTGTGTTTGCAGACATAGCCACAAAAACATTTACACATATAACCTAAGTACACATAAGTACTCAGAAGTTCAGAAGAAACTAACATACAAATCAAATTGCAAATATAGCCAGATTCATGTTGTTTTGCACAAACCTTAATCACGACTTAACTTCCAATTAATCAGAACTCAGAGGGAAAATTTGATAATGGTTGAATTCCAACTAACTAAAACCCAACCGAGACAAAATATAATGAACAATCACATAAAACTGGCTTATTAGCATATGACTCACAAGTAGCTAACATCAGAACCTAAGAACACTTAAATGATTTCAGGCACATATGAAATAAAGTTCATGGCTAGTATGCACGAGTATGAATCAAGATATAGAACAGAGATAGAATCATGGTTTAAGACATGCATAGGGATTCTTTAAGTTCTAAACAGAGAAACATGATAAGCATATAACAAAACAAGTTCAAAACATGAAAGAATCAAGTTTCAGAACACATGAAAACCAACGACCAAAGACAGGGTAGGGTACTTAGCTTTTTTCAGGCCTTTTCTTTTCTTTTTCCTTTTCTTTCTTTCTTTTCTTCTTTCTTTTCTTATTTCTTTTCTTCCTTTTCTCTTTGTTCTTTTCATTTTTTTGATTTTTCAGAGTTTCAGAGACTATTGGCCTCTTTAGATCTCCCAAATAGCGCCTTGTGGTTTAATTTTGAGTATGGGAGAGGTAGTCTGGAGGCTTGGGGTAATGTTTTAGCAGTGGGTTTGTTTTTGGTACTCGCCGGAGTAGGGTTCCATCGAGGGTTTTTCGATTATTCGAAGGGTCGGAGATAGATTCGAAGGAAACTACCTTGGTGGGGTTAAAGATCGTCTTGAGGTGGTTAGATGGTGTTAAGGAGGGAGTCTGGTTCATACTTTTTGGTGGTTGCCGGATAGGGTTCCGGCGATCAGATTTTCAAGAATAGAAGGCTGGTGAGTTTTCTGGGGTGAGGTTAATGGAGATAAGGTGTTAGAGGGTGGAGGAGAGTGTTTGAAGGCTTGGCCTGAGCCGGAGGAGGTAACAGAAGACTGACCACCGGTACAGCTCCGGTGGTCTTTGTGAGAGAAGGGGGGAGAAAGGTTTCATAGGCGGCTGGGGTTTGCCATAAGAATATCTGTGTGTATAATGAAGGGGATGAACGGGTAGGGTAGATATATATCAATCGTGTATTGTTGATTCCTGGCCATTGGATTAGTTGAGATGAACTGTCAGGATCTTGTGGCCTCAAAACGGTGTCGTCTGGTTTAGTGAGGGGTCTCCTCATGTCCGTTAGATTAATTAATTTGAATGGTTGAGATTAATTGCTTCAAACTATGTTGTTTTAGTTAGTGGCACCTTTGTCTCGTCCGTTTGATCAATTGCACTGGACGGTTAAGATTGATTTCAAATGCGACGTCGTTTCATTCATGCGGGCACCACCTTACCTAGTCCGTTGATTAGTTATATCAACACCTCAGTTTTGTTGATTAATACGATGTCGTTTGGATGGCAAAGGACTAGGCAGGCCGGTCAAAAATGACTGGGCCTAGTCTGTGTAATTTTGTTTTGGGCTGAGTACATATGTGTATTTGGCCCAAATTAATGTTGTATATTGTATTTTGACTTGTATTTTATTTAATTTCTATATTTTACTTTTTTATTTTGTATTTTTATTTTGCATTTATATTTACAACTAATATATTTCCTTTATTTTCCACTCTTTTGTATTTTCCTTGATTTTTCGATATTTTTGTATTTTTGCTTAATTTTCTTATTTCTAGCATTTATTCTACAATTTTTGTGATATTTTCTTTATTAACTCCTTTTGTATTTTCATTTCAATTTTATTTCAAACAAACATTGGTAATTCCACAAATCAAACAATTGCAAACAAAAATCATTTTTGTATTATTTTTATATATTTTGGAATTCAATTGCTTGGGGCAAAAATCACGTGCTCACAGCTGCCCCTCTTTGCTCGGGAACACGAAGAGTTTCAGTGCAAAGATAAGTGAGCAGTAATAAGAGATTTTTGCCCACTTGCATATTCTGTATAAAGAATTTTTGAAAAACTTTTGACCGCACCCTGCTTTAGAGGTTGCCTACATATCCTGGGCTAAACCGAAATCAGGTCAGTGGAGTTCGTGTAGGTCTGGTAGTTTGAAAATACCAGGGGAACTGTGATTTCACTGTTGTTGCTGTTGTTATCGCTGTTACTGCTGACTGACTCCTTATTACACCGGGATAATAATAAAATAAAGAAGCTAGCCAAAGCTATGGTCTATGAATTACAAAAAATCCAATCTATGTCTTGTGTTCTTGTATTGCTTTGCTCTGTCATCTTGCATGTTTCTCTTTATTTTCATCTTCCATTTTTTTCGGTAAATCTTTTGCTTATGACTTGTTTCCAACATATTGCTTTCCTCCATTTGTATGACTTCAAAATGCGTTTCTTCGCTCTTCAGGTTGGTACCTTCTTATTGCAAAAACAAAGAAAACTTTCCTCTGCCCCGGTATGGGGCTTTCAATGTATCATGATGTTACTTTGTTAGAAAAGAAAAACTTTAAAGATGCAAAAAAGTATTCCCTTGTTATACTGGTGGGCGCCTGAACAGAAATGAAAATGGTGAAAAATATTCCCTTGTTATACAGGTGGGCGCCTGATGCAGAAATGAAAATGCAGAAAAAATATTTCCTTGTTATCCAGGTGGGTGCCTGAACAGAAATGAAAATACAGAAAAATATTCCCTTGTTATACAGGTGGGTCCCTAATGCAGAAATGAAAATGCAGAAAAATATTCCCTAGTTATACAGGTGGGCTCCTAAAAAGAAATTGAAAAATGCTGAAAAATATTCCCTTATTATCCAGGTGGGCGCCTGATGCAGAAATACAAATGCATAAAATTATTCCCTTGTTATCCAGGTGGGCGCCTGATGCAGAAATGAAAATGCAGAAAAGTTTTCCCTTGTTATCCAGGTGGGCGCCTGATGCAGAAATGACAATGCAGAAAAAATATTCCCTTGTTATCCAGGTGGGTGCCTGACACAGAAATGAAAATGCAGAAAAATATTCCCATGTTATCAAGGTGGGCGCCTGATGCAGAAATAAAAATACAGAAATATATTCCCTTGTTATCCAGGTGGGTACCTGATGTAGAAATAAAAATACAGAAAAGTATTCCCTTGTTATCCAGGTGGGTGCCTGATGCAGAAGTTGAAAAATGCTGAAAAGTATTCCCTTGTTATACAGGTGGGCACCTGAACAGAAATGAAAATGCAGAAAAGTATTCCCTAGTTATTACAGGTGTGCGCCTGAATAGAAATGAAAATGCAGAAAAGTATTCCCTTGTTATACAGGAGGGCGCCCGAACAGAAATAAAAATGCAGAAAAGTATTCCCTTGTTATCCAGGTGGGCGCCTGATGCAAAAATTGAAAATGCAGAAAAATTTTCCCTTGTTATCCAGGTGGGCGCTTGATGCAGAACTGAAAATGCAGAAAAGTATTCCCTTGTTATCCAGGTGGGCGGCTGATGCAGAAACTAAAAAATGCTGAAAAATATTCCCTTGTATATAGGTGGGCGCCTGAACAGAACTGAAAATGCAGAAAAGTATTCCCTTGTTATACAGGTGGGCGCATGATGCAAAAATGAAAATGCAAAAAAATATTTCCTTGTTATATAGATGGGCGCCTGATGTAGAAATTGAAAATGCAGAAAAATGCAGAAAATTATTCCCTTGCTATCCAGGTGGGTGCCTGATGCAGAAATGAAAATGCAGAAAAGTATTCCCTGTTATCCAGGTGGGCGCCTGATGCAGAAATTACAAAATGCTAAAAACTATTCCCTTGTAATACAGGTGGGCGCCTCAACAAAAATGAAAATGCAGGAAAGTATTCCCTTGTTATACAGGTGGGCGCCTGAACATAAATGAAAATGTAGAAAGGTATTCCATTGTTATCCAGGTGGGCGCCTGATGCATAAATTGAAAATGCAGAAAAGTATTCCCTTATTATACAGGTGGGCGCCTGAACAGAAATGAAAATGCAGAAAAGTATTCCCTTGTTATCCAGGTGGGCGCCTGATGCAAAAATGAAAATGCAGAAAAGTATTCCATTGTTATCCAGGTGGGCGCCTGATGAAGAAATTGAAAAATTCTGAAAACTATTCCCTTGTTATACAGGTGGGCGCCTGAACATAAATGAAAATGCAGAAAACTATTCCCTTGTTATACAGGTGGGCGCCTGAACAAAAATTGAAAATGTTGAAATGTATTCCTTTGTTATACAGGTGGGCGCCTGAACAGAAATTGAAAATGCTGAAAACTATTCCCTCGGTTTGATAACTGGGTATTAATTTTAAAAATAAAAGACAATACCCCCCTCGTTGTTCGGGTAGGTTCCTGATTATTGAGAATTTGAATCTTTTGTCCTTGTCTTAATCAGTGAACAATTTATTAGTTATAAAATGATGGTTAGCAACTGGCATTCTCGCTAGCCTTGCTTCCACCGTCTGCCTCATCTTGCTTCATACTACTTTGCAACTTATTCCTGATCGTCTTCCCAATTCTTCCTTGTGATCCATTTTTTCTTTTTCTCTTTTTTTGTACTTTTCCCTTTTATTCCTTTTGGCTATGTGATCGCCGTGTGTTTTTGTTTTCTCTTTTCCTTTGAAGGACCCAGTATTATTATGCCATCTAACATGAGAAGCTGGTAGCTAGCTTTCAACTGGAAACTAGTTTTGAACAAATAGAATGAAATGCAATGACCTGAATTTCAGGGGTGAGGATATTTTGAAGTAAAGACAGAACTTATCTGGGTATAAAAGCTGATTCCTTTGACCATACCATGCATTTGAATATCCGGCCCAGTTTGTCCAATCAAATTGTTGTTGACTTAATTTCTCTTTTCATCAACTCAAACCTTGTTTGTCTTGCCATTTTCATTTATCCAGTCATTCCTTACTTTCACCTTATGGTGCCCGTGAGGGTTTTCTCCAATAAGACTCTCTCATTTATTTTCTCTCGCCTCACATTTGCCTTATGGTGCCCGTGAGTGTTTTCACCAATAAGACTCTCTCATTTATTTATCTCTCAACTTACATTCGCTTTATGGTGCCCGTGAGGGTTTCACCGATAAGACTTTCTCATTTTGTTTTCTTTAATTTTCTGTCTTCAAACTCCTGGGTATTGTCCCTGATGTTTTTCTCTTTCTTCCTATTGTATTGTCATTTTCTTGAAATCAATCAGAAGGTCTTTCTTTGGACCGTAATGTGGCTTTTGGATGGGTTTAGAAAGAAAGGTATAACGGCTCAAAATTTAAACGTGGGTTCAAAAATAATTACAACTCTCGGAATCATAAAACATAATTTCTGCCCCAGTTTCAATATTTGGGGAATCTTGGAGTTTATTTCTGTCTTGACTGAACCTCATTGAGGCTGCCTACGTACCATTTCGGGATCATGTCAAACGTAGTTCGTACCCTAAGGTGTCTTCGTCATTTGACTTTTTCCCGTTTTTTCTTTTGTATATTTTTTCTATATCTTTTCTCTTCTTTTTTTTCATTTTTTTCATTTTTCTTCATTTTCATTTTTTCTTCATTCTCTTTTTCTTTTATTTTCATTCTTTTTTTTTCTCTTTTTCAATCTTCTCTTTTCTTTTCTTTTCATTTCATTGTTCATAATTGATTCCGAGAGAGGGGTATGAAAGAATAATGCAATAAGGCTCAAAAGGGGTAGCATAGAGAAATAAAATGCCTTCATCATTTCAATTTCAAAATTATGACAAATACAATTGTATATATGAAAAAGGAATCATACATAGTATCTTTTGACTGCATCGGAGTTGATAGCAGTCTCTACACATTTCCCTTCCACATCTGTTAGATATAAAGCTCCATTCGACAATACCCGAGACACCATGAATGGAGCTTGCCAATTCGGTGCAAACTTTCATTTTACTTCAGCCCAGTGTGGTAAAATGCATCTTAGCACCAACTGTCCAACTTCGAATTTCCGTAGACGTACTTTCTTGTTATATGCTTTGGCCATCCTTCGTTGGTACAACTGTCTGTGGCATACTGCTGCTAACTTTTTTTCATCGATCAAGCTCAATTGTTCTAACTGGCCTTTTAGCCATTCATCATCATCAACTCCAGCCTCAACTATAATCTGGAGGGAAGGTATTTCAATCTCTGCAGGTATTACTGCCTCCGTCCCGTACACCAATGAGTAAGGGGTTGCACCGATTGAAGTACACACAGTAGTACAATAACCCATTAGAGCAAATGGTAATTTTTCATGCCACTGTGTTGACTCTTCCACCATTTTCCTGAGAATCTTCTTAATGTTCTTATTTTCAGCCTCAATCGCTCCATTTGCTTTAGGCCGATAAGGTGTAGAGTTACGATGCAAGATTTTGAACTTTTGACATGCCTCTGCCATGAGGTGACTATTAAGATTTGCTCCATTGTATGTGATAATTATTTTGGGAATTCCGAAGCGACAAATGATATTTGTATGTGCGAAATCCACTACCGTCTTCTTTGTTACTGCTTTAAATGTCTTCGCCTCAACCCATTTAGTCAAATAATCGATAGCTACTAGGATAAACCTATGCCCATTAGATGCTGCGGGTTCTATTGGACTGATGACATCCATGCCCCAGGCGACGAATGGCCATGGTGCTGACATTGTATGCAACTCATAGGGTGGGGAATGAATCAAATCTCCGTGTATCTGGCATTGATGGCATTTCCGCACATACCTAATGCAATCTCGCTCCATGGTGAGCCAATAGTATCCAGCCATTAGTATTTGCTTGGCCAAAACATATCCACTCATATGAGGTCCACAAGCTCCTGCATGTATTTCAGCCATGATTGTATTGGCCTGCTGTGCATCTATACATCCTAGTAAATCCAAATCCGGGATTTTCTTGTATACAACTCCTCCGCTGAAGAAAAATCCACTCGCTAGTCGCCTTATAGCCCTTTTATGATCTCCCGAGGCTTGCGCTGGGTACACCTCCATCCTCAAACATTATTTAATATCATGGAACCATGGCTCGCCGTCAAGTTCCTCTTCTACTGTGAAACAATAAGCATTTTGATCACGAACTTGTATCTGTAGTCGATCTATATAGGCTTTGTCCAGATGGTGCAACATGGATGACAATGTGGCCAGGGCATCTGCAACTTCGTTGTGCATTCTTGGGATATGCTTGAACTCTATGGACTGAAACCTCTGAGATAGTTCACGTAGACACTGTCGATATGGTATAAGTTTCAAATCCCTTGTCTCCCATTCACCTTGAATTTGATGTATCAAGAGATCTGAGTCACCCATGACCAAAATCTCTTGCACACCCATGTCTATTGCCATTCTTAATCCTAATATACATGCTTCATACTTGGCCATGTTGTTAGTACAGAAAAATCGGAGCTGAGCGGTAATAGGATAATGCTGACCTATTTCTGAAATGAGCACTGCTCCAATTCTGACCCTTTTGCTATTGACATCCCCATCAAAGTATAGTTTCCAACCTGGCTTGTCGTTTTGTTCCAATTCCTTAATATTCATTGTCTCCTCATCAGGAAAATATGTCTTTAATGGTTCATACTCATCATCAACTGTATTTTCTGCCAAATGGTCAGCGACTGCTTGTGCCTTCATTGAAGTGTGGGTTAAATAAACAATATCGAACTCTGTAAGTAGAATTTTCCATTTAGAGAGCCTTCCTGTGGGCATAGGCTTCTGGAAGATGTACTTCAGTGGATCCAACCGAGATATAAGATAAGTGGTATAAGCCGATAAGTAATGTTTCAACTTTTGTGCAACCCATGTTAAAGCACAACATGTTCTTTCCAGCTGAGTGTATTTTACCTCGTAACATGTAATTTTCTTACTAAGATAGTATATTGCTTGCTCTTTCTTCCCTGTTTCATCATGCTTCCCCAGTACACAGCCAAAAGAATTATCCAATATATAAAGGATCAAGGGCCTTTCGGGTTCTGGAGGAACCAAAACAGGAGGATTGGCCAGATATTCTTTTATTTTGTCAAATGCATCTTGACATTCCTCAGTCCAATTTACCGCAACATCTTTCTTTAATAATTTGAAAATGGACTCACAGGTCGATGTCAACTGAGCAATAAATCTGCTAATATAATTCAACCTGCCCAACAAACTCATCACTTCTTTCTTGTTCTTTGGCGGAGGCAAGTTCTGAATTGCTTTTAACTTTGACAGGTCTAATTCAATACCATGCAGGCTTACTACGAACCCCAATAACTTTCCCGATGGTACTCCAAAAGCACATTTTGCTAGATTGAGCTTGAGATTATATCTTCGAAGCCTCTGAAAAACTTTCTCAAATCTTTGACATGATCACACTGCTTTTTGGACTTGATAATAACATCATCCACATACAACTCAATCTCTCGATGTATCATTTCATGAAACATAGTGGTAATTGCCCTCATATATGTTGCTCCGACATTCTTCAACCCAAACGGCATTACTCTGTAGCAATATATTCCCCAAGGTGTGATAAAGGCTGTCTTTTCTGCATCTTCTTCGTCCATCAGGATCCGATGATAACCCGCATAACAATCCACAAAAGAACCAATCTCATGTTTGGCACAATTGTCAATCAATATGTGGATATTTGGAAAAGGAAAATCATCCTTCGGACTGGCTTTATTGAGGTCTCGATAATCAATACACACTCTGGTTTTTCTATCTTTCTTTGGAACATGCACAACATTGGCTAACCAGGTGGGATACTTGGTGACCCGTATGACCTTTGCCTCAAACTTGCTTATTGACCTCTTCTTTTATTTTCACACTAATATCCATTTTGAACTTTCTTAACTTTTGCTTAACCGACCGGCATTCTGGATAAATGGGCAACTTATGTACCACCAAGTCAGTACTAAGCCCGGGCATGTCATCATAAGACCAAGCAAATATGTCCTTGTACTCATGTAACAACCTGATCAAATCTTTTCTGAGTGAAGTCTCTAAGTGTACTGTAATATTTGTTTCCCGAATATTCTCCTCATTTCCCAAATTAATAGACTGCGTCTCATTTAAGTTTGGATTGGGTTTCTCTTCATAATGGCTCAAATCCTTACTAACACTTCCTCATCCTCATATTCCACTTCATATTCATTTTCAATTTCTTGTATATCTATCCGATTATCAAGACTGGACCGGGGATTCTTCATGCATGACACATCATTGAAATCAGCAAATACTTATTGTATAAGAAAAGAGAAGAAAAATAAAATAAGGCTAAAATAGAGGAAGAAAGAAATTGCATTTCATTAAACTTTGAAAGTTAACACGGTTTGGATACATTTGACTAGACGGAACATAGGATTACAATTTTTTTTGAAACAAGACAGTTTTGGGAATGGAATATTAAAAGTTAACTACCACAACTCCCTCCTCATTGGAAGAGGAGTAGCTTCCCAGTTATTTAGCCTGATGTGGGGTCCAACAAATTGAACATCCATCTTGCTTGTTCCCTCGGTTGCTTCTATCATATTCACGCCTTCAAACAACCTCTCAAAACTTGCTAATAGCTCTTCATCCGGCCTTATCTCTGCATGGCCCGGTATGACAGTTGCCGGACGTCTTTGTGTACCAGGCTTGACAAAAGAGTGGGACAGTTTTGGGAAAGGTTTGGGGAGGGTCCACCCTTTCTTTTTCAATCTTTTGGCTCTCTGTATATCAGCGATGGTTGGCTTGAAATCCAGGCCGAAAGTGTTAGTGCTACCCGAAAGATGAACTGGTTGTGTTATACCCTGCAAGGCAACTCTAGAACTTTTCCCGGAGAGAACCCATTATTTATCTTTTCTTTGGCAACCATGACCGCTGCAGGGGTCACTTTGGGTACTGGGATATTTTCTCATTCCGATATTTTGTTCATAGTCATGGTGTCCATCACTTGGTACACCCAAGGACCTTTGTCTCCTTCAACTTCTTCGAATGGCATTATGGCATTACAAACATTATCTTCCCCGTGCACTACTATCTCTTGTTGATCCCACTCAAACTTCACCATTTGATGTAGTGAAGATGGCACCGCTTTTGCAGCGTGGATCCATGGACGTCCTAACAGGAGGTTATAGGACACAACAACGTCTAACACTTGAAACTCCATGGTGAAATCCACCGGTCCGATGGTGAGTTCTAGTATGATATCTCCCACGGTGTTCTTTCCACCTTCGTCGAATCCCCTCACACATACACTGTTTTTGTGAATCCTCTCGTGATCAACTTTTAATTTTCCCAAAGTAGACAAAGGACGAATATTAGCACTCGACCCGTTAGCGACCAAGACACGAGTCACCACTGATTCCTCACACTTCACCGTGAGGTATAACGCCTTATTATGTTTCGTCCCCTCTAGTGGTAGCTCATCGTCTGAGAATGTTATCCTATTTGCCTCAAAATTTTTGTTTGTAATCTTCTCCAAATGACACATCGAGATCTTTTCCGGTACGTGAGCTTCATTTAGGATCTTCATCAATGCCCTTCGGTGTTCATCGGAATGAATCAGCAGAGATAGCAAAGATATTTGAGCGGGTGTGTTCCTCAATTGCTCAACTATGGAGTAATCTTGAGCTTTCATTTTCTTTAAGAATTCCTCTGATTCTTCCTCGGTGACCACTTTCTTCACATAAGCTGGATTTTCTTTCACAACTTTCTTCTTTCTCAAATCATCAGGGGCAAAACATCGCCTTGACCGGGTCAAACCATAAGTTTCGTAGATTCCCCCCTTGACTTCTTTCCCTTTGTACATAATAGTTACCGTGTTATAATTCTAAAGTACAGCTTTGGTATTCACAACCGGCATCTGAACAACTAGCTTGATAACAACTGGTTCTATATAAGTCCCTTTCATAGTCAGTATGTGTTTCACCCTTGGTACTATCACTTTTACCGGCTCGGGCTCAATCATCACTGATGGCTATTTTGCTGGTGACTCGATTGACACTTTCTCACTTCCAACTTTCTCCTCCGTGCTGCTGTTTACTTTGATTGTCATCACAGTTTGAGAGGATTTTTTGCAGCTTTCTCCCTGTACTAGCTCTATCATATGTGTTTCATGATGCACCAGCAAAGGATTTTGCGTTATGTTGGGAGTCTCGGGTGCTTGCACCTCAATTCTTCTGGAGTCAATGAGTTCTTGTATCGCAGACTTTTGGTGCCAACATTTCTCCGTATCATGTCCCGGTGGCCCAAACAATATTCAAAATAGATGGATTGGTCTAAGTTTCTCAGTGGAAGATTGGGAATTTTAGGCTCTATGGGACTCAGCATTCCTAATTGTCTCAGTCGGTGGAAGAGGCTAGTATATGATTCTCCTAGAGGAGTGAATGTTTTCTTTCTCTGAGCCCTGTCGCCTTTCACTTCTGGGTCAGGACGGAAGTTGGTTCGGTTTGGATTTCTGTAGGTTTTTTATCGTGGGTAGGCATTTTGGGCATGGTAGACATTCTGAGGAGCTGGGGTTCGCCATGAAGGTGGAAGCGGCGGGTATGACTGGGCATGTTGGACAAAAAATTGAGGACCGTTTGGAGGATAATAATGTGGAGGTGGGTTATACGGTGCTGGTGGATATGGTTGGTATGGGCGGGTTGGTAATGATATGAGTTTGGGCCCCGGGACCAAGATCTTCCCTCTATAACCGCCACTTCTTCTTTCTTCTTCTTCCCAATTGATCCTCCTGTCCCTTCTGAATTGCTTGATTTGTAGCCTTGATGGCTGAGTAGCTCATAATCTTGTTCGTTTTCAAACCTTCTTCCACAAAACTCCCCATCTTCACTACCTCATTAAAGGTCTTTCCGATTGCAGACACCAGATATTTGTAGTATGTTGGCTCCAAAGCTTGTAAGAAACAATCTACCATTTCTCCTTCTTTCATTGGCAGATCCACACGGGCCGCCTGTTCCCTCCAACTGAAGCCATACTCCCAAAAACTCTCTCCGGGCTTCTTTTCCATTTTGGTCAATGACAATCTATCATGGATGATTTCCAGATTATATTAAAAATGGTTCGCAAATGATTGAGCCAAATCGTCCCAAATGAACCATCGAGTATGATCTAGACGGGCGTACCATTCCAATGCTGAGCCACTAAGGCTTTGACTGAATTAGGCCATAAGTGGTTCATCCTTTCCCCGAGCTCCAAGCATTTTGCTGCAATATCCTCTCAGATGGGCCACTGGATCACCATGGCCATCATACATGTCAAATTTTGGCAATTTAAACCCAGTGGGTAGATGTACCTCGGGGAACAAACATAATTCCTTGTATGCCACACTAACTTGGCCTCCCAGACCTTGCATATTACGAAATGACTGCTCAAGGCTCTTCATTTTCCTGGCCATCTCCTCTTGTTCAGGGTTTCTAGCAGGTTTATCCTCCTCCGTCATATCGATAAGTAGGGTGTAAGAACCATGTTGTCTGAAGGTGGGTTCTGGAGGGTAGTAATGATTATCCTGGATATGAAATATAGGCTCACTAGAGGATTTGTGTAAAGTGTCTGGTGGTGGTGCCAGATACACGGGAGCGGCCTGAGGTGGTGGTGGTGGAGCTTGTTTAGGAAGTTAGGGTGGTACTTGTGATGTAGTGGCGTAATAGTGCAGGTAAACAGGATATGTAGAAGATAAATTCATGGTGGGTAGATCTTGGTTCGGGTTTCAAGGAGGAATATATGTGGGGTTAGCTGGGTAAGTAGGTAAGGGTTGCCCCCTTGACCAAGCCTGATAAATTTCTGACATCTGTTGTTTCAACTTATACACTTCTTCCTCCATGCTGTTCACATCTATTACTTCTTCCTCCTTCACGGGATCTATGATTGTCGGCTCAATTTCTTAGGTCACTAATTTTGTAATGCTTTTAGAACGAGTGTTGTAGTTGTGATGTGCCAGAATGCCAGTTGCTAACTGTTTTATCTGATACTCATCAATGACAAAAACTTGTTAATAGTTAGATCATAATAGATAAACATCACAAGTTTTAAAAACACAACTTTTGCTTGGCAATTATGCGTCATCCTGGCATTATTATTCTTCTTTTGACCCGCCAATTCTCTTTTTCGGCTTTTCCTTTTCTTCTCTTTAGTTTCCACTCATCTCCTTTATTTCACTGTTTTTCTTTTCTTTTCTCTTTTTGTTTTCATTTTTCGATCCTATATGTTTGCCTATCACTCAAGCAATTATCATATAAGGAAAAATAATGACAACTTTTTGGACTTTCATTGATATTCAAACATTGATTACAAAAGATAATGAGGTTGTAGTACATCCTTCTAGATGCAAAAAAATACAAATACAAAAATACATCCCCTATGAATGCATTAAAGCCCCCAGTGCCCGTGAGACATCGTTCGGTCTTACCGCAGGCCTATATACTAATCCCTTTTAGAGTTTGTCCAGGTCGGTCATCACTTGTTTAACAAAGATCATTGATGTTGCGGTAAACGTAGACTGAGTCATATCCTCGCACAATTGTCATTTCCGCGTAATGTAGTGATCAATGATGACAATTCTTTCCCTGATGACCCTTTCTCTTGAAGCAACATCCTAATTTGTTTGGTACGAGCATCCAAGGTTTGTTGTCTCTTCTTTTGAAGTTGTTGTAGCTCCATTTCTAATCGGGCCATTGTCATGTAGCAATGATCTCTCTCTCTATATCAAATTCGTTAGTTTGTTTGCTACTTTTGACCTCGGCCGTAACAATCTTCTTCCTTAATCGGGCTACTTCAACATTATGTTCATCCTTTAACTGTCGAACCATCCAAGCTCTTTCTTTGGCATTCTTGGCCAATTGTTTCCGAACCCCAACTAATTCCTTCTCAACTTTATCTAGATCAAAGCTATAATCGTTCACCTTGCACCGTAGATTTTCAATAAGTTTTTCATCTTGGGCAAGTCGAACTGGGGTTTCGGTTGTTGTTCTCATTTTCGCAATCCGAGCCTTCAATGTTTCATTTTCTTTCCTCAGCTATTTCTTTTCACCCTTATCGGCTGCTACTTGTAAGCTGCTTTCGAATTTGAGGTCCTGAAATTATTTTTCCAACATGCTGATTCTGGCTCGATATTCATTTTCCTTGGCCATTTCCCTCGATTGCTCGGCAAATTCTTGAAAATGAGGCCTCTTCATCGGTCTCTCATGCTCAACATCTCTATGGTACCATGCGGAATATCCCGGTGGTACTTTACCTCTAGCCCGATCGCTCACACAGGTGTCCATTCTCAGACATTGGGACTCATTCCATATTTGCCGGATTTTTGCTTCCGAGAATTGCCCATCGAGACTAAACTCTATTGCTTGAAGGCTGAAGTCCCCATCTTTCAGTGCAATCTGATATCTTCCGAGTTGCCTTAATACTCGGTATGGTGCATAAGGTTGGATACTCTTGAGACACATTAAAAGGAAATACGACCCTTCTGCTGGCATATATATGACTTCATTGAGGGGCAACCATCCATTCGCCCATTCTATCTGGCTAGCAGTCAGTGATCGGAATTATGTGATCCAACCCTTCGACCCTTCTAGCAACTTGGCCTCTTTTGTCCTCACGTAGAATTCTTCGATGCATGCCTTTTCAGATGATCCATAGCTTGAAAACTGATGGTGGCGGCATAAATTCTCTATCATACACATTTGAAGAAGTAGATTACACCCCTCGAAGAAACCTTCTCCCGCTTTGCAGGCCGTGAGAGCACGAAAGATATCGACCACTATCATTGGTGCCAACGTACTATTGTCCTGTGTAAGGAGAGTACTGGCAATTCCAGCAACTCTAATGTCGATGTTCCCGTCTTTCCTCGAAAATGTGATTAACCCCAGAAAATCTACCATAAAGGCAAAACACATGGTTCCTCCCACTTAGCCCGGATCGCTTTGCTGCAGAGTTTGTTCGTTGGAACATTGAATCCTCCAACGTGGCTATATCTGCGGTATATAAAGTTCATGGTGCAGAACCCGTAGACCAAATCTTCATTGTGAACATTTTTGGCGATCTTTCAGGAGTCGAGGAATCTATGCATGGTGATAGCCCTTAGAGCAACCGGATACTTATCTTTTAAGGGAACCTCACCCTTTCCGATGTAATTAGCAATTTCCTCCAATTTTGGAGTAAGCTCAAAGTCTGAGAAGTGGAGCACGTTGTGTTCAGGATCCGAGCAGGCAACTAAAGCTCGGATAATATCACCTCGAGGTACTATGTCAAGCAGCCTAGTAAGATCTTTCAAATATTTGTTGACCCAATCCTGTCCATCTTTGCCTAAATCATTCCACCACAATTGTAACTCCAAAGGGATCTTGTTCATTAGTGCAAAGGGTTCATTTTGTATTGTGCTCATCCTGCACATTTATTAAAGGCGATTTATTAACTCAAAAAGAAAACAAAAATCTTTTCAAGGAAAATTTTCATTATTTCAAAAGAATCAACCTTTCCATATTTCATTCGAAAATTTCAAGGCTATTATTATTTAAAGAAAAATGACTTCAAAAGCGGCCATTTTTGCACAAATAGACTTCCGGCGTCCTTTCAGAACATTCGGCTATTTCCAAAAACGGCATCACTTTGATTTTATTGATAAAACTAAAAATTCAATATTTTTTGTTATTTTTGAAAAGGGGTGGTTGGACCCCATGAGGGTTGCCTACGTATCTCGCCTAGTGGTGAGAATCAAACCAGCGTAGTTCGGTCGAATTGTTCTAAGACCAATTATTTTGACAAAAGTTATTCCGACTATTTTCAAACTTTTTCTTTTCAAAATTTTGACAGCGTTTTGTTACTATTTCAGTAGTACTATTCTAAAAATCGCTCTTTTTCTCTCTTTTTGTTTTCAGGTATTTAGCCGGTCAACATAATAGCCTAGGACAAATAAATGCAACATATAATCATGCTCGGTCTTTGATATCCGGGTCACATGTCCTAGACAGACCCAACCCATGTGTTGAGTCCCCTAAGTCAGATATGATGCAAATAATCGTCCTAAATCTAGGGTCAATATCCTGATTTTCATTGGTTCTAGACTGTGTACATGAGCGGACAATTCAGGTCGAGAAGGGGGCTACGTACCGGGGACCCGCGGGATCGTCCGGCTTTGTAACTTATCCAGCCTCTATTTCTTATTGGGTATTGGCACTAACAGAAAGGGGAGTCTCAACCAGTAAGCACATCCCCGGAGGTAAGAAGAGAAGGATTTTCAGCACAATTTTATATATATAGTTCACGTAAATAGCACATTGATCAAAGCATATAATGAAATCAGATAATATCAAAAATAGCAATTTAACTGAGCTCGAATTCTTAAACCCTGAACCGAAGTTCTGGATTTCTTTTCCCCAATAGAGTCGCCAGAGCTGTCACACCTCCTTTTTCTTTTACGTCCCAGTTGTGAGCACGTGATTTTTGCCCTCACGACAATTACTCCCAGAAAATAGTAAAAAAATAAAATAGTCTTGTGTTGTATTTGATTTTTGTGGATTTTGTGTTGTCTTTCCTTGGCGTTAGCACTTGTCTGTGTGTGTGTCTTTTGTTAAATTGATCAAAAAAAATACAAAAAATACGGTTGCAGACATTTAGGAATCAATTGTGTGTTCGTAAGAATTAATTAACCATAAAGTGGTTCAAAAGAAAATTACAAAGTGCGCATTCTTGTCATTAGGTGATTTTATTTAAGTGTTGTAATGGTTCGAGTGCTAATTAATAGGTGTGTAATTTCATTTGTTTTAATTTGTTTACGGTGGTTTTATTTAAGTGTAATTAGTTAAGAAAATTGAAAAACAATGGCAAAAAATGCAAAGAATCCAGCCCAAATTATGTGTTAGCCCGGTCCACCTCACCAAAGCCATCAGAAACAGCTCCAAACGATGCCGTATGGGCGTCCATGTGTAGGCCATTGATTAAATCCAATAGACGGCCCAGATCAGATGTCCTTTGTAACCCATCTCAACCATCCACTCCCTCGTGAATCCAATGGCCCTCATCCTCTCCCACAACCTGTTACCCGACCCCAACCCATTCTTCAGCGATCGGTCCGGCCCCGAGATTCCCTAAACGGCACCGTTTTGATAAGTGACTTGATCCCAGCCGTTGATCTTGGTTGATCGAACGGCCAAGATCAATCCCCTTTACCCACTATATATTCCCCAAATACACGCCCGGCCAACCCCCTCCCCCCCAAGAACCCCTCCCCTTCGTCTCTAACTCAAAGACGGGAACCCTAGCTCCGCCCCCCATCGTGCTCCACCTACTGGAAATCGCCTCACGGTGGTTCCGATGGTCCAATCCATCCAAAATTGACACTCTAGAACCACCTAACCCCCTAAACACGAATACCTTACCCACCAACCTCGAATCACTCCCCATCATCTTGAATCTTTATTTGAAGATTCGAGAAAAACCTGAATCCACTCCAACCAAGCCCAAACTCACACCTTATCGTCCCCTGGTCTCCCTCTCACCTTAATCGACTTTATTTTTGTTCGAATCTAACCCGAACTATTTGAATCCAAACCACGCCCTCAAGAACCCTAGAAAATCAAAATGTTAAAATTTGTCCAATGAATTAAAGATTTGGGGTCTAATAGACCTTAATCGGAGTGTTTTTCGGTTAAGAACACTTCGACTAAGGTTCGCCCGACCTCAAAATGGTCAAGGTATGAGTTGAGCTTGGGTCCGTCCAGTTTAAAGCTTTGGAGGTAGATTTTCTATTCCTTTCCTTTTTTGTTCTGCTTATATTTGTAATTAATGTCCGGTTATTTGTTTAGTTTAGCTTATTTAATTTTCCGATTCATCTTTCAAATTATTTTGGCCATCCTCAGTGGACCTTTTATTTGGTCGATTCTTTCTGATTGTTTGTTAATTGTAATGGCTTTTGTACGATTGATTGATTTAAGGTCGTCAAATAAGCTAGCTTGAATTGTCGACCCCCGAGTCTGCCCGAAATTTGTGAATCACTGAGTTGTCAATTACTTTCGATTGTATGGAAGGTCATCGATTAATTCCGTGGGTTAGAACACTGGATAATGATTAATACTGTTAAGATTGATCCAAGCCATTGTTGGTTTAACAGATTTTTTGAATTGTCAGTGATGTTGGGATATAGATGTTAGTGATTTGAATCAGAATGTTAGCATCTTAGGATTTAAAAAATGCCCTACCCATGAAATGAACTAGTGGAACCTGCTATACAGCAGGGTACCACCAGTTCCTGCAGTCCCTGGATTTTTAATTAGTAGAACCCATACCTAGACAAGTTAAAGTGGGAAAACAGAGGGAATAATATGGGGATGTTCAGTTTTTAAAACAGAAAAGGGGCTGAGGGGCTGGTCAGTGGGGTTATATAAGAACAACACACATAGGAGGGAGGGGGGATAGAAAACACAGATTTGGATTTCAAAAAAGAGAGTGGAGAAAGCTTTGAGATTGATTAGCTTTAGAGACCTGAAAATCAGTCTTTGTGAGAGTATCTCTTGAGAGTTTAATCGATTTAAGATCAGTATCTGAGACTAAAACATGGAATACATTGGGTCTTATTGCTCCATTGGGTCCTTTTGATTCAATTCAAGTGTGCTAGGTGATTCTGATAATTGCTGGCCCATTTCTGGTTTAAGGTCAAGTTCATTGGGGTCTATTGGGTATTGGTTATTGCTGTTTGGTTTTGCAATTGATTCTGAGCTGTCGTTTGAAAGTGCGTTCTGGAGGAAATTGTTCTTGCTGTTTGTTTAAGTCTGGTCTGTTGTTGTATTGCTGCTGCTGGTGCTACTGTGTTACTACTGCTGATTGTTCCTTTTCCTTCTTCTATTGTCATCATCCAGGTACACAGCTGAATTCATTTGGTATAATTTTGGGATGGACACATGAAATAAAAATGGAGCTAGACTTCGGCAATAAATTATGTCGTTATTAAATGCTATTATAGTTACTTGAAATGTTATTTAGTTACTTCATGTAATAATGAGACTGAAATTTACAGACTTGTTCTCGTAATTGTGTAAAACACGTTTATAATTTCATATGAGTTTAGTTGTCATAAGCCTAGATTAGATTAGTAAAATTCTTGTCAATTAAGCCGTCATTACTATGTGTTGTTCTCTTTAATTGTGAGAGTTTCATACGTGAACTGTTTAGGTAATAGTTAGCTCTTTAGGTAATAGTTAATTTCATTAAATTCTGACTTTCATGTGTATGAATCAGCTTTCTTTTGTAAGATTAGTAATAGATATGATCTTTTGGAACTAGTATACAATTATTGCTTTAAAATACAAGTGTTGTAACATTATGTTAACAAGACACTGAATACGAATTTATTGTTTAAAAAATGTTAGTTAAAGTAAATGATAATTCTAGATTTAAAAGGTTTAAAAACACCTTTATAAGTTTAGTTTAATTTCGGGTAGATTTAATCATGAAACTTGTACTTGACATTAGTTAAACATTGAAACTTGGTTAATTGTTCTTATTCATTCATATGGACTTCAACACACTTTTAGCAGGCCCAACAGGGTTCAAGTCATAAAACTCAACCGATGATATAACAATTAGGAAGATAATAAATAATTAGGACTCTTTCTCTTTTTTAGTGACTAATAAAGTAGAAAAATATTGAGTGCTTCAGGATTGACCCTAATAAATAAATTGAGCCTCGCCGCATTAAATATACAATTGCGAGGCCCTCAATTAATTGTAATAAAAAATCCAGACTCGGAAGGACCGTTTAGCGAATTTCACGGTCTTTCCCAAAGTTAACAACACGATTGACACTTTAGTCACGACTTTAATAAAAATTACTTTCCTAAATACGGGCGCGCATTTATGTGACCCAAATCTTTACTCTCGGCGAAAGTGAAACGCATTAAAGTCACATGCGTATTGGTTGCGGTGTGACTCGAAATGTGTTTCCGTAACGTTGCAATTCTTCTAAAATTGAAAAGCGGAATGTAAAAGCACATAATTAAAATATATAAAAAAATCAGATAAAAACAAAAATAGCAGTTGAGCGACCGTGCTAAAACCACGGAATCCGGGAGTGCCTAACACCTTTGCCTGGGTTAACAGAATTCCTTATTCAGGTTTCTAGTTTCACAGACTGTAATACAGAGTCATAAATTTCCTCGGTTCGGCATTAAAACCGGTGACTTGGGACACCATTATTTTCCCGAGTAGCGACTCTGAAAAATTAAATAAATTGATCCCATTTCGACTGTTCCTTAAGTGGAAAAACTCCTTCCCTAAATATTATTATATCCCTTCTTGGGGTGTAGTATTAAACATCGGCACTTATATGGTACACGTGTAAAAAAGGAGGTGTGACAGCTCTGGCGACTCTGCTGGGGACAAGCAACCCAGAACTTCGGTTCAGGGTTTAAGAATTCAAGCTCAGTTAAATTGTTGTTTTTGTTTATATCTGATTTTATTATATGTTTTGATTAATGTGCTATATATTTACCGCTTTGATAATACGTGAACTATATTTATATAAATTGTGCCGAAACCCTTCTCTTCTTACCTCTGGGGATGTGCTTACTAGTTAAGACTCCCCTTTTTGTTAAATGTCACACCAAAATAAGAAATAGAGGCCGGAAAAGTTACAAAGCTGGATGATCCCGCAGGTCCCCGGTACGTAGCCCCCTCCTCGATCCGAGTTGTCCGCTCGGGTACACAGTCTAGTACCACCAAAAATTAGGATATTGAGCCCAAAATTAGGACGATTATTTGCATCATATGTTGACTTAGGGGACTCAACACAGGGGTTTGGTCCATCTAGGACAGGTGATCGGATATAGTACGACCCCCGTAGAGCATTTTGCGTGTTGCATTTATTTTCCCTCGGCCCGCATGCTGACCAACTTTTGAACGTCAAAGAAATTAAGAAAAGAAAAAGAAAGGAAAAAGAAAGTATAAATTATTATTTTTATTTTTGTCAAAACTCATTTCCTTTTTAAAAAAGCTGGTTTTGTGAAAAGGCGAACATATATGACAAAAGGTCTTTATTTCAGTAAGTTGTCAAAAGAAAAAAAAATACCATTGTTTGTAGAAAGCACTGTCTTGTTACGAATTCACCCTTGAAAGAACAAAAGATGTTGTTTTTAAATAGTTCGTCAATTGACCGAACTACGCTGGTTTGATTCTCACCGGATGTGAGATACGTAGGCAACCCCCATAGGGTCCAACCTCCCATTTTGCAAAAACTAGCCAAAAAACAAAAAAAAAATGTCAAAATTTTAAATTCAGAGTCATCAATAAATCGGTAATGTTGTTTTGTCGAAAATAGCTGAATGTTCCCGAAAGGGACGCCGGAAGGCTAACTTTGCACAAAAAGCCGTTTTGGGTCATTTTTGGTCGCTTAACCCACACAGCCTTGGAATCTTCGCCCCCGAGGCGCTGAAAGGCCATGTCTACATTATCAGGTTTTCTAACTTTGAAAAAAAAAGAAAATTTAGAGTCATAAATAAGTCGGTGACGCTGTTTTGTCAAAAATAGCCGAATGTTCCTGGAAGGGACGCCGGAAGGCTGATTCTGCATTAACGGCCACCTTTAATCGTTGTTTTAAGATTTTGGCCGGTTACCTAACACAGCCTTAAAATCTTCATCCTCGAAGTGCTGAAAGGCCATGTTTGTAAAAATAAGGTTTTTATTCCAATTTGAAAAAAAAGAAAGAAAAAAAAACAAGAAAACAAAAGGAGTCAGTGGGCGAGTGAACGCCTTTGTGATTTTTGGTCAAAATAAGCTGAGTCAGCTTCGGCAGTGTAGTGAACCGTTCTTGCCGACATAGCCTTAGAGTATCTTTTGGTCGTCGAAAGGCTATTTTTGTAAAAGAACGGACAAGTTGGTAAAATTATTCTTCCAGGCCTCAAAATTGAGAAAAGGGGCCGCATTTGCAGAAATAGCCAGTTGGTTGAAATTGGCAAACGTGGAAGGAATATGTTGGTCTGCTTCTTTTAATTTGTATTTCTCTTGATTAGAGCATATGGTACTGGACGGTCAAGTCTGTAAGTCTTCTTTTCGTCCAAGACTGTTACTATGGTCAGTTTTAAAACTTGGTGATCAAGTTTGTTTTATTGTGAAAACCGAAAAATTGAAGAAAAAGAAAAAATGTGTTATTGTTATACCTTTCATTGCTCAGAACTACGCTCGGTCTGATTCACGCGGGGACATGATACGTAGGCAATCCACATAAGATTCGACCACTACTAAAAAGAAAAAGAAAGAAAAAAGAAAAGAAAAAGAAAAAGGGAGGTTAATAACAAGCGAAGTTTTCAAGGATAATTGAAAAGAGAAAAGCTGGAATGACACATGCGGTGAATACATATAGAAATGGTTAACTGATTAGGTGCATTGCATCCAACGTGCGATAACATATCTGCTAAACTCTGTGAGCTAACAAGTTTGTTCAATTTTCAGAGAAGTTTAGCAGTTGACTTGACAGAATATACTGGCCAATCACCATTACCATACTAGATCAAAAGGTCCAATTCCAGTAAGCATGTCTAGTTCCGGGAAAAGTCTCGATGGAGAGAAATCAGAGATACAGAACATGAAAGAGGAGGTGGACCAGTTGAGACAGCAGATAACAGAGATGCACCTAGCCTGGGCTAGGGGACAGTCATCACCAAACCTTCCTACTCTTACACCAGCTCTGGAGCGTCCGCCCATTGACCCCTCGACAAGTGCCCCGATCTATCCATATTATCAAGGGGAAAACCCTTATACATCCCAGGTTCCACCAGCCAAACAAAATCCTCCTCCCCCGGTTACCCCTGTTTTTGTGGCACCTCCACCTGCTACTTTACAAAAGTCGTCTAGTGAGCCGCTTTTTCAAATCCATGACAATAATTGCTATTCTCCCGAGCCTACCTTTAAGGCTCCTGAACCGCATTCACACACCCCTCACTGGGATAACCCGGCAGAACCGGAAAGGCACTTCAAAAGTTTGGAGCAGGAGGAAGTTATTCAGAAAGTTAAGAGACTGGAGCAATCCTCCAGGAATAAGCATGGTTTAGGCAACCAAGTCAGTGTTGCTTACAAAGATCTGTGCCCATTTCCAGATGTCCAGTTGCCCGCTGGGTTCAAAATGCCCAAATTTGATCTATATGAGGGGCATGGTGACCCAGTGCCCATCTCCGAGGTTTCTGCAGCAAAATACGAGGAGCCGGAGGGCGAGATGAAATTCTGATAGCTTACTTTGGTCAAAGCTTGGGAGGGTCTGCACTAGAGTGGTACACCAGGCAGGATCCCAACAGATGGTTTACATGGGATGACCTGGCCCAAGCATTCATCGGCCAGCTTCAGTATAATCTTGAAATAATCCCTGATCGCTTATCATTGATGAAGTTAGAGAAGAAGCCCGCCGAAAGCTTCAGAGAATTTGGGTTCCGCTGGAGGGAACGGGCAGCAAGGGTAGATCCACCAATGAGAGAAAACGAGATGGTAGATTACTTCCTGTAGACATTGGAGCCGACCTATTTCGGGCATTTGGTAACGTCTGTAGGAAAATCATTTACCGAAATAATAAAGGTGGGAGCCATGATCGAGTAGGGCTTGAAAGCTAACAAAATCATGAGCTATTCTGCTTTTAAGGCAACCACTCAAGCCATTCAAAGTGGCACTGGAGGAGTGTTTGGGAAGAAGAGGAAAGAAGAAGTTGCAGCGGTTGATTCAGGAGCCTGGTTCCGAGCCAGAGGCCCTGCACCCCAGTACAATCCACCACAACACCACCAACAAAATTACCTCCACAGTCCAAATAGCCATCCGCAACACTACTACCCAACACCAGATACTCACTTTACCGTCCACCATGCCCAGTCATATGCCCCACCTCCCGTCCAGGCACCATGGCGTGCACCAACTCCACAAAATAATTACCCACCCCCAAGAGCATACAGGAACCCCACGGGTGTGGGTTTTCATCCGAACCAAGCCTTCAAGAATGATAGAGCACCAAGGTCGAAGACTTTCACTCCCTTGGGAGAGTCTTACACCAGTTTGTTCCACCGATTAAAGCACGTAGGATTGTTGGACCTAGTCGAGGCTAAGCTACCAAACCCTCCTCCAAGAAATCTGGATGACTCTATAAATTGTGCGTATTGCTCAAGATGCCCAGGGCACGACATAGAAAAATGTTGGAGATTGAAAACAGCTATCCAGGAACTTATCAACATTCGTCGAATTGAGGTCCAGACTCCAGCGGAACCCAAAATTAACCAGAATTTGCTCCCAACCCATCACGAGACCAACATGATCGAGTTGGTACGGGTAGACGAGGGATATGAGAAAACCACTCAGACCGTGATGATGATCAGATCCAATGGGGTCGGAATAAAAAATGGGCCAAGCCATGACAAGTCACTCATCCGTGAGAAGGAAGCACGAGATGGGTCGTAAGCAGAAAAGGGGAGTGCGAAAAAAGTGCCTACGAGGCGAGAGGGAGTAAAAATAGTCGTACCGGGGGTAGCAACCAAACCTGTCCTAACTGTAGCGGGCGTTCGAATAGATCCTTTCATCATCAAGCCAGCAATACAGTTGCCGATAGCTGACAGCAAAGCCATTCCATGGAACTATGACAGGGTCTCGACGACCTACAAAGGAAAAGAAGTCAGGGAGGAAGTCTGCGAGATGCAAGGTTTGACTCGTTCAGGGAGATGTTTTGTTCCCGCAGAATTAAGAAAGACCAATCCGGCAACACTAAAAAAGCCGGTAACCGACGAAGAAGCAGAGGAGCTCCTGAAAAAGATGAAGTTGCATGATTATTCTATCTTGGAACAACTCATGAAAACCCCTGCTCAAATCTCATTATTGTCTTTATTGATACATTCTGAAGAGCATCGGCAAGCCTTGATGAAAGTTTTGAATGAGGCCCATGTACCGGACAAAATCTCTGTCAGTCACTTGGAAAAGATCACCAATAGGATCTTCGAAGCAAATCGGGTCACCTTTACCGATGATGAGTTGCCTGAGGAAGGCACCGAGCACAACAAGGCTTTATAACTTACGGTAAAGTGTGAAGAGTCTGTGGTTACCGGGGTTCTACTTGACAATGGGTCCAGTGCAAACACTGCCCCATCTCTACATTGAGCAAGCTGAAAGTTGATGTCGGCAGGGTACGCAAGAACAACATATGTGTCCGAGGATTCGATGGAGTAGGCAAGGCGTCGGTCGGGGACATAGTGTTAGTATTGACAATCGGACCTGTGGAGTTCACCATGGAATTTCAGGTGCTGGACATGGTGGTTTCATACAACCTTCTGATAGGACGACCGTGGATCCATGCTGCCAAGGCGGTTCCGTCCAGCCTACACCAGCTATTCAAGTTCGAATGGGATCGATAGGAGATTGTGGTCCATGGAGAGAATTATCTACAACTAGGCACCATCATCCCCTTTGTTGAGACAGAAGAGGATGTTGGGCCGTGGGTATACCAGGTCTGCGATGCGGTATCCGTCAACTGAGTTCCAGAGGGGGAATGCATTCTTAATGACAGAGTAATTACTGCAGACATCATGGTGGCTCATAAAATGTTGAGAAAAGGTTTCTAACCCGGCAAAGGTTTAGGTGCATCTCTGCAAGGTTTCATACTGCCGGTATTTTTGCCTGAAAATGTGGGAACCTTCGGCTTGGGATTTGAGCCGACACCAGAGGACATCAAGCGAGCCAAGAGAATCAAACAGAATACATGGGTACTCCTGAAGCCTATTCCACGCCTCTCCCGATCTTTTGTCAGGTCCGGAATCAGAAGACGTCCAACAACAAGGGTTTCCGACCGTATGGTCAGGCCAGACGATGAGTTCCTGAGAAGGTTCGAGGATTTGTTCTCAGATGTATGCATGATAGAAGATGGTTAAGGGCCCAGCCGTGTCGAGATACAGTTTGTGGGACCGAAAGCAAAGTTGAATAATTGGAAGGCTACTCTTCTCCCTATCCGGAAGGAGTCTTGGTAGTCTGCTTTTGGTTTTTCTTTCAAATTTTGTGTGGGACTGTCCCCGGAGTGAATTCCATTTTTCAGTCTGTTTCCTTTTTTTTTGTTTTGAGTATGCAAACCCGACTTCCTTGTATTTCTCCATTAATGAAATTTTGTTCCCTTTGCTTCTAATTTTGTTTATTTTTCCTTTTACTTTTCTGAGCAGCTTTCTTTCAACTGATCTTAATGATATGGTGTGCTTAAAGATTAATCAACCCAGTCTAGAAAGTCAATCTGGTTCAAAAATAATAATAAGAAATGATGAGAGTGAATCAGAATACGATGAAGATGAAGCCTTTGAAGAAATCGGCGAGGAATTGAGTCAATTTGAGAAGAAGCCCAAACCCAATCTCAATGATACAGAGGCTGTTAATCTTGGGGATACGGATGATGTTAAAGAAACCAAAATAAGTGTCCATCTCGAACCAAACCTCACAGAAGAATTAATCAAGACACTCGTGGAATTCAAAGATGTTTTCGCATGGTCGTACGATGACATGCCGGGACTCAGCACTGATCTAGTGGTTCACAAATTAACCACTGACCCGGCATGCCCTCCCATCAAGCAAAAACTGTGGAAGTTTAAGATGGAGATAAGTGTAAATATCAAGGAGGAAGTGACCAAGCAACTACAAGCGAAAGTCATTCATGTCACTCGATACCCCGATTGGTTGGCTAACGTAGTACCGGTGCCGAAGAAACACGGGAAGATCATAGTATGTGTTGACTACCGCAATCTCAACAAGGCAAGCCCTAAGGATAATTTTCCACTTCCCAATATCCATATCTTGATTGATAATTGCACCGGGCGTGAGATCGGATCCTTTGTGGACTGCTATGCGGGATATCATCAAATTTTAATGGATGAAGAGGACGCAGAAAAGATAGTCTTTATCACACCATGGGGAACTTACTGCTATCGGGTAATGCCGTCGGCCTGAAGAACGCAGGGGCAACATACATGAGGGAGATGACTACGGTGTTTCATGACATGATACACAAAGAAATTGAAGTGTACGTGGATGATGTGATCATAAAATCTAGACGTCAAGAAGACCACATAGCCGACCTTAGGAAGGTTTTCCAAAGTCTTCGAAGATATGATATTAAGCTCAATCCGGCCAAATGTACGTTCGGGGTTCCATCAGAGAAGTTGCTAGGATTCATCGTCAGCCGACGGGGCATTGAGTTGGACCCATCAAAAATCAAGTCCATCCAGGAGTTACCCCCGCCAAGGAACAAAACAGAGGTAATGAGTTTGTTGGGAAGATTAAACTATATCAGTAGGTTTATTGCTCAGCTTACAGTAACTTGCGAACCCATATTTCGTCTGTTGAAGAAAGACGTTGCAATAGAATGGACGATAGAATGTCAGGAAGCGTTCGACCAAATCAAAGGATATATGTCAAACCCGCCCGTACTAGTTCCGCCTGAACCTGGTAGACCCCTGATTCTTTATCTAAAGGTCTTGAAGAATTTGTTCGGCTACGTACTGGGGCAGCATGATCTTACTGGCAGAAAGGAACGGGCCATTTACTATCTTAGTAAGAAATTCACGGTCTACGAGGTTAAATACACTTATTTGGAGAAGACCTGTTGTGCCTTAACTTGGGTAGCCCAAAAGCTGAAACATTATTTGTCTTCCTACACTACTTACCTCATTTCACGTTTGGATCCATTGAAGTATATTTTCCAGAAGCCTATGCCTACAGGGAGGTTAGCAAAATGGCAAATTTTACTTACACAATTCGACATCATCTATGTGATGAGGACGGCTACGAAAGCTCAAGCCCTAGCCGATCACTTAGCCAAGAATCCTGTCGATGATGGATACAAACCTTTGAGGACGTATTTTCCAGACGAAGAAGTGTTGCAAATTGATGGTTTAGAATTAACCGAGGATCCAGGGTGGAAGATTTTCTTCGACGGAGTGGCGAACGCAAAAGGAGTCGGAGTAGGGCCGGTGCTTATCTCTGAAACAGGACATCATTATCCTGTTACTGCTCAACTGCGTTTTCATTGTACTAACAATATGGTTGAGTTCGAGGCATGCATCTTAGGTTTGCGATTAGCAATGGATATGGATGTACATGACGTCTTGGTCTTGGGGGACTCGGACCTTCTGGTACATCAGATTTAGGGAGAATGGGAAATAAGAGATTTGAAGCTTATCCTATATCGTCAATGTTTGCATGATCTGACTAAGCTTTTCCGGTCAGTAAGATTCAGACATATCCCAAAAATGCATAATGAGGTTGCCGATGCTTTAGCTACTTTGGCATCGATGTTACATCACCCAGACAAGATTCATGTTGATCTGTTACATATTCAGGTCCGGAATCAACATGCTTATTGCAATATGATAGAGGAAGAAATGGATGGTGAGCCATGGTTTCATGATGTCAAAGAATACCTCGGGTTAGGAATATACCCAGAGCAGGCAACTGGAGATCAAAAGAGAGCTATTCGGCGATTGGCGAATGGATTTTTTCTTAGTGGAGGGGTGCTGTACAAAAGAACCCAAGATTTGGGATTGTTGAGATGTATAGATGAAGGTCAAGCCGCAACAGTGATGACAGAGATACATGCCGGAATTTGTGGGCCACATATGAGCGGATATGTATTGGCAAAGAAGATTCTTCGAGCAGGATATTATTAGCTCACTATGGAGCGTGATTGTATAAGTTTCGTACGAAGATGCCATCAGTGTCAGATACACGGAGATCTGATTCATTCTCCGCCGACCGAATTACATACAATGTCAGCGCCATGGCCATTTGTTGCGTGGGGTATGGATGTCATCGGACCTATAGAACCTGCGACTTCCAATGTTCATAGGTTCATTTTGGTAACAATTGATTATTTTACCAAGTGGGTGGAGGCTAAAACCTTCAAATCAGTGACCAAGAAGGCGGTGGTGGACTTCATACATTCCCACATCATTTGTAGATCTGGAATCCCGAAGGTAATCATTACGGATAACGGTGCCAATCTTAACAGCGGATTGATGAAGGAGGTATGTCAACAGTTCAGGATTACACACCAAAACTCCACACCGTATCGTCCCAAAGCAAATGGTGCGGTTGAGGCAGCAAACAAGAATATAAAGAAGATATTGAGGAAGATGGTAGAAGGGTCTAGGCAATGGCATGAAAATTTACCATTTGCACTGTTGGGTTATCGCACTACCATCCGAACTTTGGTAGGTGAAACTCCTTACTTGTTAGTGTACAGAACTGAAGCAGTAATACCAGCAGAAGTTGAGATCCCATCCCTCCGAATTGTCGCTGAAGCTGAGATTGACGACGATGAGTGGGTCAAAGCCCGATTGGAGCAATTGAGCTTGAATGATGAAAAGAGATTGACAGCAGTATGTCATGGCGAATTGTATCTAAAGAGAATGGCAAGAGCATATAACAAGAAGGCACGTCCCAGAAAATTTGAAGTGGGACAACAAGTGCTGAAGAGAATTCTACCACATCAGGCCGAAGCAAAAGGCAAGTTCGCTCCAAATTGGCAAGGACCATTTGTTGTGACTAGAGTATTATCCAACGGCGCTCTATGTCTAATTGATATCGAGGGAAGATGCACCGATATGGCTATCAATTCCGATGCAGTCAAGAGATATTATGTGTAATTCTTTAATGTATTTGTCAACGTTTGGTTTCGTTTGTTTGTATTTGGCATTTTTCGGAGAATGAAATGACAGAGGCAATTTTTCTACTACCCAAACACTTTAACCCTTGTTTTCCCCTTTGAGCCTTAATTATTCTTTCATATACCCTCTTTTGGAATCCTCAAGGAAGATGTGTAACAAAATAGAAAAAGAAACAAAGAAAAGTCATAAGAAATAGTGAACTACGTTCGACCTGATTCCTTGAAAAGGATACGTAGGCGCCACACGGCTCGGTCATAGTGTAATAAAAATCAAAGATTTCCCAAGCAACAAAACTAGGGCAGAAGTCATGTTTCATTTGAAAAGATAGTGTGGATTCCAAAAGTTGTAATGAGCTACTCGTTAAGGTTAAATCCTTTTTCTCTAGCCTCGCACACAAAAACCATATTAATGACCAAAAATACCTCTCGATCAGTATTTGAGAAATGCCAAGTCATGCAAATGAAAGCCAAGAATGACACTCCGATCCTCGACTGAATCCAGGACTCACAAGTTGAAAATGGATAGCCCATTAGAGGGAATCTCGTGGATAATACCCCAGCCCCAGCAGAGAAAGAAGGCAAAATGAGAGAGTCTTAACAGCGAAAACCCTCGCGGGCACCTTAAGTCGAAGAAAGCCGAGAGAAATAAAATGAGAGAGTCTTATGGTGAAAACCTTTACAGGCACCCTAAGGCGACGGGAGGTCAAGAGAAATGAGAGAATCTCATTAGTGAAAACCCCTTGAAAGGCACTATGAGGTGACAAAGTGAGATGGTTGCAAAGTGTCCGCATGGGACGAGGTTGGGATATTTGTTTACTTCTAGCAAAACGAAGCCGTCAGAAAAGCGATTGACGTAAATAGACTGGGTAGATTAATCTCAAAGGCACGACATGACCATTGGATTGGTTATACATTCAGATAAGTTTTTCCCAGTTTTGGGCTCATAAACGTTTTCCTTTTATCTTTTGCGATCAGCATTCTTTTTATTTATTTCATTTTTATCTATCATTTTTCTCTCTCTTTAAAGATTCTTTTTATGTTTATGTCGAAATTGACTTTTCAAAGATTACTACCAAGTCACCCAAAGCAGTACAAATGAAGATGAGTAGGCACGGAACAAGGCAATAAGTCAAAAAGACGTTCTGACGTTAGGACTGGAATGACAGATTGGTTGGAAGGTTCAAAGGAATTACGGAGTAGGGCAGAGGACAGTAGGAACACAAAATACACATCCGGAAGATAGTTTCTCCCAGCAGGTCGTCGACTAAGAGGGTCGGACCACACTGAGGTTGGAATAAAAAGGAGAGATGCGAGACCATCTGCGGCAAGAACACCATCCCCAGCAAGTATCAATGTCACCCCCAAAGTTCGAGGAAGGCAAAGCAACAAAAAGAGAAAAGGAAAACCGCCCCCAACAAGAGCGGCACGACCACTCACCGCGTTTTTGAAACTAACAATTTTTCTTTGATTTAGAGCAGGAAAAGAGGGTTCGTCGGCAGAAAAGCATGCCACATAGCAGGTTATCAAACTAGGGCAGAAAATTTTCTCCCATTGCGAAAATTTTCTTGAAATCAAATACCCAGTTGATAAAGATAGAAGGCAACACAAGATTCTAAGAGGAAGGAAAATACCAGCTTCGAGTGGAATAGTTTTGAAAAAGGTCAGACAACACGAGGAAGTGATCTTTGAATCCGGGTCATCCCCAGCAATCTTGAAAGAAGCCAGTTAACACAAGAGAATGATCCGGGAACCAGGTTTTATCCCCCAGCAGCTTTGAGGGAAAGAAAAGCTGCAACAAAAGAAGTTATACCCCAAGCAGACAAAACAAAGTGAGAAAACTTGTGTTCAGAGAGCAAGAGGCAGGTATTATCCCCAGCAGTTCGGAAGAATGAAACGCTGAAATGTTCCCCAGGCGACATTATATCCTACATTTTTCAAGAGAGCAGAGTGCGAGTCTTAAAAGAAGTTGGGAAAGAAAAAAAGGGATTCTCCGATAGTATAGTCACCAGCGGACAACATTCCAGCTCCCCAGTGATCTCAAAAGAAAACAAAGGTTTTGAAGAGAGTGGAAAGGGAGGGAATAAAGGAAATCTTCCCAACAGCATTATCCCCAACAAGTAAGTGAACAATTCTAAAGATATCCCTCGCAGTCAGGAGGGAAAAACAACACAACCCAGGAGGAAAGCAATTCTGAAACAAGGTAACTAAGAAGAAAGGGTGCGGGAAGCAAAGGAAGACGATATGGATGGAATGAAGTTATCAAGTTAATTATTGAAGTCAGGTCCCCACCTGAAGAACGAAGTGGCGATTTATTTTAAAGTTGTAGTTGAAGTCAGGTGCCCGCCTGAAGAATGGAGTGGCGATTTATTTTGAAGTTGTAGTTGAGGTCAGGTGCCCGCCTGAAGAATGGAAAGGCGATTTATTTTGAAGTTGTAGTTGAGGTCAGGTGCCCGCCTGAAGAATGGAGTGGCGATTTATTTTGAAGTTTGTTATTGAAGTCAGGTGCCCGCCTGAAGAATGGAGTGGCGATTTATTTGAAGTTGCAGTTGAGGTCAGGTGCCCGCCTGAAGAATGAAGTGGCGATTTATTTTGAAGTTGTAGTTGAGGTCAGGTGCCCTGCCTGAAGAATGGAGTGGCGATTTATTTTGAAGTTTGTTATTGAAGTCAGGTGCCCGCCTGAAGAATGGAGTGGCGATTTATTTTGAAGTTATAGTTGAGGTCAGGTGCCCACCTGGAGAATGGAGTGGCGATTTATTTTGAAGTTGTAGTTGAGGTTAGGTGCCCGCCTGAAGAATGGAGTGGCGATTTATTTTGAAGTTGTAGTTGAGGTCAGGTGCTCGCCTGAAGAATGGAGTGGCAATTTATTTTCAAAGTTTGTTATTGAAGTCAGGTGCCCGCCTGAAGAATGGAGTGGCGATTTATTTTGAAGTTGTAGTTGAGGTCAGGTGCCCGCCTGAAGAATGGAGTGGCAATTTATTTTGAAGTTGTAGTTGAGGTCAGGTGCTCGCCTGAAGAATGGAGTGGCGATTTAGTTTCAAAGTTTGTTATTGATGTCAGGTGCCCGCCTAAAGAGAGGAATGACATTTCATCTTCCAAGTTGATGTTAAAGTTAGAAGCCCGCAGGAAGAACAGAACGACATCTCAGTTTCTAAGATTTGATAAGGATAGTGAATGATCGGAAAGTGATAGAGTGTAACGGAAATCCCCAGCATGAATCCAAGTTCATAATCAGAAGGAAGACAACAAGGTTCAGAAAGATAGATTCAGACTTCGAAGGAAAATAGTTCGAAGATCACAAAGAAGGGACCAACGGTTGGAGTTCGGCAATCAAGATAGGCCGAAATAACAATGGTCAGAAGAGAAGAAGCATGTGAAGAAACATCAAAGCCAGCCGGATGGCTAGGAACATGACAAGATCAAGTCGAAAAGATAGATAAGAATTTGCAATACTGTAACTTAGTCTAGCTTCTTATTTTGCGTTTAGCACGGTGCAATAAGGAGATTAGTTAAGCAGTAGCATCAGCAGCAACAACAGTAACAACAAGATCATAGCAGTCATGGTAGTCCCAGCTACCAAAACTTCCCGAACTACATTAACCTGATTCCCTTTTAGCCAGGGATATGTAGGAGACCTTTTGAAGCAAAGGTTCGGTCAAACTTTTCCAAAAAATACTTCACACGAAGTACTCAAACGGGCAAAAATCGCTCGTATCCGCTCACTTGTATTTGCACGAAAACTTTCCATGTTTCCGCACAAAGAGGGGCAGCTGTGAGCACGTGATTTTTGCCCTCATGACAATTACTCCCAGAAAATGGTAAAAAAATAAAATAGTCTTGTGTTGTATTTGATTTTTGTGGATTTTGTGTTGTCTTTCCTTGGCGTTAGCACTTGTCTGTGTGTGTGTCTTTTGTTAAATTGATCAAAAAAATACAAAAAATATGGTTGCAGACATTTAGGAATCAATTGTGTGTTCGTAAAAATTAATTAACCATAAAGTGGTTAAAAAGAAAATTACAAAATGCGCATTCTTGTCATTAGGTGATTTTATTTAAGTGTTGTAATGGTTCGAGTGCTAATTAATAGGTGTGTAATTTCATTTCTTCTAATTTGTTTACGGTGGCTTTAATTTAAGTGTAATTAGTTAAGAAAATTGAAAAAAATGGCTAAAAATGCAAAGAATCCAGCCCAAATTATGTGTTAGCCCGGTCCACCTCACCAAAGCCATCAGAAACAGCTCCAAACGATGCCGTACGGGCGTCCATGTGTAGGCCGTTGATCAAATCCAATAGACGGCCCAGATCAGATGTCCTTTGTAACCCATATCAACCGTCCACACCCTCGTGAATCCAATGGCCCTCATCCTCTTCCACAACCTGTTACCCGACCCCAACCCGTTCTTCAACGATCGATCCGGCCCCGAGATTCCCCAAACGGTACCATTTTGATAAGTGACTTGATCACAACCGTTGATCTTGGTTGATCGAACTGCCAAGATCAATCCCTTTTACCAACTATATATTCCCCAAATACATGCCCGACCACCCCCCTAAGAACCCCTCCCCTTCGTCTCTAACTCAAAGATGGGAACCCTAGCGTCGTCCCCCACTGTGCTCCACCCACCGGAAATCGCCTCACGGATGTTCCGTTGGTCCAATCCACCCAAAATTAACACCCTAGAACCCCCTAACCCCCCTAAACACGAATCCCTTACCCACTAACCTCGAATCACTCCCCATCATCTCGAATCTTCATTTGAAGATTCGAGCAAAACCTGAATCCACTCCAACCAAGCCCAAACTCACACCTTATCGTCTCCTGGCCTCCCTCTCACCTTAATCGACTTTATTTTTGTTCGAATCTAACCCGAATTGTTTGAATCCCAAACCACACCCTTAAGAACCTTAGAAAATCAAAATGTTAAAATTTGTCCAATGAATTAAAGATTTGGGGTCTAATAGACCTTAATCAGAGTGTTTGTCGGTTAAGAACACTTCGACTAAGGTTCGTTCGACCTCTAAATGGTCAAGGTATGAGTTGAGCTTGGGTCCGTCCATTTTAAAGCTTTGGAGGTAGATTTTCTATTCCTTTCCTTTTTTTTGCTTATATTTGTAATTAATGTCTGGTTATTTGTTTAGTTTAGCTTATTTAATTTTCCAATTCATCTTTCAAATTATTCTGCCCATCCTCAGTGGACCTTTTATTTGGTCGATTCTTTCTGATTGTTTGTTAATTGTAATGGCTTTTGTACGATTAATTGATTTAAGGTCGTCAAATAAGTTAGCTTGAATTGTCGACCCCCGAGTCTGACCGAAATTTGTGAATCACTGAGTTGTCAATAAGTTTCGATTGTATGGAATGTCATCGATTAATTCCGTGGGTTAGAACACTGGATAATGATTAATACTGTTAAGATTGAGTCGAGCCACTGTTGGTTTAACAGATTTTTTGAATTGTCAGTGATGTTGGGATATAGCTGTTAGTGATTTGAATCAGAATGTTAGCATCTTAGGATTTAAAAAATGCCCTACCCATGAAATGAACTAGTGGAACCTCCTGTACAACATGGTACCACCTGTTCCTGCCGTCCCTGGATTTTTAATTAGTAGAACCCATACCTAGACAAGTTAAAGTGGGAAAACAAAGGGAATAATATGGGGCTGTTCAGTTTTTAAAACAAAAAAAGGGACTGAGGGGCTGGTCAGTGAGGTTATATAAGAACAACACACTTAGGAGGGAGGGGGGGATAGAAAACACATATTTGGATTTTAAAAAAGAGAATGGAGAAAGCTTTGAGATTGATTAGCTTTAGACACCTGAAAATCAGTCTTTGTGAGAGTATCTCTTGAGAGTTTAATTGATTTAAGATCCGTATCTGAGATTAAAACATGGAATACATTGGGTCTTATTGCTCCATTGGGTCCTTTTGATTCCATTCGAGTGTGCTAGGTGATTCTGATAACTGCTGGCCCATTTCTAGTTTAAGTTCAAGTTCATTGGGGTCTATTGGGTATTGGTTATTGCTGTTTGGTTTTGCAATTGATTCTGAGCTGTCGTTTGAAAGTGTGTTCTGGAGGAAATTGTTCTTGCTGTTTGTTTAAGTCTGGTCTGTTGTTGTGTTGCTGCTGCTGGTGCTACTGTGTTACAACTGCTGATTGCTCCTTTTCCTTCTTCTATTGTCATTATCCAGGTACACAGCTGAATTCATTTGGCGTAATTTTGGGATGGACACATGAAATAAAAATGGAGCTAGACTTCGGCAATAAATTATGTCGTTATTAAATGGTATTATTGTTACTTGAAAGGTTATTTAGTTACTTCATGTAATAATGAAACTGAAATTTATAGACTTGTTTACGTAATTGTGTGAAAGACGTTTATAATTTCATATGAGTTTAGTTGTCATAAGCCTAGATTAGTGTCACGACCCTAGTTCACCAATCGTGAACATGTCGTGATGGCACCCAATCCCCACGACTAGGTAAGCCTAACACGTTGCGGAATATACCAGTTTATGAACATTTAATAAGAATTAGCGGAAAATAAGATGAAAGGAATGTAATCCGTGCCGCTTGGCACATACACCAATCAAATACGCTGTTTAAAACACTACCAAGACCCGGAATCCCACGGGTAACACAGACTAAAAGAGATCATACAATTGTAGCTCTATGTAAAAGGAGTATCTAACAACGGAATGAAGGAAAAACATCTACTAGCACTAGAATAGAAGGAAGGCCTCCGGATCCGCGAACGTAGCAGATCATACCTCGAGGTCTCCCAAAACGCTGTTGAATCACCTGGTGTGAACCTGCCCTGATGTACCTGGATCTGCACAACAAAAGTGTGCAGAAGAGTAGCATGAGTACACCACAGCGGTACTCAGTAAGTGCCAAGCCTAACCTCGATGGAGTAGTGACGAGGAAGGTCAGGGCCCTACTGAGAAACAATAATATAATGATAATAACAACAATAAGCAGTTTAAATGAATAATAAATTTCCGAACTAGCAACAATAAGATGATTACTACAATCGTCTACAATTAAGCTAACAATGAATAGCCAACTCAATAAAACAAGTCCAGGACCTATAGGAATCGAACCCACAGTCCCATTGACAGTACCTCTGGGTCTCCGGGAATCGAACCCGCAGCCCATATCTCAATAAATAATCAATTACTCAGGATCTCCGGGAATCGAACCCGCAGTCCCTACCAATAACTCAGGATCTCGGGAATCGAACCCGTAGTCCCTACCAATAACTCAGGATCTCGGGAATCGAACCCGTAGTCCCTACCAATAACTCAGGATCTCGGGAATCGAACCCGTAGTCCCTACCAATAACTCAGGATCTCGGGAATCGAACCCGTAGTCCCTACCAATAACTCGGGATCTCGGGAATCGAACCCGTAGTCCCTACCAATAACTCGGGATCTCGGGAATCGAACCCGTAGTCCCTACCAATAACTCGGGATCTCGGGAATCGAACCCGTAGTCCCTACCAATAACTCGGGATCTCGGGAATCGAACCCGTAGTCCCTACCAATAACTTAGGATCTCGGGAATCGAACCCGTAGTCCCTACCAATATCACACCGAGTCTCTGGGAATCGAACCCACAGCCCTGGGTCTCCGGGAATCGAACCCGCAGTCCACAAGCACAACAAATAAAGGAATTCACAGAGAGATCAATTATGCTTAACTATAACTTCACCGAAAAATAGTGCCAATAATTATCAAGGAGTTCAAATAAGGCAATTAGGCAACTAAACAGTTAAGTACTACCTAATCATGCTTTCCTAACTACTACCGGGTAAAAATATCAAATTGACAGCCAAGGACAGGAATATCGCTCATCGAACATTTTAATTAAAGTGCGTGTTCAACAACCAGCGCATGTATACACCCGTCACCTCGCATACAAGGCATTTAAACTATCACATAATATCCTAGGGGTGAAAATTCCCCCACACGAGGTTAGACAAGCCACTTACCTCAATTCGGTACAAAACCGCTAAGAAACGACTCCGTTGCCACGAGTATCCGACTCCGAGTGGCTCAACTCTATCCAAATAAATTGCATATTGTAAATAATAATTCAAGTAATTTATTCTACACATAAATTCTAAGCTAATACGTGAAATTATGTAAAATGACCAAAATGCCCTCGGACCCACGAGCTCGGAATCTGAAATTTTTTTGAAGATAAAGATTACCCATGAACTTAGGAACTCAAATATATAAATTTCTCTTAATTCCATACTCAAAATCGTGGTCAAAATCCAAAAATCTCAATTTCTAGGTTTTTCTTTAAAACCCAAATTCTCCTTTTGATTCTCATGAATTTTGATGTTAAATCTAAGGTATAAACACAAAATAAAGGTTGAAAACTAGTTAGAGGAACTTACCCAATGATTTGGTATGAAAATCCACTCTCAAAATCGCCCATTCTCGGACCTAGGGCTCAAAATATGGTAAAATGAAGCAAAAACTCGAGGTTCACAGCTAAAATCAAGTTGCAGAAGTCGCATTTGCGATCCAGGGTTCGCAATTGCGAACCCTCGCAAAAACGAAGAAGTTCTTCGCAATTGCTAACAAAGAGGGGCTGGGAAGGGTCGCATTTGCGACAAAAAGTTCGCAATTGCGAATTGGCATCGCATTTGCGACAAAAAGTTCGCAATTGCGAGCATACCAGAAGCAGCAGCAGTTTTTCCCCGACACAAAAATAAGCATAACTTCCTCATACGATGTCCAAATTCGATGATTCTTTTTCCTATGGCTCCGTAATTTCGATACGGATCTAATGGTTCAAACAAAATTGAATTTGGAGATCATTTACCTAATATGGTACCCCTTTATGTTCAAAGAAGCAAAGGTTGAAACATCAAATAAGAGCGTGATCACAACCCGAAACACACCCGAGGCCCCGGGACCCCAATCAATCATACCAACCAACCCCAAAGCACATTATGGACTTGCTCGAGGCCTCAAACCACATCCACAACTCTAAAACCATGAATTACACCCCGATCCAAACTTTATGAACTATGAAGTTTCCAACTTCTATTTCCGATGCCGAAACCTATCAAATCGCATCCGATTGACTTCAAATTTTGCACACACGTTCAAAATGATATATCGAAGCTACAGAAACTTTCGGAATTCCATTTTGACCCTCGGATCAAAATCTCACCTATCAACCGAAATTCGCCAAAATACTAACTTTGCCAATTCAAGCTTAATTCTACACCGGTCGTCACAAAAATATTCCGGACACACTCCTAAGTCCCAAATCACCTAACGAAACTATCCGAACCATAAGATTTGCATTTTGAGTCCGATATCAAAATTTCCACTTCCGGTCAAATTTTCTCAAAAACCTTCAATTTTCTATCTTTCGCCAAACGACTCCAAAATGACCCACGGACCTCCGAATTCACTTCCGATCGCGCTCCCAAATCCAGAATAACCATACGGAGCTACTCCCAGTCTCGGAATCCCAAACGGACATTAATAACACTAAAATGCATTTTAAGCCAAATTGATGCCATTTCTTCTAAAATGCTATCTTCCATAATATGCGCCAAAATGCTCCCGGGTTATCCAAAACCCGATCCAGGCATACGCCCAAGTCCGAAATCATCATGTGAACCTGTTGGAACCTTCAAATCTCAATTCCGAGGTCATATACTCAAAATTCCAATCCTAGTTCATTTCTTCAGTTTTAAGCTTTGGAAATAAGAATTTTCATTTAAATTTGACTCCAAACTTCTTGAATTTTAATTCTGACCATACACACAAGTCAATATACTTGAGATGAAGTTGCTCATGGCCTCAAACTGCTGAATGACGCGCCGTATCTCAAAACGACCGGTTGGGTCGTTACAATCTCCCCCACTTAACATACGTTCGTCCTCGAACGTGCTCAGAACTACACTGAAGTAGTCTAAAATCACTGGTTTAACATCTCATGCAACTTCCTGTGCTTCCGCAACTCATTTGAGCACATTAGCTCGATAACTCTATAGACATACTCCTTTATTCGAGTAAATAAGCCATTAGACCCAATTCCAACATCCGGAATTTCCTGCCTAGCATGTTTCCATCATACGACCACAATATCATTCTTCACATGTTGTACCCATACATGACTGCATAACTTTGTTGAATTCACACTTTGCATCACTTTACTCATGGGACCACAATAATATTCTTTAAATATAATAGTCGAAATTCCACAAATCCGATGCTCTCATTGCATCTCATGACCTACATGGGTCTTGCTCTAGCTTTTACAACACCGATACGACGGAAGAGATGTGCCGGAATTCATATTTAGTTGCCAAGTCAACAAATCATTCAGTCTATACTTTTGACAAGAACCATTACCTCATTCTGAACTAAACAATGGTCTTAGCCCCTTAATTTATTTCATATGCTCAGATTACATTGATCTCGAATTCAATGATCTCACCTCACCCATTACGAACTTCTTAGGCGATAAGCCACCTCAGACATAATCAAAAGCCATACAAGATGACACAATGTGTCATTAGGCCATAATTCGTACGTGATACAAAAGGAATGCGAACACTAGAGAGAACTATTCAACTCTCACACTAACATGGACTTCCTCAGAAAAATAGGAAACAGAACACATAAAAGCAATTATGGACACTGAAATAAACATCACACCGTTGCGGCGTGCAACCCGATCCCAACAATATACCCATGGCGGCGTGCCACCCGATCCCAACAATATAACCATGGCGGCGTGCCACCCGATCCCAACAATATAACCATGGCGGCGTGCCATCCGATCCCAACAATATAACCATGGCGGCGTGCCACCCGATCCCAACAATATAGACTCACACAAGGAGTCATATGTCGAGCTGAATAGCTCGTCACATCAAAATACTGAATATCGATCATAAGCACACTAAGGTGCATGATATCAGACTCAATGAAAACATATAGCGCTATAGGCTATGAACTCAAGCACAACTGAGGTGCGATATAAGATATGAGCCTCAAGAGCCATCATGCTCATATAACATCACCGCTGAGCGGAACCTCAACACATAAGGAACTTACCAAGCCGTCACACACTCATACGGTGCAATATATCTTTACTTGAATTAACTAACCGCGAAATAAGACCGCGACTACCCCTCCATAAGGGGGCACATTGCTGGAAGAAGCACAAATGGCCTGACGCAAGGCTCACTTCCACATCTAAATCTATCCACCGACCTTAAGTCTATCCTGGTCGTGCCAAGCTAAGTCAATAATATTTCACTGGTCTATAACCCAATAAGCAAAGTGCCCTCCAGGCATAAGTTCTCAAATGGATGGTATCACCAAAATCCTCATACTTGGTTTAAATTTCTAACCAATCAAGTGACTACAAGTCACACCTATACAATCTTCTTGTGGGTCAAGCTCCCACCATCTTCCGAATAATTAAACGGACCTGCACATTCAACCCACCGGCTGCACTAACACTGAAAAGCGATCAGGAGTCCCTAACCGGGATGCAAAGCCTTTCTCATAGAACACCGATCTCAAATGATACTGATGTTAATACCCATCTTACTCAAAACATTGACACTCTTTCCCTGCTCATCCGAGCTCTTTATATCACATTCATTGACCAAATTGTGACCTTGGTCCTTACTTCAAATTTTCATACTACTCACTGCACCCCACGTGCCGATATACGATAGGCACAATTTCCATCATAGCTCTAGAACCGACGATAGGCTAATACTTCATCACATAAGACTTTTCATTAAGCTCACTGCAGGAGAACTATAACAACATACGGCGAATTCTCATAACCATCGAATATGCCAATCCATAAGTAGTGGTCCAAGCCACCATAACCCTTCCCGAGATCTGCCTACTCATAACAGGCCCTTAGCAGAAGAATACTTCAGAATAACATCAAACACTACGGCCGACAAGTCTCAAATGCACCGCCACAAATCACATGCATAATTCGATCACGTTGCATGAACCGATCATTGACACTAATACGCCAACTCAACTATGGCCGATCGATCTACTTCCTTCCAGGTTATCCTTGATTGCCTTAGAAATGTTAATATCTTCCTTCAATACCTAACTTATTCCAACCGCACTTACCCCGAGTGACCTTAAATCATGAGGCCATGCTATCTCAAGAACGACGACCATTTCATGTCTCTCAAATACTACACCACAAGTCAAAACATCATAGATCGTTTTGTGCCTTTCTTCATAAGTGGCTTCAAAAGCTTGAGCCTCAACTGTACTTATAGACTCAGAATTATCAGGCACCACACTTTACCTCTTGAATTCACTAGGACCGCTATTGAGAGCCATCGGGCCCTGACTTGCCCCGTACGCAACCAACTCTATTGAATTTTATTACATATGAATACCCTCTCGATAAAGCCCCCAACGGAACCACTTCCCGCGAAGCCTGCACCTATTCGAGGCATAAATCATGAATCTTTCCTCAAGTTTGAACACGAGCCAGTAAGGCTAACCATAACATGCATTCAACAATTTATATACTCAAGTTACCACTCATGGCCCTTTTCCGTGGCTGCAATAACACAATAATACGCTAGTATCCAGAATTCACACAGGTAATTAACCATGCGACCCAATCTTAAGCGGTGGGACTCTCCCATTTAGCCCAAAGCCACTATTACACGACTCTCGAACACATTAGAACCATTCTCTCAAGTCATTTACTATTATTCAACTCGCAACTCACTTGATCCAACGAATATAACCACCTGTGCTCTATTAGCACTCTAACACCATAGGGTATGACCTCATCCCAATACAACCAAACATCTTCTCGCTCCATGCATCGAGCATTATTTACCGCGACATCATAAGACATACTGTGATTCTCATACCTACAAAGCACCATGTAGCCTTCACCGAAATCTTCCCTGCTTATAATGAAAGGTAGAATTTATTAGGCACACAGGAACATCTAAAGTCCCATCATCATGCCATACGAGCCTCAACTCTTGCCCATCCGCAAGTTTTCAAGAACTTTTTGAATAGTACCTAAATACATCGCAGGCCAAATCTGATATGACACATGACCCATAATTTGATCGTTGATAGTGAAATCCTTTCACTTGGCACGAAGCCTTAAGATACATCTTGATAATCCATGACAATAGCCTTTATCATTTGTACGTCTTCATCACAAGACAGCCCAAGACATTCGTTTGGCACATGTCCTTCTTAAGACAGTTAAACTCATATCCCCCCAGTATCTCTGCTGGCTGAATCCTTCGCTAAATAGATATCTCATATGAACCATATAGTCTTTATTACCACCAACCATCTTTAGATCTACATCCACCTTGTGATTCTACCATTGCTGTGACGATTAGGCAGCTAAGTAAACCTTCTCAAGACCGTACTTATCAATCGAATGTCAGAACCTAGTGCACCCCCATGTGCACCAATTGAAGATCTCTCAATTCTCTTGCATTATCGATATGGATGACACGCGGTAACAATGGTTGAGTAAATTCTTGACTCCCTTGAAGTCCCTCTGCAGCAGCATGAACCGTCGGCGCATACTCGATACCGAGCGTACAAATTTCAATACACGAGTGGATGCAAAAGAACGTATGACATTGGCTCCAACTGAATAAATGGCGCCCGATAAAGAATTCAAAGAATTGAAGAGTTTCCTAAACAGTTACATAGCCCCTCGTAAATAAATACAGACGTCTCCGTATCGATCAACGAGAATCTAAGTAACCGGTCTGTGTCCCGTGACTCCTATGAACCTAGAGCTCTGATACCAACTTGTCACGACCCTAGTTCACCAATCGTGAACATGTCGTGATGGCACCCAGTCCCCACGACTAGGTAAGCCTAACACGTTGCGGAATATACCAGTTTATGAACATTTAATAAGAATTAGCGGAAAATAAGATGAAAGGAATGTAATCCGTGCCGCTTGGCACATACACCAGTCAAATACGCTGTTTAAAACACTACCAAGATCCGGAATCCCACGGTAACACAGACTAAAAGAGATCATACAATTGTAGCTCTATGTAAAAGGAGTATCTAACAACGGAATGAAGGAAAAACATCTACTAGCACTAGAATAGAAGGAAGGCCTCCGGATCCGCGGACGTAGCAGATCATACCTCGAGGTCTCCCAAAACGCTGCTGAATCACCTGGTGTGAGCCTGTCCTGATGTACCTGGATCTGCACAACAAAAGTGTGCAGAAGAGTAGCATGAGTACACCACGGCGGTACTCGGTAAGTGCCAAGCCTAACCTCGATGGAGTAGTGACGAGGAAGGTCAGGGCCCTACTGAGAAACAATAATATAATGATAATAACAACAATAAGCAGTTTAAATGAATAATAAATTTCCGAACTAGCAACAATAAGATGATTACTACAATCGTCTACAATTAAGCTAACAATGAATAGCCAACTCAATAAAACAAGTCCAGGACCTGACCGGCGCCTGACCGGGTTGCCCCAGTCAAGCGGACCTGGGTGCCTTTCATTCCCACGCGTTACCCCTGTGATGACTGTTTCTCTTTAACCAAATATATTACTAATCATAATTGATTTCACATTAAACAAATAAAATGATACGAGTGATTCATTAACAAGATTTCAACTTTTACAACGCCCGACATAACACCTTATATATATAAGACTGGAGTCCCACAGTTTACATGTCTATAGAGCCTCTAGGATACAAAAGGGAAATACAATACTTGCCGGTAACAAGGCTCCGGCTATACCTTTCAAAACCAAAATGAAATCCAAACCGAAGTGGCAAGAACCACACAAGGCCCCGAGGAAGAAAGGGGCTCACCAAGACGGGCAGTGGAAGGAGAAGAATACTACCGCCGACGAGCTGAAGTGCCTGCTACTGATCCACCTACAATCATGACACGAATGTAGCGCCCCCGGCAAAAGGGACGTCAGTACACTTAAATTGTACTTGTATGTATGGACAAACTTTGTCCCAAGTAAACTCAAGCCATTAAATTACATCAACAATCAATTAAGCCAACCAACCATGTTTCCACATTTTCCTCATTTCAAATAATTCTCACACAAAGCACTTTCCACGATCAACCAATTTAACAATAACCAATCAATCACGTAAAACACAAGTAGTCAAACAAAGGGGCAATCAGTGCCCCACAGGTTGCAAACTCTCCTGCTGTCTCCTTTCACAATTTCACATTATTGATTTATGTATCAATTTTCAATAGCGATTTCGATCGCTTTCCATCCTTATTGCCCCCGACCACCCTTATTACCTCGGCCACCCTTATCACCCCAACCCACACCTTATTTCACCACGTCGCGGCGCGCGACACGACCCCGCATTACAGTTGAAAACACAACAATTTCAAACAGCAGATAAGGTACTACACACAGTTTCAACAAGTTCAAATAAGCAACTTGCACATTGTTTCATGTTCTCAATTACTTCTCAAGCCAATATCACAACCAAGTTACAATGTTTCCACATTCAATAATATTCACACATGTATACTCAACAATTTTCCATAATTCAAGTGTTTCATCTCTTTCCACAATAAACCAATTCTCAAGTGTTTCGATTTCTTTTCCACAAGGTGCCATATAGGCCATCATAATCATTATTCACAAATTCTTTACCCAATTCAACTCTCATTTACCTTTCGGTTCATATTTCTTACCACAACACTCATAGTTCAACAACAACTTTGAATATCCAACAACAACATCAATTAATCACATACAATTTCTCAAATCAACACATGCCAAACAAATTTACACATAAGGGCGATTTCACAAGAATCAAAATTAGCCATACATACCTGGTGATGAGTTTTCTTCCTACTTTATGATTACCCAAGATATCCTACTCTTGCCAACCTTGTTCTTGAAGACTCTTACTTCTACTCACTTCTTTTTACTAGAAATCAAGTTAAATAATCATGCATGAGTGTAAAAATTCTATTTTTAAAAGCTATTATATGAAAACCTCTCTTTACCCAATTAAAACTGAAAATCAAAGAAAATAGTTAGGGTTTTTACCTTGAAAATATTGGGGAAGTTGAATCCTTGCCCTAGAATCCCTTGGAATTAAGTAGTTGAAACAATCCTTGAAGATGAAGAACTTCTCTCTCTAAAAACCCTCTCTTCTCTCTCTAATTTTGGTGAGATGATATGATAAAATGAAGAAGAAAGGTGTTATATTAAAGAAGAGATCGGGTCAAAATGTTACAAAATCTGGGCCGGGATCAAATATACGGTCACTATGCGACCGCAGAATCAACATGCGGTCCGCATAGTGGCCGCAGAATGGCTCAAAAATTACGCAGGCTCTAGAACGATTTGCGGTCACTATGCGGACCGCATGTTGATTATGCGGTCACTATGCGACCGCAGAATCAACATGCGGTCCGCATAGTGGCCGCAGAATGGCTCAAAAATTACGCAGGCTCTGGAACGATTTGCGGTCACTATGCGGACCGCATGTTGATTCTGCGGTCGCAAAAGTGCACCGCAGATTGACATGCGATCGCATATCGACCGCACATTGGACACAATTTTGGGCAACTCTCTGGAACGATTTGCGGTCACTATGCGGACCGCATATTGATTCTGCGGTCGCAAAAGTGCACCGCAGATTGACATTTTTCTGGAAAAAATTTTATTCTACATTTTGAAACTTAAATCACTACCAAGGGTCCGAACCGCGGCTCGCAAGCTCGCCGCGAAGAATTTTACGCATTCCTAACACATCATTCGGACCATGGCACTACATCTACTAGGTTTTATGCACAAAAATTTCACGGGGCCTTACATCCTCCCCCCTTAAGATCATTCGTCCTCGAATGAGGATTTTGAAATAAATGAGTTTTGAAAGACATGATATGTAAGCTATCAAAATTTTGACTAACTCTTATATTTTTAGAAAAATTTCGCCAGAATTTCCTTTGTATTATGGACATATCCACCTGTCAGAGGGCCCCCGAAACACATCACCAACAACAATATACAACAACAACACTATTCACAACTGGTATACACCTTCTTACCTCAACGAATGCACATATTCTATCACATTGTTACAATTGCACATAAACTAGCCACTTCAATGAATTCTTACCTTATTTAACCATTTTAACACACCATGTACGCTTAGCAAATCATTACCAATCTACACTTACTATTAGTTGTTTATTAAACACGTAAATCTTTATAAGGCTTTCATTTATCAAGAACGGTTCAAGTGACCCAAGGTAACAACACATCTAACTCATTACAAATAAAGGAGACTTACTAATACTAAGAGGGAAACAACTTAGGCAAGATGACAGACTACTAGGAGTAGGAGGGTCACCTAATTTCTTCTAGGCTTGATCAAACAAATGGGGGTACTTTTCTTTCATCTCTTTTTCTGCTTCCCATGTGGCCTCCTCAACTTGTTGACTTCGCCACAATACTTTAACAGAGGCAACTTCCTTATTTCTCAACTTACGGACTTGCCTATCAAGAATGGCGACCGGAACTTCTTCATATGACAAATCTTCATTAACCTCTATAGTTTCAACTGGCATGATGGTGGATGGATCTCCAATCACTTTCTTCAACATGGACACATGGAATACCGGGTGCACTGCTGACATCTCAGGAGGCAACTCTAGCCTATAAGCAACTTGACCAATCCTTTGAACGATCCGATATGGCCCGACATACCTAGGACTCAATTTTCCTTTCTTCCCGAATCGCATGACTCCCTTCATAGGAGATACCCTCAAGAACACCCAATCATCGACTTGAAACTCCAAATCCCTTCGACGAACGTCCGCATAGGACTTTTGACGACTCTGTGCTGTTTTCATTCTCTCCTGAATAACTTTGACCTTTTCCATAGCTTCGTACACCATATCTGGTCCTAGCAATTCCGCTTCACCTACCTCAAACCACCCGATTGGCGATCTACATCTTCTCCCGTACAATGCCTCAAACGGGGCCATTTGAATGCTAGCATGATAGCTGTTATTGTAAGCAAATTCTATCAGTGGCAAGTGTTCATCCCAATTACTTTTAAAATCTAAGACACAAGCCCGTAACATATCTTTGCGGTCACTATGCGGACCGCATATTGATTCTGCGGTCGCAAAAGTGCACCGCAGATTGACATGCGATCGCATATCGACCGCACATTGGACACAATTTTGGGCAACTCTCTGGAACGATTTGCGGTCACTATGCGGACCGCATATTGATTCTGCGGTCGCAAAAGTGCACCGCAGATTGACATTTTTCTGGAAAAAATTTTATTCTACATTTTGAAACTTAAATCACTACCAAGGGTCCGAACCGCGGCTCGCAAGCTCGCCGCGAAGAATTTTACGCATTCCTAACACATCATTCGGACCATGGCACTACATCTACTAGGTTTTATGCACAAAAATTTCACGGGGCCTTACACCAACTCAATAAAACAAGTCCAGGACTCGTAGGAATCGAACCCACAGTCCCATTGACAGTACCTCTGGGTCTCCGGGAATCGAACCCGCAGCCCATATCTCAATAAATAATCAGTAATTCAGGATCTTCGGGAATCGAACCCGCAGTCCCTACCAATAACTCAGGATCTCGGGAATCGAACCCGTAGTCCCTACCAATAACTCGGGATCTCGGGAATCGAACCCGTAGTCCCTACCAATAACTCAGGATCTCGGGAATCGAACCCGTAGTCCCTACCAATAACTCGGGATCTCGGGAATCGAACCCGTAGTCCCTACCAATAACTCAGGATCTCGGGAATCGAACCCGTAGTCCCTACCAATAACTCGGGATCTCGGGAATCGAACCCGTAGTCCCTACCAATAACTCAGGATCTCGGGAATCGAACCCGTAGTCCCTACCAATAACTCAGGATCTCGGGAATCGAACCCGTAGTCCCTACCAATAACTCGGGATCTCGGGAATCGAACCCGTAGTCCCTACCAATATCACGCCGGGTCTCTGGGAATCGAACCCACAGCCCTGGGTCTCCGGGAATCGAACCCGCACTCCACAAGCACAGCAAATAAAGGAATTCACAGAGAGATCAATTATGCTTAACTATAACTTCACCGAAAAATAGTGCCAATAATTATCAAGGAGTTCAAATAAGGCAATTAGGCAACTAAACAATTAAGTACTACCTAATCATGCTTTCCTAACTACTACCGGGTAAAAATATCAAATTGACAGCCAAGGACAGGAATATCGCTCATCGAACATTTTAATTAAAGTGCGTGTTCAACAACCAGCGCATGTATACACCCGTCACCTCGCATACAAGGCATTTAAACTATCACATAATATCCTAGGGGTGAAAATTCCCCCACACGAGGTTAGACAAGCCACTTACCTCAATTCCGGTACAAAACCGCTAAGAAACGACTCCGTTGCCACGAGTATCCGACTCCGAGTGGCTCAACTCTATCCAAATAAATTGCATATTGTAAATAATAATTCAAGTAATTTATTCTACACATAAATTATAAGCTAATACGTGAAATTATGTAAAATGACCAAAATGCCCTCGGACCCACGAGCTCGGAATCTGAAATTTTTTTGAAGATAAAGATTACCCATGAACTTAGGAACTCAAATATATAAATTTCTCTTAATTCCATACTCAAAATCGTGGTCAAAATCCAAAAATCTCAATTTCTAGGTTTTTCTTTAAAACCCAAATTCTCCTTTTGATTCTCATGAATTTTGATGTTAAATCTAAGGTATAAACACAAAATAAAGGTTGAAAACTAGTTAGAGGAACTTACCCAATGATTTGGTATGAAAATCCACTCTCAAAATCGCCCATTCTCGGACCTAGGGCTCAAAATATGGTAAAATGAAGCAAAAACTCGAGGTTCACAGCTAAAATCAAGCTGCAGAAGTCGCATGTGCGATCCAGGGTTCGCAATTGCGAACCCTCGCAAAAACGAAGAAGTTCTTCGCAATTGCTAACAAAGAGGGGCTGGGAAGGGTCGCATTTGCGACAAAAAGTTCGCAATTGCGAATTGGCATCGCATTTGCGACAAAAAGTTCGCAATTGCGAGCATACCAGAAGCAGCAGTTTTTCCCCGACACAAAAATAAGCATAACTTCCTCATACGATGTCCAAATTCGATGATTCTTTTTCCTATGGCTCCGTAATTTCGATACGGATCTAATGGTTCAAACAAAATTGAATTTGGAGATCATTTACCTAATATGGTACCCCTTTATGTTCAAAGAAGCAAAGGTTGAAACATCAAATAAGAGCGTGATCACAACCCGAAACACACCCGAGGCCCCCGGACCCCAATCAATCATACCAACCAACCCCAAAGCACATTATGGACTTGCTCGAGGCCTCAAACCACATCCACAACTCTAAAACCATGAATTACACCCCGATCCAAACTTTATGAACTATGAAGTTTCCAACTTCTATTTCCGATGCCGAAACCTATCAAATCGCATCCGATTGACTTCAAATTTTGCACACACGTTCAAAATGATATATCGAAGCTACAGAAACTTTCAGAATTCTATTCTGACCCTCGGATCAAAATCTCACCTATCAACCGAAATTCGCCAAAATACTAACTTTGCCAATTCAAGCTTAATTCTACACCAGTCGTCACAAAAATATTCCGGACACACTCCTAAGTCCCAAATCACCTAACGAAACTATCCGAACCATAAGATTTGCATTTTGAGTCCGATATCAAAATTTCCACTTCCGGTCAAATTTTCTCAAAAACCTTCAATTTTCTATCTTTCGCCAAACGACTCCAAAATGACCCACGAACCTCCGAATTCACTTCCGATCGCGCTCCCAAATCCAGAATAACCATACGGAGCTACTCCCAGTCTCGGAATCCCAAACGGACATTAATAACACTAAAATGCATTTTAAGCCAAATTGATGCCATTTCTTCTAAAATGCTATCTTCCATAATATGCGCCAAAATGCTCCCGGGTTATCCAAAACCCGATCCAGGCATACGCCCAAGTCCGAAATCATCATGTGAACCTGTTGGAACCTTCAAATCTCAATTCCGAGGTCGTATACTCAAAATTCCGATCCTAGTTCATTTCTTCACTTTTAAGCTTTGGAAATAAGAATTTTCATTTAAATTTGACTCCAAACTTCTTGAATTTTAATTCTGACCATACACACAAGTCAATATACTTGAGATGAAGTTGCTCATGGCCTCAAACTGCTGAATGACGCGCTGTATCTCAAAATGACCGGTTGGGTCGTTACAATTAGATTAGTAAAGTTCTTGTCAATCAAGCCGTCATTACAATGTGTTGTTCTCTTTAATTGTGAGAGTTTCATATGTGAGCTGTTTAGGTAATAGTTAGCTCTTTAGGTAACAGTTAATTTCGTTAAAATTCTGACTTTCATGTGTATGAATCAGCTTTCTTTTGTAAGATTAGTAATCTATATGATCTTTTGGAACTAGTATACAATTATTGCTTTATAATACAAGTGTTGTAACATTATGTTAACAAGACACTGAATACGAATTTATTGTTTAAAAAATGTTAGTTAAAGTAAATGATAATTCTGGATTTAAAAGGTTTAAAAACACCTTTATAAGTTTAGTTTAATTTCGGGTAGATTTAATCGTGAAACTTGTACTTGACATTAGTTAAACACTGAAACTTGGTTAATTGTTCTTATTCATTCATATGGGCTTCAACACACTTTTAGCAGGCCCAACAGGGTTCAAGTCATAAAACTCAACCGATGATATAACAATTAGGAAGATAATAAATAATTAGGACTTTTTCTCTTTTTAGTGACTAATAAAGTAGAAAAATATAGACTGCTTCAGGATTGACCCTAATAAATAAATTGAGCCTCGTCGCATTAAATATATAATTGTGGGGCCCTCAATTAATTGTAATAAAAAATTCAGACTCGGAAGGACCGTTTAGCGAATTTCACGGTCTTTTTCAAAGTTAACAACACGATAGACTCTTTAGGCATGACTTTAATAAAAATTACTTTCTTAAATACGGGCGCGCATTTATGTGACCCAAATCTTTACTCTCAGCGAAAGTGAAACGCATTAAAGTCACAGGCGTACTGGTTGCGGTGTGACTCGAAATGTGTTTTCGTAACGTCGCAATTATTCTAAAATTGAAAAGAGGAACGTAAAAGCACATAATTAAAATATATGAAGAAATCAGATAAAAACAAAAATAGCAGTTGAGCGACCGTGCTAAAACCACGGAATCCGGGAGTGCCTAACACCTTCTCTCGGGTTAACAAAATTCCTTATTTAGGTTTCTAGTTTCGCAGACTGTAATACAGAGTCATAAATTTCCTCGGTTCGAGATTAAAACCGGTGACTTGGGACACCATTATTTTCCCGAGTGGCGACTCTGAAAAATTATATAAATTGATCTCGTTCCGACTGTTTTTTAAGTGGAAAAACGCCTTCCCTGATTATTATTATATCCCTTCCCGGGGTGTAGTATTAAACAGCGGCACTTATACGGTACACGTGTAAAAAAGGAGGTGTGACACCAGCTATTTACAACTACACCCCGGAAAAGGGATATAATAATAGCAGGGAAGGAGTTTTTCCAATTAAAGGACATTCAGAACGGGTATATTTATTAATTTTCAGAGTCGCCACTTGGGAAAATAATGGTGTCCCAAGTCACCGATTTAATCTTGAACCGAGGAAATTATGACTCTATTTTACAGTCCGCGAAATTAGAAATCTGGATAGGGAATTCTGTTAACCCGGGAGAAGGTGCTTGGCACTCCCGGATTCCGTGGTTCTAGCACGGCCGATCAACTACCGTAATTGTTTTTATCTGATTTACTTATATGCTTCAATTTTTCAAATGTTATTAATATTCCGCTTTGTTATTTTTAGGACTTGCGACGTCACGAAAATGCATTTCGAGTCACACCGCAACCAGTACGCCTGTGACTTTAATGCATTTCAGCTTCGCCGGGATTTAAGTTTTGGGTCACATAAAATGTACACCCGAATTAGGAATGTAATTTTTATTTATCATGCCTATAATGTCTACGTCTTTATTATCTTTGAGAAGGACCATGAAATTTTCTAAACGGTCCTTCCAAGTCTAGCATTTTTACATTGTAATCCGTTTGGGGGCCCCGTGTATTTTTATCTTTGGAACGAGGCTCATCCCTTATTTTAAAGTCCAATCCTATTCATATACTATGTTTTCTATTTTTGTTTTTTCTTTCCTAATATGCATCTATTTTTGGTATTTTTCGAGGCTATAATGTTTGGAGTCCAGGCCATTATTTATTATTGGGGCCTGGACTTCAGACTGCCGTAGCAGTCCGTTATTAAAGACGATTGGGCATCTGAAGCCCAATGTATGATGTTGTCTCTATTTGAGAACATAGACATCTGATGAATTAGACCTGGGCCTATACTTAGGGTTGGGCCCAGACTTCGAAAGCAAAAAAATGAATAGACTAATAGTTTCGAAACAATATTGAAGTAGATATTTTTCCAAATGACTAAGAAAATCCGTAAACTTATATTATTTCCAAAGGATATCAAATTACATTTTTTGATCACTACTTGTTTCAGTGATTAACTAAAATTCTAACACCATAACTTGTATCATTATCGCTATACTAACTAAACATACTTGAATTAATTATAATCACATAAATCTAAAACAAATCCATATCTAAATCGTTTTTGAATGAAACTAGGCGATGATACTATTGAAACTTGAACTACTTATTCTCTATTAAACCAGATTCAGATTTTAATTAGCATGAGTAGTTAGATACCAGTTCGTAGGTCCAATTTCAAAATGGCATTCTTACTTACTTAGGTGTATTAACTTCATTTTAACCTATTTTTAGTTTCGAATTAGATAATAAGCTGTAGCTGACTACGTTTACCTACTACATTAACTATACTACTCTAATCTAAATCGAATTTATGCAGTTGTTAATTATTACAACCATTCCTAATGAATTACAATAGATCTAAGAATTACAACTATAACTATGAAAGAGGAAACAAAAATAGTTATAGATCAACTTTATAACTTCATTCCTTCAACATGATTTCAACTACATCTTCAGGAAGTAGTGTGTACCTGATCAACGAAAACAAAACTGATGAGTTCTAAGGAGATGAAGGACAAGAGAAGTCAGCAATGGCGGAAGCAGAGTATCAACAGCAAGCAGGAACAGGAAATGACACACCAACTCCCAAACTCAATAGATAACCAGTAAATGACTCGAGAAATAATAGAAATCCAAGAGAGTTGAGATGAACACAGCAGAAAAACCACCAGCAAAGATCCCAGGAACAATACTCGACTCGAAGACTGGAACTCTAATGTGTGGAACCTTTTTTTTGAACTTCTGGAACCTTTAATTGCCAACTATCAAAGATGGAACCTCTTTTTTGATATCAAAATCTGGACCCTTTTTCAGGCTTCTTAGAAGCCTATTTATAGAGTTATTTTGGGGGGAATTTCAAATAAGTTAATTCTATTTCCCTCCACTTATTCTTTTCAATTAATTATTGTATAGTCCAATTGTATCGAAATGCCTTAGAACCCCTGCTAGAAGGTTCTGGGCAGTTCTATTGGGTTCTATTAGGCAGGTTTTATCCAATTACCCTCACTTGCTAAGGTTTATTACACAAATCCCTTTTAACTCTACCTAGTATACCATTTATTATCCAAGTAATTTCATAAATACCAAGCATTAAAGTCACTTTTATCCCTATATGCTCTATTTAATCCACAAGAATGCCATTTATCCTTCCCCTTTTACCCCCTGTATTTAATTCTTATTACCCGACCTACCTTAGGTAGGTCAAGACTAATGTAGCTTTAATGTATTTAATAGATAGCCCCCCTAAGTCGTATTTTAAAACTTAACCAGTTTCAAATTATAAACATTTTCAACATTAGCCACTTTTACAAATAGCCACTATCAGAAATCATACTCTGTTTGCAGACATCGCCACAAAAACATTTACACATATAACCTAAGTACACAAAAGTTCAGAAGAAACTAACATACAAATCAAATTGCAAATATAGCAAGATTCATGTTGTTTTGCAAAAATAACCTTAATCACGACTTAACTTCCAATTAATCAGAACTTAGAGGGAAAATTTGATAATTGTTGAATTCCAACTAACTAAAACCCAATCGGGACAGAATATAATGAACAATCACATAAAACTGGCTAATTAGCATATGATTCACAAGTAGCTAACATCAGAACCTAAGAACACTTTAATGATTTCAGGCACATATGAAATAAAGTTCATGGCTAGTATGCACGAGTATGAATCAAGATATAGAACAGAGATAGAGTCGTGATCTAAGACATGCATAGGGATTCTTTAAGTTCTAAACAGAGAAACATGATAAGCATATAACAAAACAAGTTCAAAACATGAAAGAATCAAGTTTCAAAACACATGAAAACCAATGACCAAAGACAGGGTAGGGCACTTAGCTTTATTCAGGCCTTTTCCTTTCTTTTTCCTTTTCTTTCTTTCTTTTCTTCTTTTTCTCTTCGTTCTTTTCATTTTCTTGATTTTTCAGAGTTTAAAGATTGTTGGTCTCTTTAGATCTCCCAAATAGGGCCTTGGGGTTTGATTTTGATTATGGGAGAGGTAGTCTGGAGGTCTGGGGTAATGTTTTAGGAGTGGGTTTATTTTTGGTACTCACCGGAGTAGGGTTCCGGCGAGGGTTTTTCGATTATTAGAAGGGTTGGAGATAGATTAGAAGGAAACTACCTTGGTGGGGTTAAATATCATCTTGAGGTGGTTAGATGGTGTTAAGGAGGGAGTTTGGTTCATACTTTTGGGTGGTCGCCGGCTAGGGTTCCGGCGACCGGATTTTCAAGAATAGAAGGCTGATTAGTTTTATGGGGTGAGGTTAATGGATATAAGGTGTTAGAGAGTGGAGGAGACTGTTTGGAGGCTTGGCCTGAGCCGGAGGAGGTAACAGAAGACTGACCACCGGTAGGGTTCCGGTGGTCTTTGTGAGAGAATGGAAGGGGGGGGGGAGAAGAAAGGTTTCAGAGGCGGCTAGGGTTTGTCGTAAGAATATGTGTGTGTATAATGAAGACAATGAACGGGGAGGGTAGATATATATCAATCGTGTATTGTTGATTCCTGGCCATTGGATTATTTGAGATGAACGGCCAGGATCGTGTGGCCTCAAAACGGTGTCGTCTGGTTTAGTGAGGGGTCTCCTTATGTCCGTTAGATTAATTAATTTGAACGGCTTGGATTAATTGTTTCAAACTATGTCGTTTTAGTTAATGGCACCATGGTCTCGTCCGTTTGATCAATTGCACTGGATGATTGAGATTGATTCCAAATGTGACGCCGTTGCATTCATGCGGGCACCGCCTTACCTAGTCCGTTGATTAGTTATATCAACAGCTCAAATTTGTTGATTAATACTATGTCGTTTGGATGGCAAGGGACTAGGCAGGCTGGTCAAAAATGACTGGGCTTGGTCTGTGTAATTTTGTTTTGGGCTGAGTACATATGTGTATTTGGCACAAATTAATGTTGTATATTGTATTTTGACTTGTATTTTGTTTAATTTATGTATTTTCTTTTTGTATTTTGTATTTTTCTTTTGTATTTATTTTTACAACTGATATATTTGTTTAACCAAAATATAGAACTTTGATTGAAACCAGAAAATAATAAAAAAATTGGGTTACTGATAATCAAGAGACCGAAAAATATGACAGGCTTTCACTAACCAGAATGAACAGTAAAGTAAAATTGTATTTCAGTAGGCTTTCAACATTTGCGTGTCTACAATTGGTAGAACTTCCTCCTTTTATAGCTGACTCTAGGTAGGAGAATGAAACCTAGGTTTTAATGACATAATTATGAGTAATAAATGACATTAAATAGATCGTTACACAATCATTCTTATTAAATTCTAATTCTTCAACGTATCAGGTATTTAATGATTGAACTTGGACTTCTTTCTGCCTCCAGGTCCATGTAATGCTTTTTGACTTGTTACCTTTGAATGCCTTAAATAGATACGGAACTCGTATCTATTTATTCTTGATACCCTTTGTCTTTAGAATTACGTTTCAACCCACTTTGAACAGATACGGGACTCGTAGTTGAATTTCGTCCCGTGTCTAATTTGTCTTCTAATATCTTTTATTTATCCTCTTTCGGAAGGATAACCTTTTGACCTTTCCACGTGTCTTGCCACGTCAGAAAAAAAACTTTTTCCCCAATATAGATAGTCTCCCCACTTTCCATTTATTTACCATTTACATACTTGGGAAGTGGATTCTCATTAAAAAGGGAATTTTTGTCATAATAAATGTTATGTCAATGTTGACGCTTCAATTGTCCCTTCCAATTAATGCATCACATATGTGTCACCTCTGCACTAGTTCTGTAGTTCTGCAGCCTTTTTCTTCACTATTCGCGAAGTGATGGTTACCTTTATTATAGGCATTTTATCATTACTTTTCCTAGTCCACCAGTTATTTTCCATATACTCCTTCGATTTCTTCTTTTTTAGTCATCTTTTTTACCAAGTGACCCCTCGGTTTTTCCTTTTGTTTTTTCTTCTGTAACAATTTGTTAAACAATGGCATCTTCACATCCTAACCCTAGAAAAGTTCCAATTCTCGATCAATTTCCCAATGCTCCTGCAAGACACAAAAGAGGTGGAGCAAATGTCCCTCGTGGTGAAAGATCAACACGAGGTGGCGCATCCGGTTCTAACATCCCTTCTATTTTCAGTACTTCTTCTAAAGGATCTTCATCTGCAAAATCTTCTTCTAAGGGAAAAGAACTCGTTGAACCCCTTCAGGAACCAACGGTAGAAGAAATTGTACCATCAGATCTATCTTTTGAACATGACAAAGAATCCCTTAGTGGGCAAATGCTCAAATTGGAAAAAATTGACCAATACCCCTCTTTAATTACTGAACCATTAATCCCCATCGTCCGAAAAGATTATCGTTGGAAAAATAGTACTCGCATAGTTATTCTCAACCCTAACCAGAGAATTTCTTCTTACAGGCCCGGTTATTCTTGCGTTTATACTTACCCTTTCACTCTAGGTTTTACCCCTGCTATTGACTAAGTCATTCTCAAACTTTGTCGTTTCTTTAAGATCTGCTTAGCTCAAATCGGTCCCCTAGTGTGGAGAGCAGTGGCATGCTTAAGGTTCTTATCAACCAAAGCAGATGTGGATTTCACTTTTCGTCATTTGATTCACCTCTACCATCCCAAACTCTTTCGTAATGGAGTTTTTTCATTATCTGCTAGATGTAAAAAGGTTTTGATAAACCCTGAGGATATCAATGACCGAGTTTGGTACACACGGTTTATTAGTGTTCCTACAATTGATTTGGTGGGTGGATCAAACATGCCTTTCCCAGAGAAGTGGAGCATGACACGTAAGTATTTTGTTTCTTACCGTGTCTATTTTTAATATTTTGATCTTTTATATTTTAAAGCATTTTTGTTACGCTTTTTGATAGCTACCATGGGAGATGTTGAACTCGTCCCTGGCTTCCGTGCTTGGGTAGATGCTATTCTGAAGGCCGCACCTATGGAAGCACGTACTTGGAAATTAATTTCTATTAAGCACGGTTGGAGAGTCAAAACTCATGGTATACTTTTAGTGTGACGACCCAAAGGGTCATCACTTATTTAATTAATCATTTCGAGCTTCTGAGGCCTTGAAAACCTTATTCTATGTTGCCTCGATTTACGTGCACGATCCGAGCATGTAGCCGGAAAGATTTTGTGATAGAAAATATGAATTCTATGAGAAATTTGGATAAAAATGATATTAATATTGATATGGTTGACTTCGGTCAACATTTTTGGTAAACGGATCCGACCCGAGATTGGATGGTCCCGAGAGGTCCGTAGGAAAATATGGGACTTGGACATGCGTCCGGAGTCGAATTCCGAGGCCTAGAGCCCAAGTTATGAATTTTTATGTGAAATTGTTTTTGATGCAATTATTAAAGGAAATAAATTAATTGACCTTGGTATCGGGCTCGTATTTTGGTTCCGACGCCCGTTACAAGTCTTAAATATTATATATGTGATTTCTGTAAAGTTTGGTGACATTTGGATGTCGTTTGAGAGGTTTTGGACCTCGAGTCCCAAGTTTGAAAGTTTTGAAAACTAAAGGTATGAAAATCATGCATTTGAGGCTTGATTTGATGAAAACGAGGTGATATTGGCGATGTGATCGCACGAACAAGTTCATAATGTGTTTTTGAGGTTATGTGCATATTTGGTTTGGAGCCCCGAGGGCTCGGTGAACTTTGGATAGGCCACGAGATCAATTTTTCATGTTAGAAGTTGCTGTCTGCAACTGGTCTGCAGAGTTCGCAAATGCGAACAATAGTTCGCAAATGCGAACTCCCCACTATTCTGCAGAGTTCGCAAATGCGAACAATAGTTCGCAAATGCGAACTCCCCCTATTGTGCCTGAGTTCGCAAATGCGAACAATAGTTCGCAAATGCGAACTTGACCCTACTGTGCTTGTGCTCGCAAATGCGAGCTATAGTTCGCAAATGCGAATTGGCCACTATTCTGCTTGGGTTCGCAAATGCGAACCTCCCCATATTTAGCCTGTGTTCGCAATTGCGAACAATAGTTCGCAAATGCGAACTTCCCAGTTTTGCCTTGGCTTCGCAAATGCGAAGAAAAGTTTGCAAATGCGAACTTCCCACCCTTAGCTTATTTTTCAAACTCCAGAAATTGGTCGGGGTTCGCAATTGTGAACCCATGTTCGCAAATGCGAACACAGAGACCTGAAAAACACGAATTTCAGTCATTTCTTCACATTTTACAAAACCAAAACACCCATTTGCGATTCTTCAAGGATTTCTTCTTCATCAAAATGATTGTAAGTCACTTTTTACTTAATTCTTTCAATTCCGAACATCATTAAACATGTTTTTCATAAGAAATCAAAGATTTTCATGGTAAAATTCTTGTTTTTGTTAGAAAATAGGGTTTTTCATAAATTGGGGAATTGGACATCGAATTGAGGTCCGATTTTGAAACATATTATATATATGAACTCGTGGGGGAATGGGTAACCGGATTTTGGTCCTAACCCCGAATTCCGACCATGTGGGCCCGAGGTTGAAATTCACTATTCATGGCAGAATGTTGTAAAAGTAGTATTTGGTATTAGGAATTAGTTTGTTAAGTAGAATTAATGATATTAAATCAATTGTGTATAGATACGGTTGGATTGGAGCCAAATTGAAAGAAAAGACATTTCCACTGAGTGAATTGTTCATAAGCATTCGAGGTAAGTGTTTGTTCTATCCTAGCTTGAGGGAATAGGATTATGTGTTATGTGTTATGTGATCGAGTGCGGTGTATGGGCTGTGGTGACGAGCATCCATACACCGGCGTCTAGTATGACCGTGAGTCGTTGGAAAATAATTATTTTGAGATATATTACAAATGAATTGTTATTGTCCTCCCTTATTGGGACTTGTTGTGAAGATAAACATTGATTGCCCTTGATGGGACGGTTTATGAATTACTATTTCCTCTTTGCCCTTAATTGTGATTGTTATTTGGGTGAGGAAGAGTGATAATGCACGAAGGGTGATGCCGTGCCATGTTTATTTATTTATGCACGAAGGTTAATGCCGTGCCATGTTAATTTATTGATTATGCACGAAGGATCATGTCGTGCCCTATTATTGATTATGCACGAAGGATCATGCCGTGCCCTATTATTGATTATGCACGAAGGATCATGCTGTGCCCTATTATTGATTATGCACGAAGGATCATGCCGTGCCCTGTTATTGAACCATGTACGAAGGATCATGCCGTACTATGGATGTGAGGATGAGAGTAAAAGCACGAAGGGTGATGCCGTGCAACTAATTGTCGTTCCTTGACTTGATATTACTTGTTTTTCCATTATATTTTATTTTGAGTGATGTCGTGCAACCATTTATCATTCCTTGACTTGATATTACTTGTTTTTCCATTATATTTTATTTGAGTGATGTCGTGCAACCATTTATCATTTCTTGACTTGATACTACTTGTGTTTCCATTATACCTTGTTTTCCTTGTGAACTTATTAACCGTTGTTAATTGTTGAATTCTTTGAAATATTCCTTATTGTGTTATTACTTGGTTAATTCTTGTTATTTGTGGTAATATATATATTAAAGAATTGGGATTGGGTGGTACGCCTACCATAAGATATAATTATTGATACAATGAGATCGGGTGGTATGCCTACCACAAGATAATATTTATTGATACAGATGGGAGCGGGTGGTACGCCTACCACGAGATATGAAAAGGAAAATAAATAATTGATACACGAAAGTAAGATTTAATTTTGTGGATTAGATTAATCTGGACATTATGAGTTTATTGATTGTTATTGCAGAGTAGAGTATTTCCTTATAAATGTTTATATACATATATATATATATATATTGCAACTGCACAGGTTTATGTGGGTGTCTGGTCCTAGGCTTGTCACTACTTCGCCGGGATAGGCCAGGCACTTACCAGCACACGGGGTCGGTTGTGCTGATACTACACTCTGCGCTCTTTTTGCGCAGATATAGGTTACGGACAGCAGCAGCGGCAGCAGTAAGTAGATTGCGTGGGAGTTGATCATATTTGAGACCGAGGTAGCTTGCAGGCGTCCGCAGGCCCGGCGTCTCTCTCTTTATCTATATTATTAGCTGGAGTCTCTTTGTTCCGAGACAAACAGAATTGTGTTATATTTCTTCATACTTTTATGTGTAGTATTCCATAGTAGTTTGTGAGTTGGTGACTCCACGTCTTGGGTAGAGGATTTCAGTATGATTTTCACCTTGTGATTTGTTATTTCCATTTCGATAAAGTATTCCGCATTTATTTGATTAAAATTGTGTTAAAAACAGGATAGTATGAATACAGTGGCTTGCCTAGCTACCACGAGTAGGCGCCATCACGATCCCGATGTTGGGGGAAAATCCGGGTCGTGACAAGTTGGTATCACAGCTCTAGGTTACATAGGTCTCACCACTCACGAACAAGCTTAGTAGAGTTTGAGAGGTAGGTACGGAGACGTCTGTACTTGTCCTCCAGAGTCTATTGAGTTAGGAAAGAGTCTCTCATTTGTTCTATCTTGTCGTGCGACTTGTTCCTCAAATACTGATTGAATTTCTATTCTGTCCTAACGCAGATGGTAAGGACACGCGCTTCTTCGTCCGCTGACCAGCAGCCCGAGCCCCAGGCAGCTCCCGTGAGGGGCAGGGGCCAAGGCCGTATTAGAGGCCGTGGTAGGGGTCCAGAGGTGGAGCCTCATATTGAGATTGACGAGGAGGTTCCGGTTCCAGCAGCTCCAGTGGGCCCAGCTCAGGTCCCAGGAGAGGCTTTAATCACCCCAGATCTCCGGGATGCTTTGGTCAGAATAGCGGGATTCATGGACATCATTGCCAGAGCGGGTTTATTATCAGTTGCCCCAGCTACTTCTCAGGCTAGAGGAGGGGCCCAGACTCCTATTTCTCATACTCCGGAGCCAGTAGCTCCTCAGCCTCAGGCACCAGTAATTCAGCCAGCTGTGGCCACTCAGTCAGGTACCACAGCTCATGCCGGTGATGGAGCGGCCATGACGTCTGATTCGTTATGGAGGCTTGATCGGTTCTCCAAGCTATTTACCACTACATTCAGTGGAGCCGCATCAGAGGATCCTCAGGACTTCTTATTCAGTTGCCATGAGATTCTCAAGACTACGGGGATCGTGGAGACAAACGGAGTTGACTTCTGTACCTTCAGACTTGCAGGATCCGCCAAGACTTGGTGGAGAGATTATTGCTTGACTCGACCAGCAGGGTCCCCAGCTTTATCATGGGACCAGTTTGCGGAACTATTTATGGAGAAGTTTCTCCCTGCTACTCAGAGGGATGTACTTCGGAGGCAGTTTGAGCGCCTCCATCAGGGCACTATGACAGTTACACAGTATGAGACGAGATTTATCGACTTGGCTCGTCATGCAGCGGTGATACTTCCCACGGAGCGGGAGAGGGTCCGCAGATTTATAGATGGGCTTAATCAGCCGATTAGACTCCAGATGGCTACGGGCGTGGGGAGTGACATATCATTTCAGGAGGCAGCCAATGCAGCACGCAGAGTTGAGATGGCTCTTGCTAGGGGAGGCGGTTATTCTTCATATAAGAGGCCTCGTCATTCAGGCAGGTTTGGTGGTTCTTCCTCTGGTGGCAGAGAATCCTTTGATAGAGGCCAGTCCTCCAGGCCTCTTCATTCCGCCCTTCAGGCTTCACATGGTGGACCAGGTGATCGCGGCTTTCGTGGGCATTATTCAGACCAACCTCCTATTAATGCTCAGCCTCTTCAAAGTGTTCGTGGAGGCCATTCAGTGCGTCTGGGCCAGCAGCCCTATCAGTCTAAGAGTTGCTACGGTTGTGGTGACCCAGGTCATTTTATCAGGAATTGCCCTCTAGCAGGCGGGCAACTCTCAGCAGCGAGGTCCTCGTCCTATGATTCAGGCCCCAGCTGACCCTCAGCCTGCCCAGCCAGCCAGAGGCGGGGTAGAGATTATAGAGGTGGAGGTCGAGACCGTAGAGGTGGAGACCGTCCAGCCAGAGGTAGAGGTCAGCCAGTTGATGGTCGTCCTAGAGACGCAGCTCAGAGGGGAGGTGCAGATCCCCGATTCTATGCTTTACCAGCCAGGCTAGAGGCAGAGGCATCAGATGCCATGATTACAGGTACTATTCTTGTGTGTGGCAGAGGTGCTTCAGTATTATTTGACCCTGGATCTACATATTCCTATGTGTCTTCCTACTTCGCACCGTATTTGGCCGTGCTCAGCTATGCTCTGGATATTCCAGTTTATGTGGCTACACCAGTGGGTGACTCTATTGTAGTCGATCGGGTGCATCGTTCGTGCGTAGTTATATTTGGGGGTCTCGAGACCCGTGTTGATCTGTTGCTCTTGGATATGGTAGATTTTGATGTCATATTGGGGATGGACTGGTTGTCCCCATACCATGCTATTCTTGATTGTCATGCTAAGACCGTCACCTTAGCCTTGCCAGAATCACCCCGATTAGAGTGGAAGGGTACCTCAAGCCACTCCGTTCGCACCGTTATTTCTTATGTTAAGGCTCGACGTATGGTCGAGAAGGGGTGTCTAGCTTATTTGGCTTATGTTCGTGATTCCAGCGCAGAAGTTCCTTCCATTGATTCAGTCCCTATTGCACGGGAGTTTCCTGAGGTTTTTCCTTCAGACCTGCCGGGCATGCCACCCGACAGTGATATTGATTTCTGTATTGATCTGGCACCGGGTACTCAGCCCATCTCTATTCCACCCTATCGTATGGCCCCGCCGGAACTAAAAGAGTTGAAAGATCAGCTGCAGGACCTTCTTGAGAAGGGCTTATCAGGCCCAGTGTTTCCCCCTGGGGAGCACCTGTGTTATTTGTAAAGAAGAAGGATGGCTCGACGCGGATGTGTATTGATTACCGGTAGTTAAACAAGGTGACTATCAAAAATAAATATCCACCGCCGAGGATTGATGATTTGTTTGACCAGCCTCCAGTGAGCGAGGGTATTCTCTAAGATAGACTTGAGGTCAGCTACCATCAGCTGAAGATCAGGGCGGCCGACATTCCTAAGACAGCCTTTTCGCTCTAGATACGGGCATTATGAGTTCTCGGTCATGTCCTTCGGGCCGACCAATGCCCCAAGAAGATTCATGGAGTTGATGAATCCGGTATTCAGGGCCTTACTTAGATCCGTTCATGATAGTATTCATAGATGACATCCTCGGTATACTCCCGCAGCCGAGAAGAGCACGAGCAAGACCTCAGAGTGGTTCTTCAGTCTCTGAAAGATAATCACCTATATGCCAAATTTTCTAAATGTGAGTTCTGGCCGAGTTCGGTAGCATTTCCGGGTCACATTGTATCGGTGGAAGGTATTCAGGTAGACCCAAAGAAGATTGAGGCAGTCCAGAATTGGCCTCGACCAGCTTTAGTGATCGAGATCCGGAGTTTCTTGGGATTAGCAGGTTACTACCGTCGTTTTGTAGAGGGTTTTCTTCTATTGCGCCCCGATGACCAGTGTTGACCCGTGCAGGTGTCCAGCTCAGCGGTCGAGGAGGTGCGAGGCGAGCTTTCGAAGCTCAAGACAGCCCTCGACCACCGCACCAGTTGTTGATACTACCTACAGTGCACGTGGCCTTATACAGCTTATCGTGACGCATCTCGTACAGTGGCTTGGAGCGGTATCGATGCAGATGGTAAGGTTATCGCTTATGCTTCGAGGCGCTTAAAGATACATGAGAAGAATTATCCAGCTCATGATCTTGAGTTAGCAGCAGTGGTTCATGCCTTAAAGATCCGGAGGCATTATCTATATGGTGTGACATGTGAGGTGTACACCGATCACAAAAGCCTACAGTACTTGTTCAAGCAAAAGGAGTTGAATCTACGACAGCGGAGATGGTTAGAGTTGCTAAAAGACTATGATGTTACTATATTATATCACCCAGGTAAGGCCAATGTGGTGGCTGATGCATTGAGTAGAAAGTATGCCAGCATGGGTAGTCTTGCATATATTCCGGTCAATCGGAGACCATTAGCTTTAGATGTCCAGGCCTTAGCCAACCGGTTCGTGAGACTAGACATTTTTGAGCCTAGCAGAGTGTTAGCCCGCACGGTCGCTCGTTCTTCCTTATTAGAGCGTATCCGTGAGAGGCAATTTGATGATCCTCATTTACGCGAGTTGAGAGATACAGTACAATCGGGGAGGTTCCACACAGTAAACCTAGATGATGACGGGGTATTGAAATTGCGTGGTCGAGTTTGTGTGCCCAATGTCGAAGCGGATTCGAGAGTTGATCTTAGCAGAGGCCCACGGTTCCGCGGTATTCTATTCACCTGTGCGCCGCGAAGATGTACCAGGACTTACGGCAACACTATTGGTGGCGCAGTAATGAAGAAAGATATCGTTGCATATGTCGCTCGTGTCTAAATTGTCGCCAGTGAAATACGAGCACCGCAGACCCGGTGGCGTGTTCCGTAGGATTGAAATTCCTGAGTGGAAACGGGAGCGGATCACTATGGACTTCATCATCGGACTTCCTTCGACTCGGAGAAAATTTGATGCTATTTGGGTCATTGTTGATAGACCGACCAAATCAGCACACTTTATTCCAGTAGTATCTGTCTCCTACTCGCTGGAGAGGTTAGCGGAGGTTTACATTAGGGAGATTGTTCGTCTCCATGGGGTGCCGCATCTATTATCTCCGATCGGGTACGCAGCTTACCTCGCGGTTCCGGAGAGCGGTCCAACGAGAGTTAGGCACTCAAGTTCACCTGAGTACAGCATTTCATCCTCGTACGGATGGCCAGTCCGAGAGGACTATTCGTATTCTCGAGGACATGCTTCGAGCCCGTGTTATTGATTTCGGAGGCTCGTGGGATCAGTTTCTACCATTAGCACAGTTCGCCTACAATAACAGCTACCAATCTAGCATCCGGATGGCTCCGTATGAGGCGTTGTATGGTAGGCGATGTCGATCACCGGTCGGATGGTTTGAACCGGGAGAGGCTCGGTTGTTGGGTACAGACTTAGTTCACGAGGCCTTAGATAAGGTCAAGACTATTCAGGAGAGATTGCGTTGCGTTCAGCTCAGTCCAGGCAAAAGACTTATGCGGATCGCAAGGTGCGAGATGTAGATTTCATGGTCGGTGAACGAGTATTGCTTCGGGTGTCGCCTATGAAGGGCGCGTGATGAGGTTCGGAAAGAAGGGCAAGCTCAGCCCTAGGTATATTGGTCCATTTGAGATTCTAGACAGAGCGGGAGGGGTGGCTTACAGATTAGCTTTGCCGCCTAGCTTATCAGCCGTGCATCCAGTTTTTCATGTATCTATGCTTCGGAGATACCACGGTGATCCCACACATGTGTTAGACTACAGTACTGTCCAATTGGACAATGATCTATCTTACGAGGAGGAGCCGGTAGCCATTCTAGACCGGCAGTTTCGACAGCTGAGGTCGAAGAGTTATCCTTCTGTACGTGTTCAGTGGAGAGGTCAGCCTCCTGAGGCATCGACCTGGGAGTCCGAGTCTGATATGCGGAGCCGCTACCCACACTTGTTCCCCGACTCAGGTACTTTCTTTTTTTGTCCGTTCGAGGACGAACGGTTGTTTTAGAGGTGGAGGATGTGACGACCCAAATGGTCATCACTTATTTAATTAATCATTTCGAGCTTCTGAGGCCTTGAAAACCTCATTCTATGTTGCCTCGATTTACGTGCACGATCCGAGCATGTAGCCGGAAAGATTTTGTGATAGAAAATATGAATTCTATGAGAAATTTTGATAAAAATGATATTAATATTGATATGGTTGACTTCGGTCAACATTTTTGGTAAACGGATCCGGACCCGAGATTTGATGGTCCCGAGAGGTCCGTAGGAAAATATGGGACTTGGACATGCATCCGGAGTCGAATTCTGAGGCCTAGAGCCCAAGTTATGAATTTTTATGTGAAATTGTTTTTGATGCAATTATTAAAGGAAATAAATTAATTGACCTTGGTATCGGGCTCGTATTTTGGTTCCGACGCCTGGTACAAGTCTTAAATATTATATATGTGATTTCTGTAAAGTTTGGTGACATTTGGATGTCGTTTGAGAGGTTTTGGACCTTGAGTCCCAAGTTTGAAAGTTTTGAAAACTAAAGGTATGAAAATCATGCATTTGAGGCTTGATTTGATGAAAACGAGGTGATATTGGCGACGTGATCGCACGAACAAGTTCATAATGTGTTTTTGAGGTTATGTGCATATTTGGTTTGGAGCCCCGAGGGCTCGGGTGAACTTTGGATAGGCCACGAGGTCAATTTTTCATGTTAGAAGTTGTTGTCTGCAACTGGTCTGCAGAGTTCGCAAATGCGAACAATAGTTCGCAAATGCGAACTCCCCACTATTCTGCAGAGTTCGCAAATGCGAACTCCCCCCTATTGTGCCTGAGTTCGCTATTGTGCCTGAGTTCGCAAATGCGAACAATAGTTCGCAAATGCGAACTTGACCCTACTGTGCTTGTGTTCGCAAATGCGAGCTATAGTTCGCAAATGCGAACTGGCCACTATTCTGCCTGGGTTCGCAAATGCGAACAATAGTTCGCAAATGCGAACCTCCCCATATTAAGCCTGTGTTCGCAATTGCGAACAACAGTTCGCAAATGCGAACTTCCCAGTTTTGCCTTGGCTTCGCAAATGCGAAGAAAAGTTCACAAATGCGAACTTCCCACCCTTAGCTTATTTTTCAAACACCAGGAATTGGTCGGGGTTCGTAATTGCGAACCCATGTTCGCAAATGCGAACACAGAGACCTGAAAAACACGAATTTCAGTCATTTCTTCACATTTTACAAAACCAAAACACCCATTTGCGATTGTTCAAGGATTTCTTCTTCATCAAAACGATTGTAAGTCACTTTTTACTTAATTCTTTCAATTCCTAACATCATTAAACATGTTTTTCATAAGAAATCAAAGATTTTCATGGTAAAATTCTTGTTTTTGTTAGAAATAGGGTTTTTCATAAATTGGGGAATTGGACCTCGAATTGAGGTCCGATTTTGAAACAAATTATATATATGAACTCGTGGGGGAATGGGTAACCGGATTTTGGTCCTAACCCCGAATTCCGACCATGTGGGCTCCGGGGTTGAAATTCACTATTCATGGCAGAATGTTGTAAAAGTAGTATTTGGTATTAGGAATTAGTTTGTTGAGTAGAATTGATGATATTAAATCAATTGTGTATAGATACGGTTGGATTGGAGCCAAATTGAAAGACCGGACATTTCCACGGAGTGAATTGTTCATAAGCATTCGAGGTAAGTGTTTGTTCTATCCTAGCTTGAGGGAATAGGATTATGTGTTATGTGTTATGTGATCGAGTGCGGTGTATGGGCTGTGGTGACGAGCATCCATACACTGGCGTCTAGTATGACCGTGAGTCGTTGGAAAATAATTATTTTGAGATATATTACAGATGAATTGTTATTGTTCTCCCTTATTGGGACTTGTTGTGAAGATAAACATTGATTGCCCTTGACGGGACGGTTTATGAATTACTATTTCCTTCTTTGCCCTTGACTGTGATTGTTATTTGGGTGAGGAAGAGTGATAATGCACGAAGGGTGATGCCGTGCCATGTTTATTCATTTATGCACGAAGGTTAATGCCGTGCCATGTTTATTTATTGATTATGCACGAAGGATCATGCCGTGCCCTATTATTGATTATGCACGAAGGATCATGCCGTGCCCTATTATTGATTATGCACGAAGGATCATGCCGTGCCCTATTATTGATTATGCACGAAGGATCATGCCGTGCCCTGTTATTGAACCATGTACGAAGGATCATGCCGTACTATGGATGTGAGGATGAGAGTAAAAGCACGAAGGGTGATGCCGTGCAACTAATTGCCGTTCCTTGACTTGATATTACTTGTTTTTCCATTATATTTTATTTTGAGTGATGTCGTGCAACCATTTATCATTCCTTGACTTGATATTACTTGTTTTTCCATTATATTTTATTTGAGTGATGTCGTGCAACCATTTATCATTTCTTGACTTGATACTACTTGTGTTTCCATTATACCTTGTTTTCCTTGTGAACTTATTAACCGTTGTTAATTGTTGAATTCTTTGAAATATTCCTTATTGTGTTATTACTTGGTTAATTCTTGTTATTTGTGGTAATATATATATTAAAGAATTGGGATCGGGTGGTACGCCTACCATAAGATATAATTATTGATACAATGAGATCGGGTGGTATGCCTACCACAAGATAATATTTATTGATACAGTTGGGAGCGGGTGGTACGCCTACCACGAGATATGAAAAGGACAATAAAGAATTGATACACGAAAGTAAGATTTAATTCTGTGGATTAGATTAATCTGGACATTATGAGTTTATTGATTGTTATTGCAGAGTAGAGTATTTCCTTATAAATGTTTATGTACATATATATATATATATATATATTGCAACTGCACAGGTTTATGTGGGTGTCTGGTCCTAGGCTTGTCACTACTTCGCCGGGATAGGCCAGGCACTTACCAGCACATGGGGTCGGTTGTGCTAATGCTACACTTCTGTGCGTTTTTGCACAGGTCCAGGTTACGATCAGGAGCAGCAGCAGTAGTAAGTAGATTGCGTGGGAGTTGATCATATTTGAGACCGAGGTAGCTTGCAGGCATCCGCAGGCCCGGCGTCTCTCTCTTTATTTATGTTATTAGCTGGAGTCTCTTTGTTCCGAGACAAACAGAATTATGTTATATTTCCTTCATACTTTTATGTGTAGTATTCCATAGTAGTTTGTGAGTTGGTGACTCCACGTCTTGGGTAGAGGATTTCAGTATGATTTTCACCTTGTGATTTGTTATTTCCATTTCGATAAAGTATTCCGCATTTATTTGATTAAAATTGTGTTAAAAACAGGATAGTATGAATACAGTGGCTTGCCTAGCTACCACGAGTAGGCGCCATCACGATCCTGATGTTGGGGAAAAATCCGGGTCGTGACATTTAGTATTTCTTTTGTATATAGTTAATTCTCTCTTTTTGTATATCCCTTCTTATATCCTTCTTTTTATCAGGATTTGCCAATCGAGAGATGTCAGCTGAAGTAGTTACTGCCCTTAGAACTTCTTCTAATGCTTCCTTACCTCCAGGGAGGACACGGGATATTCTAATAAAGAGGAAATCATTTGAAGAAGATTCTGATGAAGAAAATGATAATACCCCTTTGGCAGCTTGTCCTAGGTCTAGGAGGCGTGTGATAGTTTCTGAGGATGACATTGAAGCTTCTCCTGCTCGCACCTCCAAGCCTGTTAATGTTATATCCGATGAAGAAATTACCCCGAATGATACTCCTTAGTCCACTCAAAGCCTTTTCATTGAAGGCTTTGAGGGTGGAAATTTTAATCCAGTTTTGGAGGAAACCCCTCGTCCAACTTTTATTTCTATTTCTCCCGTTTCTCCAATCTCTTCAAGCGTTAATCCAGCTACCATTTCCATTACTATTTGCTCACCAACCTCTACCCCCGTACCTGTTTCAACTTCTATTAACATTGTTGTTTTCACCTCTTCTACCGTACCTCCTTCTGTAATTCCCTCTTCTTCTATTAGTCATGTAGAAGAAGACTCCAATAATAGAAGCATGGCTATGAGGAGTGTTACACTTGATGTTCCGGCTAATAGAAGCCTTTTAAGGAAATCAGGTGGGGCGGATGTTTTGCTTGGACACTTAATCGGGGAAGTAGAGAAGAGGAAAATGGACAGTCACATCTGTTTAACATTAATGAACGACATAGTTCATAGCACCCTGAAGGTTTGTTTCTTTCCACTTTTTTTTATAAAATTTTCTTTTTAACTTCAACTTATATTTACCCCCCTTTTTTTGCAGGCTAATCTTATAGGTACGGAACTTATGGGAAGAATTCCTCTTTTGGAAAAGAAAACTCGTGAAGCTGACCGGGCGATTCTTGAGGCTGAAAAGAAGGCTAGGGAAGTCGATAATAAAGCAAACAGTTGGCAAGAGCAACTGAACGATGCTCAGAAAAAAGTTAGGGATTTACAAGAGAGTAATCATAACTTGGAGCAACAAAATCAATTTTTATCTTCTGAATTAGATGGGGTCAAAGCTTCTTTCAGTAAGGTGGAGAAGGAAAAAGAACGCTAGGAAAGTACTTTTTCTGAACAGTTATCTAAGTCAAGTGAGGAGATCAGAGAACATAAAGTTTTATTAAGCAAGAAGGAAAAATATGCATGAGAGTTAGTAGAAAGCTTATCTCAGGCTCAGGCTGACTTGTAAGCTTCTACTGATAAGGCACGTGCTTTAGAAGACTCTCGTGCCTCCCTTTAAGCCACCCTTAGTTCTACTCTGAATGAAAATCAATCATTGAAAAATGATCTTACCTTGTGGGAAAAAGACTATGCTCTCCTTGAGGAAAGTTTTGATGCGGAGGTGAGCCACGCTTTCCTGAATTCTCGCTGTGACGCATTGACGGAGGCTAGTCAAGAAGTCTTTGATTTGCAATCAGAGTTGGACAAGGTCTTAAAGACCATTGAAATGAGTGAATAGCCACTTTACTGTCCTTCTCTCCCCAGATGATACCACCGTGGCTGATGATCCCCCCAATGATGGAGCTGCTTCTATTGAAGTTAACAATATTGTTAACCAAGCCCCTGAGAATCAACCAGCAGAAATCGAGGCTCCCGTGGATCCCGCTTCTCCTAACAATCCTAATATCCCAACTGCTGCTATTCCCCTAAAAGTTGACTCGGTGCCTGTAATTTCTTCAGATAAGGAGGTTATCCCAATAGTTTCGGAAGAACCAGCTCCTTTAAATTCAAGTGGAGAATTATCTTTCCAACTAGTCCCCAATTTACATTAATGGGGGTTTGTAAAGATTTTCTACTTTATAAAGATTTATTGTTGAATCTTTTTTATGCTAAGAAGTTTTATAAGTACTTCTTTGAATATCATTCTTGCCTATTTTCTTATTTAGGACTTATAGAATAATTTAACATTTTTATTCTTTATATTATTCTTGCCTATTTTCTTGTTTAGGACTTATAGAATAATTATTTGAGAAAATGCTTTATGATTCATCCCATGGAATATCAACATGAAGTTTGAAAAAGAGATGGCCCTTTTGTGTGTATCGACACTTAATAAAGAAGACGTCTCAACTTCATAATGGTGTTATAATACGATGAAAAAAGATAGGAAGCACATGTTTCTTCTATAAAATAACTTGAAAAAGTTTTTATTAATGAACTTGAGCAAAATTTTGAATAATACATGTGTTGCGATACGTCTATAACTTCCTTGTAACTGTTTTCGTCTAATAGATTTCTTAATATAGAATACATAAGATTTTCTTTTACAACCTATCTTATCATATAGCCATAACCCTATCTTTATATATTTAGAAAGGGTTTGGAAAATGTTTACAACATTGAAAAATGTTTTTTGTAAAGTAACGTAGCTATTCATAGCTGAATCTTGATATATGGCACTTTGTAGCTAAATTTGATTTGCTCCCGTATCTATTTTCCTTTATGGACCTACATCTATTTTTCTGCACGAGGCTATATATACTGTATAGTCCCCCAAGTGTTTGAGCGGTGAAGAAATGAAACCTTGAACACTTGGTTATTGCTCTTATATCGGTCCTTTTCCTGCAACAGAAAATATGCGGGACTCGAAGACACAATTTTAGATGAAGTCCTCCTAGCCGTATGTACTTCCATCAGATTGATATAACCCTAGGCTTAGAATTTAAAAGTATTCTATTTCGCCATGCAGGTTTTCTTTCATCATTTGGCACGGGTTAGGGATTTTGCCTAGCATCTAAAATTGTTAGTAATATCTTAAGAAATTAAAAGAAAAATAATTCAGCATAAATATACATAAACATGTACGCTTCTTTTTTAAAACAATTTTTTTTTTGAATATAAAGTCCCCAGTTTTGAAGAACCTGGACTTTATTGCTTTTGTTTTTTCATTGCCATTACAGTCCCCAAACTTATATGTCAAACTTTTGGAGCTACTTTTAGCCATAATCTAGTTTATTTCAAGTTACCTTTCCAAATATATATACTTTTTATATATATGAATTATGAAAATTACGTTTTATGATTGTGGATAAAATATCACGTATATCAAACATAGGAGATTGTTTATTTGAACTTAAAGAGTGCTTACAGTAGCTTTCGATAGTAATAAATAGATAGCTTTTCACGTACCTTTGGTCCTTCCAAGTCGACCCAATTTCTGAACTTTCCTCTTGCCAGCCATCCTTACTTTTTACGGTTTACACAAGATGGACATCCGATGTTTTTCCTCTGATTTGAACATGGGACCAAACAAAACAGTCTTCACTGATTTGTAATAACTCAATTAACTTACCTCTCATGTCTGGATTTAAATTATCTCCCACGTAGATTATTTGTTCAGGCCACTGTTCAAGTAACTTCGCAGGCTCGAACTTCTTAGTTGATCTTTCGATACTTTCTCCTTCCTCTTGAATAGTTGGGTGTTGATCCGGATTTCCTTTGATGTTATATACGCTGCTTGTGCCTGATACTATATTGATGCTACAGATATATATTACTCCCCGTGAATTTGGCAAATTCCCCACGGTGTTGGGAATTTCATGACTTGATGAAGAGCTGATGGGACAGCGCCCATTTCATGAATCCATGGTCTTCCCATGATTATATTATACGCCATTTCCACGTCAATTACCTGAAATTTGGTATCTTTCCCAATACCCTCTGCAAAAGTTGTTATGCTTACCTCTCCTTTAGTTACTATGTTGGAGTTATTGAATCCTGATAAAGTATGCGCCTTTGGAATCATCTTATCCTCCATTTGCACCTCCCGTAACACACCCTTAGCAGGATGATATTTGCTGAACTTCCTAGATCAATCAAAACTCTTTTTATTTTAATATCATGTATAAGTAAGGATATTACCAGTGCATCGTTATGAGGGGCGTCCACTCCTTCCATGTATGCATCATCATAAGCGATAACTTTAACTTCGAGCGTCTGACGTGTACGTTTCCTGGGCATATCTGGGAGTTTAGAAACTTTGTTGGAAGTGGGATGCACCACCTCATATATACCTTATCTCCCGCTTAAAACATTCACGGTTCTCTTGGGTGACGGGGTTTTGGCGTTTCTTGTCTGTTTTTCATGTAAGCCTGCTTTCCTTTTTCACTGAATAACTTAGTAAGATAGCCATGTTGTAATAGATAATCCACTTCACTCTATAAAAATCTGCATTCTGATGTCTTATGCCCGTGATTATTATGAAATTCACACCAATGATCAGGATTGCGCTTGTTTGGGTTTGAACGCATCTCCCTCGGCCATCGTACCTTATCCCACATGCCTCGCAAAACAGCTACGAGCTCGGAGTTGGTAACATTGAAATTGTATCCACCAAACCTTGCCTTCAAACTTCCATTTTCTTCAAACGGCTCTTGCATGTTTCTATCATTCTAAATCTTGAGGAAGAACCGGACTCCCTTCCCCTTGATTTTTGATCATATCGCTGATTCTCTTGTTTCGTTCTTGAATCTTTTCTTGAAGGGCCCAGATAAGGATCGTATCTGTTCTTACTTGATCTCTTTTCAGTTTCAGACCTCCGAGACCTACTCCTTTCATCATGGGAATGTTGAAGTACAGTATCTTCTTCAATTCTGAGTTTGGTGTTGTACCTATTATACACATCATTCCATGTAGTTGCAGGAAATTTGCGAAGGCTTTCCTTAAGATTTCTTGTAGCCTCAGAGCTTTTGTCATTCAAATTACTTGTGAAATACCCCAATTATTTGGTACCCGAGGTAAAGTCATCCGTTCTCGTTGAAACCTATCAACGAAATCTCGGAGTAACTCCGTGTCTGATTGCTTAATTTTGAAAATGTCCTCCATCCTTTTTTCTACCTTTTGTTCTTCTGAGTGCGCTTTTATAAAAGAATCTGCAAGCTCATCAAAAAAATTAATAGAATTTTCAGGTAAGAGAGAGTGCCAGTTTAATGCTCCCTTTGTAAGTGTCTCTCCAAACTTTTTGACCAATACGGATTCGATTTCCTGCTTGGTTAAGTCATTCCCCTTAACTCTCATAGTGAATGCAGTCATGTGATCTCGTGGATCAGTTGTACCGTCATATTTTGAAATATAAGGCATTTTAAATTTCTTTGGAATTGGAAGAGGAGCTGCACTTGGCTTCTAAGGTTGTTGAGAATATTTATCTGCATCAATCCCTCTAATTATTGGAGGAACTCCTGGTATTTGCTCGATCCGTTCACTTTTCTCCTTGAGTTGTGCCTGCAAGGTTAGTATCATATTTTGTAAAGAAGAGTTATTTGTATTACTGGGAGATCCCTCGTTTGTGTTATCCAAAGCAGAGCGAGGATTCTCCATTGTATTATTATTAGGGGTAGTAGTATATGGTGAAGAAGGCAACCGGCTAACTAAAGTTTGGAGAGCTTGATTGACTCGTGCATTGATTATCCTTTGAAGAGCTTGTTATATCCCTTCAAGGTGTTCTGACTGCTCTTGTTCATCGGACAGAGGCACATGAATACTTTCACGAGACTGGCGTGGAGAGGCTTGAGGGGATGGAATTATATTATCATTGTTCAAATCCCCTTGAACGTGAGGGATTTGGTTGTCTACAACGTTGTTGTTGTTGTTGGTGGTGGTGTTCGACATAATATTAACCACAAGTAAAGTGTGTAAGCTTTAGAAAGGATTGATTATCAGATTCCCGATAACGAAACCAATTTATTTAACCAAAATATAGAACTTTGATTAAAACCAGAAAATAATAGAAAAATTGGGTTAGTGATAATCAAGAGACCAAAAAATATGACAGGCTTTCAATAATCAGAATGAACAGTAAAGTAAAATTGTATTTCACTAGGCTTTCAGCAGTTGATCGTGTCTACAATTGATCGAACTTCCTCCTTTTATAGCTGACTCTAGGTAGGAGAATGAAACCTAGGTTTCAATGACATAATTATGAGTAATAAATGACATTAAATGGGTCATTACACAATCATTCTTATTAAATGCTAATTCTTCAACGTATCAGGTATTTACTGATTGAACTTGGACTTCTTTCTGCCTCCAGATCCATGCTTTAAATGCTTTTTGACTTGTTACCTTTGAATGCCATAAATAGCTACGGAACTCGTATCTATTTATTCTTGATACCCTTTGTCTTTAGAATTATGTTCCAACCCACTTTGAACAGACACGCGACTCGTAGCTGAATTTCGTCCCGTGTCTAATTTGTCTTCTAATATCTTTTATTTATCCTCTTCCGGAAGGATAACCTTTTGACTTTTCCACGTGTCTTGCCACGTCAGAAAATAAACTTTTTCCCCAATAGAATATTTCCTTTATTTTCCATTTTTTGTATTTTTCCTTGATTTTCCGATATTTTTGTATTTTTCCTTAATATTCTAATTTCTAGCATTTATTTTACAATTTTGGTGATATTTTCTTTATTAACTCCTTTTCTATTTTCATTTCAATTTTATTTAAAACAAACACTGGTAATTCACACAAATCAAACAATTGCAAGCAAAAATCATTTTTGTATTATTTTTATATATTTTGGAATTCAATTGCTTGGGGCAAAAATCACGTACTCACAACTACTCTCTATGATGAATCCGCCATTAACACCGTTTAACCATCTTCATCATCTCTTTCACCCCCATAACCAGTGACCTTCGAAACCCCCTGTTTCCTTCGAATATTTCAAAAGGTGTCGTCGGAACCCTATTCCGGTGAACACGACTTTCGATTCAGAACCCACTCTTAACACCATAAGATCTCCTTTATCTCCTCTTTCACCCTCTTTGAATATTTTTCTTCGAATGAACCCAGAAATCTTCAAATATTTCAAAAGGTGTCGCCGGAACCCTACTCTGGCGAACACTTTTATTTCAAAACCACTCTTGGACATCCCCAGAACACCCAACCTAATATCTAAAGAGTCTTTTCATTAAAAAAGAAACTCAACGGTCTACCTGAGGTTAAAAACCCCAAGAAATGACATCCAGAGTTTCAAAAGTTCTGGAAAGGCGAGAAAAACGAAGAAAAGGAAAGCGTAGAAGAAAGAAAGAAAGAAAGAAAGAAAAGAAAACAAAAGTTGAAAAAGAAAAAAAAAACTAAGTATTCTCTTCTATATTTTTCTCTTTTCTTTGATTCCCTTTAGTCGTTTATGCATGTGTGTTCTTCTGTCTCCAATTCTTGATTCTGTGATTATTATTTTTAATTTCTGCCCAAATTAATATTGTCCTGAAACTAAAAAGATAAAAAAATCATAATCAATAATTTATTTCTGTGTTTTTAAAATTGATAGTGATAGGAATAATTGGTTTTTAGAAGCCTTATTTGGTTAATTCTAATCATCAGTAGTCAATCTATGATTTATTTTGTTGTTAGACTATAGTTGTTAGTTCGATTTTGATAGTTCAAATTAATTGGATTAATTTCAGTTTTAGTTTTTTCATTTTTGCTATTACTGGTTAGCATTAATGTGTGTTAAGTCTATTTTTTATATTTTAAGGAAATTGGTTAGAGCTGTATTTAAATACAATTAATAACCAGATATTTGGTAGAACTCAAAATTAATTTTGATAGTTAAAATCTGGAGAGTCATAGTACAGTAAATTTGATGAATTCTTAGGGGTGTTTTGGGTAAAGAAAATGTGATAGTGGTAATAATAATAAAGAGGTAGGGGTATTTCAGGCATAACAAAAGTGCAATTGGGTAAAATTGAATGGAAGCGAGGGCATGTTAGACATTTAAGGGTTCAGAAATATGGTAGATGCCACTAGAACCTTCTAGAAGGGGTTCTAGTACAATTTTTAACAAAGTAGGTGTAGTTATTTGTTAAACGAGTCATAAGAAGGGGGGTTTAAACTGAGAATATCATAAATTTAAATTTTCCTCCCTATTTGTTCTATAAATAGGCCTCGCTTGGCCTCCTTGAATAAGTTTTGAAGTTTTGCTAATCTGAAAATCACTTCCATACTTCTGCTCTAGCACTTCTTCTTCAATTTCGAATTTCATAGTTTCAATCATTAGAAAAATTCTCAAAACTTCTACAATATTACTGTTTCATTAATTCCGACTAAACTTCAAGATGTAATTCTCCTGTATTTGGCACTTTATCTGTTGATTTGTGGTCTACATGATCTCGATATGGTGTGCTGAAGCTGTGTTTAGCGATTGCTGTGTTGCTGTGATTATTGATCCCTATTTCATCCTAGTTTCTCATTGATTTTCATCCTATTTCCAGCTATATTTCTATTACTTGAAGATGTATCGCAAGTAGAAGAAATGAAGTTGTTGGACTGATTGTTTTAGTTTACTATTATTTCTTCATTTTTTATTAATATAAATTAGCTAAGTACATTTGTATTCATTAGGGATAATCAAAATGTGTAACTGAACTATATGGACTTGGACTGTTGAATTTTACAGTAGTCTAGTTTAATTACAGTAGAAATAATTTCATTTGGAGTATGTTAGTAATAAGACAGCTATTTTAGATTTGAGAGTAGTGAATAGGCAACAATATCAAAGTCTATTATAGTTAAAGTTTCTGGTAATCATATTCAAAATACATTTTCATGACGTTGCAATTCTAGTAAAAATAATAAAGCGGAATATTAATAAATTCACAAAAAAATGGAACATATATAGAAATTAGATAAAGGCAAATACAACAGTTGAGCGACCGTGCTAGAACCACGGAATTTGGGAGTGCCTAACACCTTCTCCCGGATGAACCGAATTCCTTATCCGGATTTCTAGTTTGCAGACTGTAACAGAGTCAAACATTCCTTGGTTCGGGATTCATCCGGTGACTTGGAAAAAACTCCTTCCTTTTATTATATCCATTCCCGGGTGTAGTAAATAGGCTCGTAAAAAGGAGGTGTGACAGGAGTTATCTTTTTGCTAAAGCATTGTGTGATTTAGCCCACAATTGAATATTCCACTGATGGATGCTCATGGGAATTCTCAAACAAATTCAATTGAATATTCCACTGATGTATTCTTTGAGGGAAATGCCAGGGTATGCAAAAATGATGAAGGACCCGATATTGTGAAAATTTGACATTTTTAAGACTTTTAGGACCTGCTCACTGTCACTCTGATGCAGACCTGCAGTGCGGTAGTGACAAGACCTATGGTTCAAAAGGTTTCTGATTCGGGTAGTTTTTCTATCCCATACACCATTAGGAGTTATGGTTTTGCTAAAGCATTGTTTGATTTGGAAGCCAGCATAAATTTGATGCCCTTGGCAATCTATACAAAACTGGGCATTGGCAGAGCTAGGCGACCTCAATGTTGCTGCAACTGGCTGATCGAACAGTGAAAAGACCGACTGGAATTCTTTATGATGTTCTTGTTCAAGTGGGGAAATTTGTATTCCCTGATGACTTTGTCATTCTTGACTGTCAGGTAGATGAAGAGATACCAATCATTCTGGGCAGGCTTTTTTTAGCGACAAGGAGAGCGTTGATTGATTGGAAGACAGAGGAATTGAAATGAGGTTAAAAATGAAGAAATCATATTCAATGTTCAACAATCTATGAGGATATCCAGCAAATTTGCAAATTACTCGCTATTGGAGGCTATTAATGTTAGGGATCTATTAGAAACTTGCTTGATGAATTTGGAACATGTGGATGGTGAAGAGTTGATAGAGTGGGTCATGGCTCTAGAAGGTCAAGGATTCTGGGCAAGGGAACCCATGTTCGAGCCCTTCGACTTAGAAATAAGAACAACCCCACCTACGAAACCATGGATAGAAGAGCCACCACATTGGACCTGAAACCATTTCCACCTCACTTCAGGTACGCTTTCTTAGGGCCTAATTCTACTTTACTTGTTATTATATCATCGAGTTTGTTAGTTGTACAGGTAGAGCAACTCGAATAGGTGTTACAGGAATGTAAGACTGCCATTGGTTGGACCATGATGGACATAAAGGGTATCGGCCCAGCTTTTTGTATGCATAAGATTCTCTTGGAAGAAGGGCACAAACCTTCCAGAGAACATCAACGAAGGCTGAAGCCGAATATGAAATAGGTGGTGAAGAAGGAAGTGATCAAATGTTAGATGTGTGTATCATTTTCCCCATTCCTGACAGTAATTGGGTTAGTCATGTCAAATGTGTACTGAAAAAGGGATGAATAACGCTAATATAGAAAGATAAAAATAAGTTAATCTCAATTCGTATAGTCACGGGGTGACGCATTTGCATGGACTATCGAAAACTGAACATATCCACTCGAAACCATTTCCCCTTGCCTTTCATTGACCAGATGTTAGATAGGTTAGCTGGGCAAATCTCATTTCTGTTTTATGGACAGATACGCGGGGTATAACTAGATCTCAATAGCCCCGGAAGATAGAGAGAAAACGTCATTCACTTGTCCATATGACATCTTTGTCTTTCAGAGAATGCCACTTGGGCTCTGCAATGCTCCAGTTACATTCTAGTGGTCCATGTTAGCAATTTTCACTGACATGGTTTAGGATATTATGGAGGTATTTATGGATGATTTCTCCATGGTGGGGGATTCATTTGAAGATTATCTTCATAACCTAAGAAGAGTGCTCAAAAGATGTGTAAAGGAAAATCTAGTGTTGAATTGGGAGAAGTGCCATTTTATGGTACACGAAGGAATATTGTTGAGGCATTGACTGTCCAAAATTGGAATTAAATTTGACCACACCAAGGTTGATTTGATTGAGAAGCTGCCGCCAACCACTTCTGTAAAGGCAGTGAGAAGTTTCTTGGGGCATGCATAGCTCTATAGGCGGTTCATTAATGATTTTTCCAAGATTGCTAACCCCTTATGTAAGCTGCTTGAAAAAGATTAGCTCTTTGTATTTTTTGATAATTGCAGGTTCGCCTTTGAGGAGCTGAAAAAGAGATTGGTAACTGTACCCATGATTGTTGCACCCAGATGGGAGCAACCATTCGAGCTCATGTGCGATGCCAGTGATTATGCTATAGGAGCAGTCTTAGGTAAATGAAAAGACAAGATGATGCACCCGATTTACTATGCAAGCAGGACGCTCGGTGGTGCACAACTTAATTACACTGTCACGAAAAAGGAAATGATTGTTGTAGTGTTTGCCTTCAATTTAGGTCATACTTAATTGGATCAAAAGTTATTGTTATACTGACCATGAAGCAATTAGGTACTCGATAGCAAAGAAGGAGTTAAATTCAGACTTGATTTGCTGGGTTCTATTGCTACAAGAATTAAATCTAGAAACCCATGACAGAAAATGGACAGACAATCAAGTGGCAGACACCTATCGAGGTTGGAAGGAGCAGGAAAGAGAATGGATGTTGAAGATATCACAGAGACATTCTCGAATAAACAGTTACTTTCTATGACAATGGAAGAGACACCATGGTATGCTGATATTGCTAATTATTTAGAAGGCGATATTGTACCTTATGAACTCTCTTCAATTAAAAAGAAAATGTTCTTTTGCAATTGTCAGTGTTATTATTAGGATGAACCTCTACTATTTAAAATATGTGTAGATAACATGATCCGGAGGTGTATACCCGAGAAAGATCAACGTTTTGTTTTGTAGGCTTGCCATGCTTTACGATATGGTGGACACTTTGGAGGAATTTGGACAGCAACTAAGGTATTGGAATCAGGTTTATATTGGCTAACTCTATTTAAGGATTCCTACGCTTGGGTAAAAAACTTGCGATGAATGCCAAAGGACAGGCAATATTTCTCGTCGTCAAGAGCTACCAATGGCTACCATTCAAGAGCTGGAGGTCTTTGACATGTGGGGGATCGATTTTATGGGGTCATTTGTCAGCTTGTACGGCAGTAAATACATACTGGTAGTGGTTGACTATGTCTCCAAGTGGGTTGAATAAGTGGATCTTCCGACCAATGATGCCAAAGGGGTGACGGGTTTCCTATAGAAAAATCGAGAGCTATAATCAGTGATGGTGGAACCCATTTTTGTAATAGAGCATCCGCATGCATGTTGGAAAAGTATGGAGTTTGCTACAAAGTAGCCTCACCTTATCACACACAGTTGAGCGGGCAAGTTGAAGTGTCAAATAGGGAGATTAAAAGTGTCCTTACAAAAATAGTGAATGTAACAAGGACCAATTAGGTGAAGAAGTTGGATGATGCATTGTGGGCATACCGTACAACATTCAAAACTCCAATTGTATGTCACTGTAGAAGTTGTTGTCTGGAAAGGCATGCCACCTTCATGTAGAACACGAACATAAAGAACTTTGGCCATTGCGACAGTTTAGTTTGGATATGGAGGCCGCAGGCACCAACAGAATCACTGGGCTACATGAGCTCGAGGAATTCAGGTTGCATGCATTTGAAAGTACTAGACTATACAAGGAAATGATGAAACTAATGCATGATAAGCACATCTTGGATCAAAACTTCAAAACTGGAGATCTAGTGTTGCTATACAACTCGAGATTGAGATTATTTCCAGGTAAGTTAAATTCCCGATGGTCAGGACCCTTCAGAGTGGTGCAAATATTCGTAAGTAGAGTTGTGGAGATTGAATAAGAAGAAGGGACAAATAAGTTCACGGTAAATGAAAAGGCTAAGACATTACCTTGGCATGGCCTAAGAAAAAGGGGATAGAGTGGTAATAACTTTCGAAGAGCCCCAGTACGCGAATGAGGAGTGATAATCAAAGCACGTGTCCTGCCACGACGTTAAATCATGCATTCCATGGGAGGCAACCCATGTTTTCTTATGTTTCTCTTTTTTGTTTGATTTTGTACTTGATGTGTATGATACTAACCCTTTTATTAATGCACAGGGCAAGATTTGTGCATATTGGGAGAAGTCGGGGTCAAGAACCAACTCCGGAAAAGTAAACAATTTACATATTCTTTCTCTGGGCCACCGCTAATATGGTGGGACCGTGGCACGGGTGTGGTAAATTACATTTGCTATTTTTTCACCGCGATCAGATCGCGGCCTGGGTGCGGTGGATTGTGACTATTCTGCCAGCCCAGGTAAGTTTAATTAATTTTAATATTTTGCTTTTTTTTTAATTTTTTTTCTCTTTCTTTTTTATTCTCTTCTAAACCTAGCCCCCCTACTTCCCCCACTCCTCATTCTTATTCTAAATCCCTAACCCACACGCCCCTTCTTATTCTCTTCATATCTCTCACAAATCCATTTCTCCCCCACATACACACACACACACTTCCAACTCCTTCCTCCCCTACCTCTATTACACTCCAACTCTACAAGAACCAATTATGTCATGATTTCCTTCTCTCTTCTTCTCTCCTACTCTTTTGCAATTTTAGTGTTTGAGTTGTTGTAATGTGTAGAATGTAGTAGAGAGGGGTATGGTGTTGTTGTTTGAAGTTAATTATGGCGGGGTGGAGTTGTGTAATGATTGTGGTTGATTTAGTGGGGGAGTTTGTACTTCCATGGGATAAGTGTGTTAAATCATAGTTTCATGCACACCAGGTGCTTGTGAAATTGCCCCAATTGAGTTGTAATGATTAATGTGACCATGGTGGTGGTAAAGTCTGAGTAACCACCCCGGGTTCACACAACTCAAACCCTCACTAATAGTAGCCCTTGTTTTGTTAGGTACAATGCATTAATCAAGGAATAGACACGCCACATGTTCCTCTACTAGTGGGTCAGGAGGTTCATCCACAACTCATGCTCAGGCTAGTTTGAGCCAGTTTGACCGCACTCGGTTTGTCTCCAAGCGGCTCAAGATAAATCTATTGCAAAGACATCAAAGAATTAGCTGGTGCTTGAAGTACACTTTGACTGGCGTGCCTTGCGGTTGAATGCTCAAATACCTATGAAGAATTGAGGAGGCGTGAGCTGGAATCTTTTTTAATGAACTGGAAGAGAGCAATGTACTGATGGTAAGAGAATTTTATTCGAATTTCCCAGACCATGTGGATAGAAATGTCACGGTATGAAATACCTCAGTGAATGCATCTTTTGGGGCCATCCGCCAAGTGTACAGGTTGTCGTTCTTCACTAGAGAGACAAATTATTACAAAGAGTATCAATGCCCACATGTCTGGTGGAAACGAATTGTTGAAACAATCTGTATAGATGGCCGAGATCCAATATGGATGAAGCCGAGAATGACCCTGAACTCCCAATCTCCCACCTAGGAAGCTAAGTGTTGGCTTACTACCATCAACAGCTATTCGCCGCCATCCAGCAACACTATAGATGCTAATGGGCCAAGAGTAGCAGCGATTTATAATTTTGTAACCTACCATGATTTTGATGTGGCCGGCTCATTCAGGATGAAATGTTCATTCACTCCCTGGAAATGCTCAAAGGGTTATACTTCCCTTCCCTGGTCACCAAGTTGTGGTGTACTTCACGAGTTCCTGAAAATCCCATAGTAGATGGGAGGTTTCCATTAAAAGCCCCAATTAAGACTAGCAAAATCACATTTTGGAATAGTAGGTTATAGTGGATGATGATGATGAGGGAGCTATGGATGCTGTCACCCCACCGGTATAGATTGTTGATGAGGCGAGCCTATCACAGGCCCGTTGAAGTACCCGAATGATAGCTTTGGAATAGGAGATGGCTGGCCTACGCACTTCGGTCAATAACCTGAATGCTAGAGTTGACACTTTGGCCACTCAAAATGCTAGGTCAGAGAAAAGGATCATGGGCTGGCTTATGGTGCTAGGACGAGTGTGTCACCTCATTCATGGCACTCGTCTCCAATTAGGATTGAGCACCAAGAAAGTCCACTTACCTTACTCTGCTTTAATTTCCTTGACATGGGGACATGCCAAATCTTTAAGTGTGGGGTGGGGGATGGTTGCTATTGTTGTATAATTGTATAGATTTATTTGGTATTTTTTGGTTGTTGTTAATTAATTTCGAATTGGCCCACACATCTTGACTGGTCTCTTGAGGGACTTAAGTCAAACAAAAAAAATTATTTTCGTCTGTTAGGTGGTGTATCAACTCCCCATTGGTTTTTCTTTAAACTAGGGTTCTTTTCCAAGGGTTTCCCTTTGAACCAAGTGTAGTTAGTTTTTTCTTTTTGTTAGTTTAGTTGGGCGAGGAAAGACTAGAAATGGGATCCCTTTAACTCCATTGTAGCTTGAATAGATATTGCTTTAGTGTGACACTTAGGCTCATTAGTTGACTCCAGCAATAAAGCCTTAAATTGTGTATTCTTCAGTTGGATTAAGCACTTTGAGCAGAGTATCGGATGGTCCTAACTGAATTGAGTCATGTTCCACGTGTGAGTGAGGCATTATGTATTCTATGCTAACACTCAATGCCTAGAACTTGCCATGTGTATGTATGAAGCGATATAGTCTTAATTGGTTTGGAAAGTGATATAGGCGTTTCCTTGTTGAATCTATCTGTATATGTTTTTACCCACCTGAGTGTATATGTCATAGTTAACCCATTTTAGCCTGTAATCATGTTTCTTTTGCAACCTCATTACAAGCCTTACACAAGTTTTGAAGAATCTCTCTTTTTGAACCCTATCACCTCTTAGAAGCACTTGATTGTAATGAATATGGAAAAGCTAAAGTGTGGGGTTGCTGGTTGGGCTTTTGAGTGGAACCAAGAAGATATAAAAAAAATTTAAAAAAGGGGGTGTACTGTGTGATATACAATATTAGAAGTCACCAGAATCGAAGCTGAATAATTTTTAAAAGAACATGTCTCAAAATGGTGGTGGTCTTTAAAAGAGAAGGTATGCTTAAATAATTAGGGGGTATAACTCAATGAGGTAAAGGTGGAATGATGGTTTGATAAAGGTATGTGCGTAAAAGTGGAAAGAGTATTTAAATTTTTAGGGAGGTGTAGTCATTATATCCTTATGTATCCCATTTGTTCCACAACAAATATTACAATCAAATAAAGTCCTACTTAATTCTAGACCAAATGTACTCGATTAGTCGAATATTTCTGAGGGTGAGTGAAATCTTATGTATTTGACTTCCTCGGTGTGGGAATTGTAATGATCATGACACAAGTCTCTTTTGTGTTGAGTAGGCACGTGATTCAAGAAGGGAAGGTAAGTCTAGACCTTTGACTGAGGGTATGAAAGCTGGTTAAGGACATTACGTGGCTAGAAAGAGAGTCCACTCTTGAGGTTAGGATGTTACGCTAAAGTAGTCTACCTATGTGAAGTATTCTTGGTATGAGGAGTAGGGAAGTGACCCAGTGATGATTAGGCCATAAAGTGTGGTTTTGCTGCTGGACAACTAGCAATAGTTTAATTGTGGGTTGTTGATAGTAGCCTATATTATGCGATATAGATGCTATTTATGCTCTAAATTAACCATACTTTATTGATGTTTTAAGTGCTAGATGATAAATTCTCTAATTGACGTTTTTATTCTTTGCAGGAGCTACTCCAAGTTAGAAGGAGGATATAGAGTGTTTAGGGGTCAAAAATGAAGGTACAAGGCCAATTAAGAAGAGACAGAATGAAAATGAGCAAGAAAAGGCGAAGAAAACTGGGCAACAGTCCACCGCGGTCGGACCGCGGCTAGGACAAGATGAAAGAAAGGCAAAGAATAGAAAGGTCTAAAACGACCGTGCTCGATCTGGAGAAGGCCAAGAAAGTTTAAGGGCTAAAGTGTAAAGCGTGGCAAACTTATAACCCTATATAAACTCAACAAACTCGCCCAGGTCAAGGTTAAACTTGTTTTTAGACTCAATTAATGGAGACAAAGAACAAGTGTGAGAAGATGAAGACACCATTAGATTTTTTCATTCTTCTTCTTGTTATCATTATTTTGTGAATTATGAATGATTTTATGATTTTATCTTGTTTTACCATGAGTGGCTAAATATTTAATCTAAGATTGATGGAACCAATTGTTGGATGAAATCTTCATTATGTTTTGATATAATTAAACCTTTTCTTACTCTATAATTGTTCAACTATGTATTTTCATGTGAAATTTGAAAGGGCCGTTGATTAATCGTGTCTAGTTACCTTGTGTTGCTTGAGAAAGAACGCTAGGTTAGATTATTGTCATACCTTCTTTTTACACACCTACCCCGAAGGATAAGTATATAAGGGAATTTTTTCAATTTAAGTGATATTATTCGAAATGGGATTAATTATTTATTTCATAGTCGCCACTTAGGATAGGATTAGCTTTTAGTGTTTCAAGTCACCGGTTTAACTTCAATCCCAAATCAAGGAAAATTTCGACTTCCCTGTTGGAGTCTGTGGACAAGAAATTCTGAATAAGAAATTCTGTTGACCCGAGGGAAGGTGTTAGGCACCCCCGGATCTCGTGGTTTCAGCACCGTTGCTTAAATTATTATAGATGGCTAAATATCTGATTTTAATACATGTTTTAACCTATGCTTTTCAACTTTAAACCGCTTTTATTATTATTTTTAAAGAGAATTGTAACGTCATGAAATCGCGTCTCGAACCACATCACATAAATGCACATGCGGTTTTCGACACGTTTCGACTTCATTTAGATTTGGATTTGAGTCACATAAATGTGGATCCGTATTTAAGAATGTAAAATTATTAAAAGTGCGTGACTAAAGGGATTAGTGCGTTATTATCTTTGGGAAACGCCGTGAAATTCGCTAAACGGCCTATCCCGAAGTCTACGTATTTTAGTATAAGCATTTATCGAGGGCCCCACGATTTATTTGTTTTTGTTTAGCAAGACTCATCTCATTTCTTATTTAAAAGGCAAACCTAAAAGCGACTATGATTTTTTATTTTTGTCTCTAAAAATGAAGAAAATGTCTTAATTAATTTAACAAGTTCATGTATCCTTACTACGATTTCCAAATAAGGATTGAATTCACAGTCCAAAACTTCATTGGGGCTTTAGCATTAAGGCCTTAATACTGACCCTACACCATTATACTTGTGCCTGCGTAAAAGGGGTTGTCCATACGTGGGTCGCGTTCCATAAGAAATATGCTCAGACTTTATCGAACCAGCAGGCTATTTAATTCAGTTCTTCAAACGAATCCAAATTATTCCTAGTATCCTAATACATTTTGTATGTACTGTAGAATCTTACAAGTGCGTCAGTGAGTCAAGCAGTGATTTTGTTTTTGTTTGTTTTTATATTTATTTCATTAAATCAATTAGAATGCATTCTTAATAGTGATAATGGACATGGAGATCTATTAACGGAAATCGCACCTGCATAAGGATTTTAACTAACAACTTGTTTATAGCTAATTTCATGATAACCATAAGGAAGCACCGAAATCCAGATTTAATTGAAAGTTCATGCTCATTTGTAACCTGTTTAACTAATTCTCAACTTAACACACTAGAACAGAAAGAATTATACAGACATGATTCACATAGCTCACTATTTGAAGTTAACAGTTCAAAACTCAGTCACTATACAAATGCATATCACATTTAAACAACAAACTAAAACTACATGCTAATTAAAAACAATCCTGGTTTACGTACAACACCCAAAATATATTGATCCCAATTAGACAATTTCTCTTCATTAGAGTTTGAACAAACTAAAACTATATGAATACACACTATTTGTTTAACAATGAATACGTGAGCATAGATCTGAACATCAATTCATTCCAATCTAATTCATGGTTACATCAGCTATAAATTCGAGTGTGTACTTGGAGATTGAAGTATAATAAGAAAGTGAGAGGTCAGCAACCAGCAACAAACAACAATATCACAGCAGCAACAAATAGGATCCAAATCAGTAGGGAAATCAGTTTCTACCCAGAAACACACTTATACAACAGCCCAGAAAACTGTAGAAAGCCAACAACAATAATAAACAACCAAAATTGACCCAATTGAACTCGAGTTAACTCAGAATTGGACCCAATTGGTCGCATGATAACTTTAGCAAATTGAAATCGAGCTACAAGACCCAAAGCAAACATTGAAACTCGAAATTCAACCAAAAGTTCAACGGAATAGTACTTTTTGTTGATTTTTTACTGCATTTTTGTTTTGTTTTTGGATTTTTGTTTAACTAAGAACAAGATGTATATTTGAATTTCAGATTTGAATTCTTAGATCTGAAACTTGAAGAGGGATTTTTTGGGGGAATTTTAGGCTTCCAAAACTTGTTAATCAAGGCATTAGGGATGCTTTTTATAGGCAAGGAATGTGGTAGAATATTCTTGAAGCATTTTCCTATTTTTCCCCTTTTTTATTTTAGAATTTGGCTATTAGACCCTATTTTATGACTCGCCATTAAAATGCAGAAAACCTGCACTAAGGCCCCCTTCTAGAAGGTCCTAGGGCATTTTTTTAGCTATGAAAAACCTATACTATCCTTTCTTGAGTTCTAAAATTACTATCCTTAACAAACTAGGCCACTTTTATTGCCCAAAATACCCTTACTCCTCCCCTGAAATTACTAAACCAATCAACCCCTTTACTTTAATTGAAATCTAACTATAATTAACTAAAGAGTGATTTATTCAGCTATATCCAATCATTCTAACTTATCAATTAATCTAATTAATCAAAATTAAAGTAGAAGAATAGAAGATCAAAACAGGACCAATTAATCATGCTGAAACCAATTTACTATATTTAAAGGGCTCATAGAATAATAACTAACAAAATCAGAATTAGGCTAAGGGAAGCAATTACTAATTGTCAGCAAAATTAAGAAAATATATATAGAAATTCAAACCAAAACATGATTCACCTAGGAAATTAAAGCACTGAAACTGAAATTAACCTAATACTAATACATGATTAATCAAAATAGACTAACTAACATTAAATTAACAAGGCTAAATGACAGAAAACCACTAACATAATAAAATGAAGCAAAAAATATCAAAACAAAATGAAAAAAAGACTTACTGATTTTATTTCTTCCGTGTGTTGAATTCGGATTGAACCCCCAAACAATATTATATGTTTTTTTTTTTGGGAAAAACAAGCATATAATGTTATTTGGAAGTCAACTCAAAACTTGGTAGGCTTTTCTTTTAACAAAAATCACAAAAGTATTTTCAGAAACCCTAGATCTAAAATTCATGAGGTTTTATTTAGATTTAAAGGGCTTTGGTTTGAGATTGGAGAAGAGGAGGGTTGGTAGAGTATAGGGTGTAAGGTTGGGATTATTTGGATGAGTTTGCATTTTGGCCGGATTTTCGATCTGAAATTTGGGAAAATCCGTGAGGATTTGAGGGAAATAGATTTGAGGGTTGGAAAGAGGAGGAGAAGGAGAGTACGCGAAAAAATTTTAGGGTAATTTACGGCATCGCCACCACCGCCCGGCAGGACGACGGAATAAGGCGGAGATAGGGTGGAGTGATGGTGGCCGGCGGAGGAGGCGATGGTATGAGGAGGGATACGAGGAAGGTATAGTTGTCTCTAGGGTTTGTGAAATGTTTTGGAAACTTTTAGTCTAATGTAGACAAACAATATGATCCGTTGGATTAGGAAAATGGATGGTCTGGATTCAATTACGCCAAATGGCGTCATTCTGTTAAGTCAAAGAATGGACCGGGTGGGGGCGATTGGATTGGGTCGGACTGGACGAATTTGGACGGGTCTGGGTGTACATTTGGGCTGAATACACTTAATTAAATGAGCCCAATTCGTGGGTTTATTTAAGGTAGCCTCAACTTCTTTATTCATTTGTTTTCTTTTATTTCTTTTTGTGGTTTCATTTGTATTTTCATTTTTTCTAATTTTGTTAAAATGACAAATTAAAAACCCAAAACTCTAAAATTATATTACTTATATCCCAATTACCCTAATTCCTAATTTAAATTCAAACTAGGACACGTTAAAACTATAAATGTAAAAAGATCATTTTGTTTTTTTTTCTTCTAAAAGACAACTTAACTACTAATTAGTCCTAAAAATATGAAACTAAATCCTAAATGCAGATGTCGAATGTATTTCTTTATATATTCATATGAATTAACATGCACAACTAAATGCAAACAATTAACAGAAAATAACAAAAAAATCACAAAATTGTAAAAATAATAATAAGAATTATTTTGTTTGAGTTTTTTTTTTGAATAATTCATATATAGGGAAAAAATCACGTGCTCACAGCTGCCCCTCTTTGCTCAGAAAAATAGAGATTTTTCGGGCAAAGATAAGTGAGCAAATACGAGCGATTTTTGCCTGTTTGAATATTTCGTGTGAAGCATTTTTAAAAGAGTTGACCGTACCCTGCTTTAGAGGTTGCCTATATATTCTTGGCTAAAAAGAAATTAGGTCAGTGTAGTTCGGGAAGGTTTGGTAGCTGGGACTACCAGAAGCTGTGATTGTCACTGTTGTTGCTGCCACTACTGCTACTGACCTCCTTATTACACCAAAAGTAAAATCAAAGCGAAGCTAGTTATGCCTATCAACTATGAGTTACAAGATTCCTATCTATAGTTTCTTGAGACTTGATCTTGAGTCTTAGTTGATTTTGCTTTGGACTTCGATCTGAATATTGATGCTCACAAGTGTTAGGTGTTTACTTCTTCATGCAGCATTGGATAAAAACAGGATAAGCGGAGCTTGTGACGTCAATCTGATTTTGAGCCATCTGCGCATTTGCTAGCATCACACTTGAGTTTAGTTCTTTTTCTTCTTTTCTTGATTCTAGATTGAGATTTATTTAATCATCTCACACCTTGTATCTTGAGGTTGACCTGCTTAAATACTAAAACAAACAAATAAACGAAATTTTCTGCCCCAATTTTCACTAGGAGAATTTCATGAGTTATTTGTGACAGTATCTAAGCAATCAAATCCGGATTATGTAGAAAGATCCTAGGATTTTTTGGCCAGGATTTTGAGAATAAAAAGATCCTCAGTGTTTTGGCCAGGAGATCCTTGGTATTTTCGCCTGGATTTGGAAAGAAAAGGCTCCTCGGTATTTCGGCCGGGGGAGATCGTCATTTTTTTGGCCGAGATTTAGAAAGAAAAAGCTCCTCGATTTTTAGGCCGGGAGATCCTCGGTTTTTTGGCCAGAATTTGGATAGAAAAGCTCCTCGATCTTTGGGTCAGGAGATCCTCACTTTTTTGGCCTGGATTTGGAAAGAAAAATCTCCACGGTTTTTTGGCCGGGAGATTCTTTGTTTTTTGGCAGGGAGTTGGAAATAAAAAGCTCCTCGATTTTTTGACCGGGAGATTCCCGGTTTGTTGGCCGGGATTTGGAAAGAAAAAGCTCCTCGATTTTTTGACCGGGAGATCCTCGACTTTTTAGACATAATTTGGAAAGAAAAAGGCTTCGTAGTTTCATGGCTGGGAGATGCTCGTCTTTTGGCCGGGATTTTGGAAAGAAAAAGCTCCTCGATTTTTTGGTCGGAATTTGGAAAGAAAAAGCTCCTCGGTTTTTTGGCCGGGAGATCCTCAGTATTTTGGTCGGGAGATCCTCGATTTTTTCCCGGGATTTGGAAATAAAAAGCTCATCGGTTTTTTGGCTGGAAGATCCTCTGTTGTTTGGTCGAAATTTGGAAAGAAAAGGCTCCACGGTTTTTTGGCCAGGAGATCCTCTATTTTTTAGCTGGGATTTGGAAAGAAAAAGCTCCTCGATTTTTTGTCTAGGAGATCCTCAGTTTTTTGGCCGGGATTTGGAAAGAAAAAGTCCATCGATTTTTTGGCCGGGAATTGGAAAGAAAACTGTGACGACCCAAAGGGTCATCACTTATTTAATTAATCATTTCGAGCTTCCGAGGCCTTGAAAACCTCATTCTATGTTGCCTCGATTTATGTGCACGATCCGAGCATGTAGCCGGAAAGATTTTGTGATAGAAAATATGAATTGTATGAGAAATTTTGATAAAAATGATATTAATATTTATATGGTTGACTTCGGTCAACATTTTTGGTAAACGGATCCGGACCCGAGATTGGATGGTCCCGAGAGGTCCGTAGGAAAATATGGGACTTGGACATGCGTCCGGAGTCGAATTCCGAGGCCTAGAGCCCAAGTTATGAATTTTTCTATGAAATTGTTTTTGATGTAATTGTTAAAGGAAATGAATTAATTGACCTTGGTATCGGGCTCGTATTTTGGTTCCGACGCCCGGTACAAGTCTTAAATATTATATATGTGATTTCTGTAAAGTTTGGTGACATTTGGATGTCGTTTGAGATGTTTTGGACCTTGAGTTCCAAGTTTGAAAGTTTTGAAAACCAAAAGTATGAAAATCATGAATTTGAGGCTTGATTTGATGAAAACGATGTGATATTTGCGATGTGATCGCACGAACAAGTTCATAATATGTTTTTGATGTTGTGTACATGTTTGGTTTGGAGCCCGGGGGGCTCGGGTAAAGATTTGATAGGCCGTTGGATTAAATTCTGAAATGTTGCACTATTGGTTTTTCACCCAGCTGTTGGCTTCGCAATTGCGAAGTATTTCTCGCAATTGCGAGGGGGCAGTACAAGGCAGGGCTCGCAAATGCGAACCATTGACCCAGCCTTGTTCGCAAATGCGAACAATTGTTCGCATTTGAGAAAGACCCAGAGCCTGCCTATGTTCGCAAATGTTCGCAAATGCGAACAAAAGTTCGCAAATGCGAACAATGCCCTTTACTGCCTGTGTTCGCAAATGCGAACATTAGTTCGCAAATGCGAACACTGCCTTTCCCAGCCTTGTTCGCAAATGCGAACATATGTTTGCAAAAGCGAAGCCCCCAGCTTTGCCTTGGCTTCGCAAAAGCGAACAAAAGTTCGCAAATGCGAACTTCCCAGCCTTAGCTTATTTTTCAAACTCCAGAAATTGGTCGGGGTTCGCAATTGCGAACCCATATTCGCAAATGCGAACACAGAGACCTGTAAAACACGATTTTCATTCCATTTCTTCACTTTTTACAAAACAAAAACACTCATTTGTGATTCTTCACGGATTCCTTCTTCATCAAAACAATTGTAAGTCACTATTTACTTAATTCTTTCAATTCCTAACATCATTAAACATGTTTTTCATTAGAAATCAAAGGTTTACATGGTAGAATTTCTTGTTTTTGTTAGAAAATAGGGTTTTTCATAAATTGGAAAATTGGGCCTCGAATTGAGGTCCGATTTTGAAACAAATCATATACATGAACTCGTGGGGGGATGGGTAACCGGATTTTGGTCCTAACCCCGAGTTCCGACCATGTGGGCCCGGGGTTGAAATTCACTATTCCGGGCATAATGTTGTAAAAGTTGTATTTGGTCTTAAGAATTAGTTTGTTGAGTAGTATTGATGATATTAAATCAATTGTGTATAGATACGATTGGATTGGAGCCAAAGTTGAAAGAAAAAGACATTTCCATGGATTGAATTGTTCATAAACATTCGAGGTAAGTGTTTGTTCTATCCTAGCTTGAGGGAATAGGATTATGTGTTATTTGTTATGTGATCGAGTGCGGTGTATGGGCTGTGGTGACGAGCATCCATACACTGGCGTCTAGTATGACCGTGAGTCGTTGAAAAATGATTATTTTGAGATATATTACAGATGAATTGGTATTGTTCTCCCTTGTCGGGACTTGTTGTGAAGATGATTATTGATTGCCCTTGTTGGGACAGCTTATGAATTACTGCTTCTTTCTTTGCCCTTAACTCTGTGATTGTTATTTGGGTGAGGAAGAGTGATAATGCACGAAGGGTGATGCCGTGCCATGTTTATTTTTTTATGCACGGAGGGTTAATGCCATGCCATGTTTTATTGATTATGCACGAAGGATCATGCCGTGCCCTCTGTTATTGAACCATGTACGAAGGATCATGTCGTACTACGGATGTGAGGATGAGAGTAAAAGCACGAACGGTGATGCCGTGTACTTTATTTGCTTATTTGGTGAGGAGAGTAAAAGCACGAAGCGGTGATGCCGTGCAACTACTTGCTATTCCTTGACTTGATATTACTTGTGTTTACATTATACTTTGTTTTTCCTTGTGAATTTATTAACTGTTGTTAATTGTTGAATTCTTTGAGATACTTCTTGTTGAGCTTGTTACTTGATTATTTCTCGTTATCTTGTGGTGTACAAATATATATAGAACTGCGTAGGTTTATGTGGGTGTCTGGTCCTAGGCTTGTCACTACTTCACCGGATAAGCCAGGCACTTACCAGCACATGGGGTCGGATTGTGCTGATACTGCACTTCTGTGCATTTTTGCACAGGTCCAGGTTACGATCAGGAGCAGCAGCAGTAAATCAATTGCGTGGGAGTTGATCACATTTGAGACCGAGGTAGCTTGTAGACGTTCGCAGGCCCGGCGTCTCTCTCTCTTTATTTATGTTACTAGCTGTAGTCTCTTTGTTCCGAGACAAACAGAATTATGTTATATTTCTTTCAAACTCTTATTTGTAATTTTCAGTAGTAGTTTGTGAGTTGGTGACTCCACGTCTTGGGTAGAGGATTTCAGTATGATTTTCACTTTGTAATTAGTTATTTCTATTTCGATAAAGTATTCCGCACTTATTTAATTAAAATTGTGTTAAAAACAGGATAGTATGAATACAGTGGCTTGCCTAGCTACCACGAGTAGGCTCCATCACGATCCCAATGTTGGGGAAAAATCCGGGTCGTGACAAGTTGGTATTAGAGCTCAAGGTTACATAGGTCTCACCACTCACGAACAAGCTTAGTAGAGTTTTAGAGGTAGGTACGGAGACGTCTGTACTTGTCCTCCAGAGTCTATTGAGTTAGGAAAGAGTCTCTCATTTGTTCTTTCTTGTCGTGCGACTTGTTCCTCAATTACCGATTGAATTTCTATTCTGTCCTTTCGCAGATGGTGAGGACACGCGCTTCTTCGTCCGCTGACCAGCAGCCCGAGCCCCAGGCAGCTCCCGTGAGGGGCAGGGGCCGAGGCCGTATCGGAGGTCGTGGTAGAGGCAGAGCTCAGCCCCCGGTAGCTATTCCAGAGGTGGAGCCTCATATTGAGACTGGCGAGGAGGTTCCAGTCCCAGCATCTCTAGTGGGCGCAGCTCAGTCCCAGGAGAGGCTTTATTTACCCCGGATCTTCGGGAGGCTTTGGTCAGGATAGTGGGATTTATGGACAACGTTTCCAGAGCAGGTTTATTACCTGTTGCACCAGCCACTTCTCAGGCTGGAGGAGGGGCCCAGACTCCTATTACTCGTACTCCGGAGCCAGTAGCTTCTCAGCCTCAAGCACCAGTGGTTCAGCCAGCTGTGACCACTCAGTCAGGTACCGCCGCTCAGGCCGGAGACGGAGCATCCATGACTTCTGATTCTTTATGGAGACTTGAACGGTTCTCCAAGCTATTTACCACTACATTTAGTGGAGCCGCATCAGAGGATCCTCAGGACTTTTTATTCAGTTGCCATGAGATTCTCAAGACTATGGGGATCGTGGAGACAAACGGAGTTGACTTCTGTACCTTCAGAATTGCAGGATCCGCCAAGACTTGGTGGAGAGATTATTGCTTGACTCGACCAGCAGGGTCCCCAGCTTTATCATGGGATCAGTTTGCGGAACTATTTATGGAGAAGTTTCTCCCTACTACTCAGCGGGATGTACTTCGGAGGCAGTTTGAGCGCCTCCATCAGGGCACTATGACGGTCACACAGTACGAGACGAGATTTGTCGATTTGGCTCGTCATGCAGTGGTGATACTTCCCACAGAGCGGGAGAGGGTCCGCAGGTTTATAGATGGGCTTAATCAGCCGATTAGACTCCAGATGGCTATGGGCGTGGGGAGTGACATATCATTTCAGGAGGCAGCCAACGCAGCACGCAGAGTTGAGATGGCTCTTGCTAGGGGAGGCGGTTATTCTTCAGATAAGAGGCCTCGTCATTCAGGCAGGTTTGGTGGTTCTTCCTCTGGTGGCAGAGAATCCTTTGATAGAGGCCAGCCCTCCAAGCCTTTTCATTCCGCCCTTCAGGCTTCACAGGGTGGACCAGGTGATCGCGGTTTTCGTGGGCATTCTTCAGACCAGCCTCCTATTAATGCTCAGCCTCTTCAGAGTGTTCGTGGAGGCCATTCAGGTCGTCAGGGCCAGCAGTTCTATCAGTCTAAGAGTTGCTACGGTTGTGGTGACCCAGGTCATTTTATCAGGTATTGCCCCTTAGCAGCGGGCAACTCTCAGCAGCCAGGTCCTCGTCCTATGATTCAGGCCCCAGCTGACCCTCAGCCTGCCCAGCCAGCCAGAGGCGGGGGTAGAGATCATAGAGGCGGAGGTCGAGACCGTAGAAGTGGAGACCGTCCAGCCCGAGGTAGAGGTCAGCCAGTTGATGACCGTCCTAGGGATGTAGCTCAGAGGGGAGGTGCTGATCCCCGATTCTATGCCTTACCAGCCAGGCCAGAGGCAGAGGCATCAGATACCGTGATTACAGGTACCATTCTTGTTTGTAACAGAGGTGCTTTAGTGTTATTTGACCCCTGGATCTACATATTCCTATGTGTCTTCCTACTTCGCACCATATTTGGCCGTGCCTAGCTATGCTCTGGATATTCCAGTTTATGTGGCTACACCAGTGGGTGACTCCATTGTAGTCGATCGGGTGCATCGTTCGTGTGTAGTTATATTTGGGGGTCTTGAAACCCGTGTTGATCTGTTGCCTTTGGACATGGTAGATTTTGATGTCATATTGGGGATGGACTGGTTGTCCCCATACCATGCTATTCTTGATTGCCATGCTAAGATGGTGACCTTAGCCTTGCCAGAATCACCCCGATTAGAGTGGAAAGGTACCTCAAGCCACTCCGTTCGCACTGTTATTTCCTATGTTAAGGCTCGACGTATGGTCGAGAAGGGGTGTCTAGCTTATCTGGCTTATGTTCGTGATTCCAGCGCAGAGGTTCCTTCCATTGAGTCAGTCCCTATTGCACGGAAGTTTCCTGAGGTTTTTCCTTCAGACCTGCCGGGCATGCCACCCGACAGGGATATTGATTTCCGTATTGATCTGGCACCGGGCACTCAGCCCATCTCTATTCCCCCCTGTCGTATGGCCCCGCCGGAGCTAAAAGAGTTGAAAGATCGGTTGCAGGACCTTCTTGAGAAGGGCTTTATCAGGCCCAGTGTTTTCCCCTGGGGAGCACCTGTATTATTTGTAAAGAAGAAGGATGGCTCGATGCGGATGTGTATTGATTACCGGCAGCTAAACAAGGTGACTATCAAAAATAAATATCCACTGCCGAGGATTGATGATTTGTTTGACCAGCTCCAGGGAGCGAGGGTATTTTCAAAGATAGACTTGAGGTCAGGCTACCATCAGCTGAAGATCAGGGCGACTAACATTCCTAAGACAACCTTTCGCTCTAGATATGGGCATTATGAGTTCTTGGTCATGTCCTTCGGGTCGACCAATGCCCCAGCAGCATTCATGGAGTTGATGAATCGGGTATTCATGCCTTACTTAGATATGTTCGTGATAGTCTTCATAGATGACATCCTCGGTGTACTCCCGCAGCCAGGAAGAGCACGAGCAAGACCTCAGAGTGGTTCTCGACTCTGAAAGATAACCCGCTATACGCCAAATTTTCTAAATGTGAGTTCGCCGAGTTCGGTAGCATTTCGGGTCACATTGTATCGGTGGAAGGTATTCGTGTAGAACCAAAGAAGATTGAGGCAGTCCAGAATTGGCCTCGACCAGCCTTAGTGACTGAGATCCGGAGTTTCTTGGGATTAGCAAGTTACTATCGTCGTTTTGTAAAGGGGTTTTCTTCTATTGCAACCCCGATGACCAGGTCGACCCAGAAGGGTGCCCAGTTCCAGTGGTCAGAGGAGTGTGAGGCGAGCTTTCAGAAGCTCAAGACAGCCTTGACCACCGCACCGGTGTTGATACTACCTACAGGTGCAGGGCCTTATACAGTTTATTGTGACGCATCTCGTACAAGGCTTGGAGCGGTATTGATGCAGGATGGTAAGGTTATTGCTTATGCTTCGAGGCAGTTAAAAATACATGAGAAGAATTATCCAGTTCACGATCTTGAGTTGGCAGCAGTGGTTCATGCCTTAAAGATCTGGAGGCATTATCTATATGGTGTGACATGCGAGGTGTACACTGATCACAAAAGCCTACAGTACTTGTTCAAGCAAAAGGAGTTGAATTTACAAATAGCGGAGATGGTTAGAGTTGCTAAATGACTATGATGTTACTATCTTATATCACCCAGGTAAGGCCAATGTGGTGGCCGATGGTTTGAGTAGAAAGTATGCCATCATGGGTAGTCTTGCATACATTCCGGTCAGTCAGAGACCATTAGCTCTAGATGTCCAGGCCTTAGCCAACCGGTTCGTGAGATTAGACATTTCTGAACCTAGCAGGGTGTTAGCCTGCACGGTCGCTCGTTCTTCTTTATTAGAGCGTATCCGTGAGAGGCAATTTGATGATCCTCATTTGCGTGAGTTGAGAGATACAGTACAACGGGGAGGTGCCACACAGGTAAATCTAGATGATGATGGGGTATTGAAATTGCATGGTCGAGTTTGTGTGCCCAATGTCGAAGGAATTTGAGAGTTGATCTTAGCAGAGGCCCACAGTTCGCGGTATTCTATTCACCCAGGCGCCGCGAAGATGTACCAAGACTTACGGCAGCACTATTGGTGGCGCAGGATGAAGAAGGACATCATTGCGTATGTCGCTCGGTGTCTAAATTGTCAGCAGGTGAAATATGAGCAGCAGAGACCTGGTGGTGTATTCCAGAAGATTGAAATTCCCGAGTGGAAATGGTAGCGGATCACTATGGACTTCGTTACTGGACTTCCTTTGACTCGGAGGAAATTTGATGCTATTTGGGTCATTGTTGATAGGCTGACCAAGTCAGCACACTTTATTCCAGTATCTGTCTCCTACTCGTCGGAGAGTTAGCGGAGGTTTACATTAGGGAGATTGTTCGTCTCCATGGGGTGCCAGTATCTATTATCTCTGATCGGGGTACGCAGTTTACCTCGCGGTTCTGGAGAGCGGTCCAGCAGGAGTTAGGCACCCAGTTTCAGTTGAGTACAGCATTTCATCCTCAGACGGATGGCCAGTCCGAGAGGACTATTCGGATTCTAGAGGACATGCTTCGAGCCTGTGTTATTGATTTCGGAGGCTCGTGGGACCAGTTTCTACCATTAGCAGAGTTCGCCTACAATAACAGTTACCAATCTAGCATCCAGATGGCTCCGTATGAGGCATTGTATGGTAGGCGATGTCGATCACCAGTTGGATGGTTTGAACCGGGAGAGGCTCGGTTGTTGGGTACAGACTTAGTTCAGGAGGCCTTGGATAAAGTCAAGACTATTCAGGAGAGATTGCGTTCAGCTCAGTCCAGGCAGAAGACTTATGCGGATCGTAAGGTTCGAGATGTAGATTTCATGGTCGGTGAACGAGTATTGCTCCGAGTGTCGCCTATGAAGGGCGTGATGAGGTTCGGGAAGAAGGGCAAGCTCAGCCTTAGGTATATTGGTCCATTTGAGATTCTAGACAGAGTGGGAGGGGTGGCTTACGGATTAGCTTTTCCGCCTAGCTTATCAGCCGTGCATCCAATTTTTCACGTATCTATGCTTCGGAGATACCACAGCGATCCTACACATGTGTTAGACTTCAGTACTGTCCAATTGGACAATGATCTATCTTACGAGGAGGAGCCGGTGGCTATTCTAGACCGGCAGGTTCGACAGTTGAGGTCGAAGAGTTATCCTTCCGTGCGTGTTCAGTGGAGAGGTCAGCCTCCTGAGGCATCGACCTGGGAGTCCGAGTCTGATATGCGGAGCCGCTACCCACACTTGTTTCCTGACTCAGGTACTACTTTCTTTTGTCCGTTCGAGGACGAACGGTTGTTTTAGAGGTGGAGATTGTGACGACCCAAAGGGTCATCACTTATTTAATTAATCATTTCGAGCTTCTGAGGAATTGAAAACCTCATTCTATGTTGCCTTGATTTACGTGCACAATCCGAGCATGTAGCCGAAAAGATTTTGTGATAGAAAATATGAATTCTATGAGAAATTTGGATAAAAATGATATTAATATTGATATGGTTGACTTCGGTTAACATTTTTGGTAAACGGATCCGGACCCGAGATTGGATGGTCCCGAGAGGTCCGTAGGAAAATATGGGACTTGGACATGCGTCCGGAGTCGAATTCCGAGGCCTAGAGCCCAAGTTATGAATTTTTCTATGAAATTGTTTTTGATGTAATTGTTAAAGGAAATGAATTAATTGACCTTGGTATCGGGCTCGTATTTTGGTTCCGACGCCCCGGTACAAGTCTTAAATATTATATATGTGATTTCTGTAAAGTTTGGTGACATTCGGATGTCGTTTGAGATGTTTTGGACCTCGAGTTCCAAGTTTGAAAGTTTTGAAAACCAAAAGTATGAAAATCATGAATTTGAGGCTTGATTTGATGAAAACGATGTGATATTGGCGATGTGATCGCACGAACAAGTTCATAATATGTTTTTGAGGTTGTGTACATGTTTGGTTTGGAGCCCGGGGGCTCGGGTAAAGATTTGATAGGCCGTTGGATTAAATTCTGAAATGTTGCATTGCTGGTTTTTCACCCAGCTGTTGGCTTCGCAATTGCGAAGTATTTCTCGCAATTGCGAAGGGGGCAGTACAAGGCAGGGCTCGCAAATGCGAACCCTGATCGCAAATGCGAAGCCCCATTGACCCAGCCTTGTTCGCAAATGCGAACAATTGCTCGCAAATGCAAACCTCCCCTTGTCCTGCCTATGTTCGCAAATGCGAACAAAAGTTCGCAAATGCGAACAATGCCCTTTACTGCCTATGTTTGCAAATGCGAACATTAGTTCGCAAATGCGAACACTGCCCTTCCCAGCCTTGTTCGCAAATGCGAACATATGTTCGCAAAAGCGAAGCCCCTAGCTTTGCCTTGGCTTCGCAAAAGCGAACAAAAGTTCGCAAATGCGAACTTCCCAGCCTTAGCTTATTTTTCAAACTCCAGAAATTGGTCAGGGTTCGCAATTGCGAACCCATGTTCGCAAATGCGAACAAAGAGACCTATAAAACACGATTTTCATTCCATTTCTTCGCTTTTTACAAAACAAAAACACCCATTTGCGATTCTTCACGGATTCCTTCTTTATCAAAACAATTGTAAGTCACTATTTACTTAATTCTTTCAATTCCTAACATCATTAAACATGTTTTTCATTAGAAATCAAAGGTTTTCATGGTAGAATTTCTTGTTTTTGTTAGAAAATAGGGTTTTTCATAAATTGGGAAATTGGACCTCGAATTGAGGTCCGATTTTGAAACAAATCATATACATGAACTCGTGGGGGATGGGTAACTGGATTTTGGTCCTAACCCCGAGTTCCGACCATGTGGGCCCGGGGTTGAAATTCACTATTCCGGGCAGAATGTTGTAAAAGTTGTATTTGGTCTTAAGAATTAGTTTGTTGAGTAGTATTAATGATATTAAATCAATTGTGTATAGATACGATTGGATTGGAGCCAAAGTTGAAAGAAAAAGACATTTCCACGGATTGAATTGTTCATAAACATTCGAGGTAAGTGTTTGTTCTATCCTAGCTTGAGGGAATAGGATTATGTGTTATTTGTTATGTGATCGAGTGCGGTGTATGGGCTGTGGTGACGAGTATCCATACACTGGCGTCTAGTATGACCATGAGTCGTTTAAAAATGATTATTTTGAGATATATTACAGATGAATTGTTATTGTTCTCCCTTGTCGGGACTTGTTGTGAAGATGATTATTGATTGCCCTTGTTGGGACAATTTATGAATTACTGCTTCTTTCTTTGCCCTTAACTGTGATTGTTATTTGGGTGAGGAAGAGTGATAATGCACGAAGGGTGATGCCGTTCCATGTTTATTTATTTATGCACGAAGGTTAATGCCGTGCCATGTTTTATTGATTATGCACGAAGGATCATGCCGTGCCCTGTTATTGAACCATGTACGAAGGATCATGCCGTACTATGGATGTGAGGATGAGAGTTAAAGCACGAAGGGTGATGCCGTGTACTTTATTTGATTATTTGGTGAGGATGAGAGTAAAATCACGAAGGGTGATGCCGTGCAACTACTTGCTATTCCTTGACTTGATATTACTTGTGTTTACATTATACTTTGTTTTTCCTTGTGAATTTATTAACTGTTGTTAATTGTTGAATTCTTTGAGATATTCCTTATTGTGTTATTACATGGTTATTTCTTGTTATTCTGTGGTATATATATACATATATTGAATTGCACAGGTTTATGTGGGTGTCTGGTCCTAGGCTTGTCACTACTTCGCCGGGATAGGCCAGGCACTTACCAGCACATGGGGTCGGTTGTGACTTCTGTGCGTTTTTGCACAGGTCCAAGTTACGATCAGGAGCAGCAGTAGTAAATCGATTGCGTGGGAGTTGATCACATTTGAGACCGAGGTAGCTTGCAGACGTCCGCAGGCCCGGCGTCTCTCTCTCTTTATTTATGTTACTAGCTGTAGTCTCTTTGTTCCGAGAGAAACAGAATTATGTTATATTTCTTTCAAACTCTTATGTGTAGTTTTCAGTAGTAGTTTGTGAGTTGGTGACTCCACGTCTTGGGTAGAGGATTTCAGTATGATTTTCACTTTGTAATTAGTTATTTCTATTTCGATAAAGTATTCCGCACTTATTTAATTAAAATTGTGTTAAAAACAGGATAGTATGAATACAGTGGCTTCCCTAGCTACCACGAGTAGGCGCAATCACGATCCCGATGTTGGGGAAAAATCCGGGTCGTGACAAAAACTCTACAGTTTTTTGATAGGGAGATCCTCGATTTTTTGAACGAGATTCGGAAAGAAAAATCTCCACAGTTTTTTGGCCGCGAGATCCTCGGTTTGGGGTTTGCAAAGAAAAAAGCTTCTCAATTTTTTGGCCGGAAGATCCTCGATTTTTTGGCCGGGATTTGGAAAGAAAAAGCTCTACGGTTTTTTGGCCAGGAGATCCTCAGTTTTTTGGCCGAAATTTGGAAAGAAACATTTCCACGGTTTTTTGGCCGGGAGATCCTCGGTTTTTTGGTCGGGATTTGGAACGAAAAAGCTCCTCCGTTTTTTTGCCAGGATTCGGAAAGAGAAAAAAAAGCTTCTCGATTTATTGGCCGGAAGATCCTTGGTTTTTTGGCCGGAATTTGGAAAGAATGAGCTCCTCGGTTTTTTGGCCGGAAGATCCTCGATTTTTTGGCCAGGATTTGGAAAGAAAAAGCTCAACGGCTTTTTGGCCAGGAGATCCTCGGTTTTTTGGCCGGGATTTGGAAAGAAAAAGCTCCTCGGTTTTTGGTCGGGAGATCCTCCCTTTTTTGTCGGGAGATCCTCGATTTTTGGACGGGACTTGAAAAGAAAAAGCTCCTCGGTTTTTTGGCCGGAATTTGGAAAGAAAAAGCTCCTATGCTACTATAATTTGTTTTTTTTTTCTTTTGGGGTGTTCATTTTCATTTCTTTTCTTCTTCTTCTTCTTCTTCTTCTTCTTCTTGTTGTTGTTCTTCTTTTCCTTATTTTCTTCTTCTTCTTACATTTTCCTTTTATTTAGCAACATGCATGACAGAGTTTTGAGAAACTTCCTTTTAGTCGTTTTCCTGCTGCAAAGGTGTTTCAATGCTTGCGCATTTCATTTCTTTTTGGGTTGCACCTATTTCTTGCATGGTTGATTTGAATGGAACCTGTTTTCAATCAAAGAACAATTTATTAGTTTGAAATGGTGGTTGATTTTATGGCCTTGATCCTCCCAATTTGATTGATCCCGGTCGCCTTTCCGTTGAGAATTTTGCAACTTGTTGGCCTTGAGGGTGAATCTCTTTTCAAACTGACATGGTTCAACTCTCAGGATTTCATTATGACTCGCCCGTGTGGGATCTAGCCTTTTCACTTTGCTCTGCCCTTGCCTTTGATTTTCTTTCTTTTACAATGTATTTGCTTTGAAACCATCATGGCCTGACGCATTCGCTGAGGCTGGTCATTTTCTTCGACTCTGACCAGGCGGAGCCTTATGAAGCAGGTCCTACACCTTTTCTTTGTAACAGTTACGGAATCAGAGTCAAACTGAAAGGGATTCAAAGAAAAGTATGCAAAAGGCAAACATATTACTTTAAAGAGAAGTGTCACTTTCGGGGGGAAAGAATGACTTATCTGGGGTGTATGTTGTTTTCAAATAAATATGAAATGCTTCTTGGACTAGACGCCCGACCCACACAAACTACCAGCTTCTCGTGAACCCATTGATCCTTATTTCAAAACCAGGGAACCTTTCCAGGACTCTTTTAGTGGTGAGATGTCTTCTTCTCCGCCGACAGCACCCTATGGGGGTTTTCGCTAACCGACCTCTCTCATTTCTCTTCTCACGTCGCCTGATAGTTCTCTTTGCGAGTTCACTAAGCGGACTCTCTCATTGTCAGTTTCTCTACTCACCATCGCCTTATGGTGCCCGAAGGTTTTCACCGATAAGGCTCTCTCATTTTATTTCTCTTAATTTGAATTGTATCAGATTCCAACAATGATGTTTCTCACTTCCCTGCCTTTTCCAATTGATCGGAAGGACTTGGACGAGGTCTTTGGGGTAAAAATGATTTTGGGCGGAACTACAACTTTGGAACCATTTCGGCGGATTCATGGCCGAACCGTCATATCATCTGCACCAGTTTCAACTTTTGAGGAAATTGGGATTTTTGTTTTGGTGTGACTGAACCACAGGGAGAGGCTGCCTACATAATCTTTCGGGATCAGTAAAATGTAGTTCAAGCAAATAATTGTTTCTTGTTTTTGTTTTTGATTTTGTTTTGTTTTGTTTTTCTTTTCTTTCTTTTCTTTTTCTTTTTCTTTTATTTTTCTTTTTATTTTTGTTTTTCTTTTATTTTCTTTTTCTTTTCTTTTCTTTTCTTTTTCTTTTTCTTTTCTTTTTGTTCTTCTGGGTTCCAAAGAGGGTAATCAAAGAAGCGTAACCGGCTCAAAGGGTTTATGAATGATTGATAGTGTTTGGGGTAGTAGGAAGAAAAGCCTTCGTCATCCTAATTACACAAAAAGCCATCACCCCAGGAGGTATAAACATAGTACCTTTTTACTGCATCCGCATTGACTGTTGTTTCAGGATCATTTCCTTCAATGTCTCCCTCATACAATGCTCCTCTGAGAAATATTTTCCAGATGATGTATGGACTCTTCCTGTCACGACCCTAGTTCACCAATCGTAAACCTGTCATGACGGCACCCAATCTTCATGACTAGGTAAGCCTAACACAATGCGGAATATACAGCTTTTACGAACAACAAGAAATAATAGCGGAATAACATAGAAAATGTAATAGGTGCCGCTCGGCACATATACTTTACCAAAATTTCTAGAATATATAATCACCAAGACTCGGAAACTCACGGGCAAACATAGGCTAAGATAGTAAAAATTGTGGCTCCATACACCAAGATTATATATACAACCGAAAAAAAAGGAATATCCAGTGCCATAAGGAAAGAACGGAAGAAGACTCTCCGGATCTGCGGATACAGCAGATGCATACCTCGAGTCTCCTGAGTATAACCTCGATCACCGGTAGTGTGCCTAATCAGATGGACCAGGATCTGCACAACAAAAAGTGTGTAGAAGAGTAGCATGAGTACACCACGGCGATACTCAATAAGTGCCAAGCCTAACCTCGATGGAGTAGTGACGAGGAAGGTCAGGGCCCTATCGCGAATAATAATAATAATAATAATAATAATAATAATAATAATAATAATAATAATAATAATAATAATAATAATAATAATAATAATAATAATAATAATAATAATAATAATAATAATAATAATAATAATAATAATAATAATAATAATAATAATAATAATAATAATAATAATAATAATAATAATAATAATATAAATCTGAAATAACAGCAAAATGAGATAGTAACTACAAGTCATCTACTGTTAAGCTAACAAGGAAAAATCAACACAACAAGTAAAAAATCAATAGCACAGGATCTCCGGGAATTGAACTCGCAGTCCATTTATACTAAGAAGCTCAGGATCTCTGGGAATCAAACCCGCAGTCTATCTATATCAGTAGCCAGGATCTCCGGAAATTGAACCCGTAGTCCTTTATATCAGTAACACAGGATCTCCCGAAATTGAACCCGTATTTATGTAAGTATCACAAGATCTCCGAGAATTGAACCCGCATTATTTTATATCAGTATCTCAAGATCTCCAGGAATTGAACCCGCAGTCCTTTATATCAGTGTCATAGGATCTCCCGGAATTGAACCCGCAGTACTTTATATCAGTATCTTAGGATCTTCGGGAATGGAACCCGTTGTCCACAGAACACAACATAACAAACAAAGAGAATACATAGAGAGAAATGAAATATACTGCTACAATTATCAATTAAATTCAATCTCAACTTGTTTCATGAAATTCAATTAAGACAAGTAGGCAATTAGACAGTTAATCCTATCTAAACATGCTTCCCTAGCTAACATAGGATAAGTCTTGCAATTAAACCAATCAAATAACAGAGATAACACTGATTGAGCAATTCAAGTAAAGTGGATTTTTCAACAATCTGCGCAAGTACACGCCCGTCATATTTCGTACAAGGCATTTAAATCAACACATAATATATCCTAGGGGAAAATATGCCCTACACAAGGTTAGACAAGCCACTTACCTCGATCCCAGTATAAAACCGCTAAGAAATAACGCCCTTGCCATGAGTATTTGACTCCGAGTGGCTCAAATCTATTCAAACCAATTACATAGTGTAAATAACATCGTAAGTAACTAATTACATTGTTAAAATTAAAGCTAAGGCGCGAAAATAGGTAAAATGACCACAATACCCCTCCAGCCATCGGCTCGGAATCGAAATATTTTTACGTTTTCAGAACCCTCGCACCCTCACGAGTCTAACCATATAAAATTTATCAAAATCGGAGTCCATTTGCTCATTCAAATCATCAATATTCATTCTCTAAGGCTTAGAGCAAAATCCCCCATTTTTACACTTTAAAATCCTCTATTTTCAGAGATTCAATCCATGTTTTATCAATGTAATAACATAATTTGGGTCCAAGAGTTCTTACCTGATGATACTCCTCAATTTCCTCCTCAAAATTGCCAAATTCGTCTCTAAGTCGAAGCCCCAAATGTTTTTAACACTCTGAAATTTTTGAACTAAACTGAACCTTAAACCTTTTAGAAGTTTTGCTTCTGCGACTCCTGTGCCGCTTCAGCGGCTCCGCTTCTGCGGACTCCTGGTTGCTTTTGCGACCCTCACTTAAAACTCTAGTTGCACTTCTACGGATTCTCAGTCGCTTCCGCGACACCGCTTACGCGGAAAATTGTCCGCTTCTGCGGAAACCCCCAAGGTTGACCCTTTCTCTTCTGCGATCGCTTACTCGCTTCTGCGGGAGCGCTTTTGTGAACATTCGTACGCTTCTGCGGTACTTCAGTGGCAAGCCCAAAAGCTCTTCGGTGCTCAACCATCCGCTTCTACAGACTCGCTTCTGCAGTCCATTTCCGCAGAAGCGGAAATACCAAAAGGTAGATACCAGACCTGATGCAACTTCCAAATTTTTTCCCGTTTTACCTTCCATAATTATCCCGAGGCCCCCGGGACCTCAACCAAAAATACAAATCCACTATAAATCATCATATGAACTTGTTCCAATCATAAAAACATACCCTTAAATAAAAGAATCATCAAATTAAGGCGGATTCAAGCATAAGTTTCAACTAAAGCTTCCAAAACCAACAACCAATCAAAAACCCGACCAAACGATGTCCGAATGACCTAAAAATTTGCAGACATACCCAAAACCACCTAACAAAGCTACTAGAACTGTTGGAATTCCATTCCGACCCCCGTTCAAAATCTCACCTATCAACTGGATTTTCAAAAATTTCGAACTTCTGCATTTCAAGCCTAAATGATCTACGAACCTCCAAAATACATTCTGAACATGCTCCCAACCCCGAAATAACCTTGCGGAGCTAACGAAACCATCAGATTTCCGTTCCGAGGTTGTCTTAATATTGTTCTGAATACGAGCCATTTTTCAAATATTAAGCTCTCATTTAGGGACTAAGTGTCCCCAAACACTCCGAATTCTAGAATCGAACATCCCGGCAAACCAAAATAGCAGATATGAACTTAGGGAAAGCAGTTAATATAGATGAGGGTACAGGCTGCGCATATCCTACTCGGTCTCCCAAGTCGTCTCCTCGGCCGACTGACCCCGCCACTGGACCTTCACCGAAGCGATGTTCTTTGACCTCAACTTTCTAATTTACCTGTCCAAAATGGCCACTGGCTCCTCAACATAAGATAGATCCTTGTCCAGCTGGACTAAACTGAAATCCAACACGTGCGACGGGTCACCATGATATCTCCGGAGCATAGAAACATGAAATACCGGATGGACTCCGTCTAGGCTGGGAGGTAAGGCCAGCTTATGAGCAACCTCCCCAACTCGCCTCAAAATCTCAAAAGGCCTAATAAATCTCAGACTCAGCTTCCCTTTCTTCCCAAATCTCATGACGCCCTTCATGGGCGAGACCCGAAGTAGAACCCGCTCGCCAACCATAGATGCCACATCGTGAACCTTCTTGTCCTCATAACTATTTTGTCTGGATTGGGCTACACGGAGTCTATCTTAGATCACCTTGACCGTGTCAATTGCATCCTGGACCATCTCAGTACCTAATAACCTGGCCTCGCCCAGATCGAACCAACCCACCGGGGACCTACATCTCCTACCATATAGGGCCTCATACGGAGCCATCTGAATGTTGGACTGATAGCTGTTGTTATAAGCAAACTCCACCAGTGGCAAGAAGTGATCCCATGAACCTGCAAACTCAATCACGCACGCACGAAGCATATCCTTCAAAATCTGAATAGTACGCTCAGACTGACTATCCGTTTGGGGGTGAAACGTTGTGCTCAGCTCCACCCGAGTACCTAACTCCTGTTGCACGGCTCTCCAGAACCGCGAAGTAAACTGAGTGCCTCTATCTGAAATGATGGAAACTGGAATACCATGCAACCGGACTATCTCCCTGGTATAGATCTCCGCCAACCGCTCCGATGAGTAAGTAGTGCACACAGGTATGAAATGGGCAGACTTGGTCAGCCGATCCACAATGACCCAAATCGAATCAAACTTCCTCACAGTCCATGGAAGTCCAGATACAAAATCCATGGTGATGTGCTCCCACTTCCACTCTGGGATCTCAATCTGCTGCAATAACCCGCTCGGGTGCTGATGCTCATACTTCACCTGCTAGCAGTTGAGGCACCTAGAAACATAGTCAACTATATCCTTCTTCATCCGCCTCCACCAATAGTACTGCCTCAAGTCCTGATACATCTTCGCGATACCTGGATGGATGGAATATCGCGAGCTATGGGCCTCAGCTAGAATCAACTCTCGAAGATCATCCACATTGGGCACACAAATACACCCCTACATCCTCATTACTCCGTCATCCCTGATGGTAACATCTTGAGCATCACCACGCCGAACTCTATCCTGAAGAACAAGCAAATAAGGGTCATCAAACTACCACTCTCTGATGCGATCAGATAGAAATGACGGAGAAACCACACAGGCCAGAACCCGCTTGGGCTCTAAAAGATCCAATCTAACAAACTGTCTGGCCAAAGCCTGAACATCCATCGCCATAGGTCTCTCCGAGGCTGGTATATATGCCAAACTCTCCACCCGACGACTCAAGGCATCGGCAACCACATTGGCCTTGCCCAGGTGATAAAGAATAGTAATATCATAGTCCTTTAATAACTCTAGCCATCTCCTATGGCACATATTCAGGTCCATCTACTTAAGTAAGTGCTCCAAACTCTAAGGATCGGTGTAAATCTCACAAGGAACCCCATACAGATAATGACGCCAGATCTTCAAGGCATGAACAATGGCAGCTAACTCAAGATCGTGGATCGGGTAGTTCTTTTCATGTACCTTCAGCTATCGGGACGCGTAGACAATCACCCTACCGTCCTGCATCAATACTGCTCCAAGTCCAACCTATGAGGCATCACAATAAACTGTATCGGACCTTGAACCGGTAGGCAACATAAAGATAGGGGCCGAAGTCAAAGCTGTCTTGAGCTTTTGGATGCTCACCTCACACTCCACTGTCCACTAAAAAGGGGCACCTTTTTGGGTCAATCTGGTCATAGGTGTTGCGATCGAAGAGAATCCCTCCACAAAGCGACGGTAATGACCCGCCAAACCAAGGAAACTACAAATCTCAGTACCTGAGGAGGGCTTGGGCCAACCCTGCACGGCCTCGACCTTCCTCGGATCCACTCGAATACCCTCGCTCGACACCACGTGGCCTAGAAATGCCATCGAACTAACCCAAAACTCACATTTAGAGAACTTTGCAGATAATTGCTTCTCCCTCAGAGTTTGAAGCACTATCCTCAGGTGCTGCTCATGCTCTTCCCGACTCCGGGAATATACCAAAATATAATCAATGAAAACAATCACGAACGAGTCAAGATATGGCTTGAATACACTGTGCATCGAATGTATGAAAGCTTCTGGGGCATTAGTTCGCCCGAAAGACATAACGAGGAACTCATAATGACCATACCGAGTCTTGAAGGTAGTCTTCGGGATATCTGGCTCCCGAATCTTCAGCTGATGATACCCAGAGTGCAAATTAATCTTGGAGAACACATGTGCGCCCCTTTAGTTGATGAAATAAGTCATCAATACGTGGGAAAGGATACCGATTCTTTACTATAACTTTATTCAACTGGCGATAGTCAATGCACATACGCATAGAATCGTACTTCTTCTTCGCAAACAACACAGGAGCACCCCGAGGCGAAACACTGGGTCGAATGAAACCCTTATCGAACAACTCCTATAACTGATCCTTCAACTCCTTTAACTTAGGAGGAGCCATGCGGTACAGAGGAATAGAAATGGGCTGAGTGCCCGGCAATAAATCAATACCAAAAGCGATATATCTATCGGGCGACATGCCTAGGAGATTAGCTGGAAACAAATCAGAGAAATCTCGTACCACTGGGACTGAATCAATAGAAGGGGTGTCAACAATGACGTCCCTCACATAAGCTAGATAAGCAGCACACCCCTTCTCAACCATACGTTGAGCTTTGAGAAAGGAAATAACACGGTTGGGGGTGTGATCTTGAGTACCAATCCACTCTATACGTGGAATGCCTAGTATAGCCAGCGTCACAGTCTTGGCGTGACAATCAAGAATAGCATGATGGGGCGACAACCAGTCCATGCCCAGAATAATATCGAAATCAACTATACCGAGCAATAAAAGATTAGCTCTGGTCTTAAAACCACAAATACTGACCAACCACGACCGATACACACAGTCCACAACCAAAGAATCTCCCACTGGAGTAGAAACATAAACAGGGTCACTCAAAGAATCCCGAGGCACACCCAGATGTGAAGCAAAATAAGAGGACACATATGAAAAAATAGAACCAGGATCAAATAGAACCGATGCCTCTCTATGACTAACCAAGATAATTCATGCGATAACAAAATTAGAGGCGACAGCTGTGGCGCGACCAGGAATAACATAAAATCTAGCACGACCCCTCGCTCGAGGGCGGCTTCTATCACCCTAATCCCTACCCCTGGCTGGCTGGGCAGGCGGGGTGGCAGCTGGGGCTGGAACGATGGCCTGCTGACCTTGTGAACAATGTCGAGGCTATGAAATCTGTAAAGGCGCTCCCCTCCCACACCTGGGGCACTCCCTAACCATATGGAGAGTATCCCCACACTCATAACAATCCCTGAAAGAACGCGGTGGCCGTGACTGGCTGGCCCCACTCCCGCTAGACTGACCCTTGGAGGTACCCCGCACAGGAGGCGCACTGGAAATTGGGGGAGCATAGTAAGGCTCCTAAGGTGCTGGATGAGCTGGAGTACCACCAACTGCTGGCAATGCTGAATGAACTGGACGACCGGAATAACCCCTGTCAAATCGATCTGCTGCATCACTACAGGCACTAGAGAAATGACCCGACTCACGAGACCTCTTGGCGTCCCTCTCTCCTCTCTCCCTAGCGAGCATATCCTCGATCCGCCTGGCAATACTCACCGCATGCTAATACGGCACATCCGTCTCTAGCTCCCTAACCATGCTGGACCAGATAGGCAGAATAAGACCCTCAATAAACCTCCGCACTCTCTCCCAGACCGTGGTGACCAAAGCCGATGCATGTTTGGCTAACCGGGTGTAACTGATGGCATACTCAGATACTGTCATAGAGCCTTGGCGCAACCGCTTAAACTCCGCATACCAAGATCCCTAAGGCTCTGGGTAACAAACTCCCTCAAAAACATATCAGAGAACTATGTCCAAGTCAGCGAGGCAGACTCAACTGGACTATCCAACTCATATGGGCGCCACCAATCATAAGTAGCCCCTCGAAGCTGAAAAGCAGTAAAGGAAACCCCACTGGACTCTACTATACCCATAGTACGGAGGATGCGATGACACTCCTCCAGAAATCCCAAGGCATCATCTGAAGCTAAACCACCGAACACTGGGGGATTATATTTCTTGAACCTCTCCAACCTGCACTGCTCGTCCTCGGAGGCAGCTG